>VXAB01003363.1:386041-400687 GCA_013399175.1 Odontophorus gujanensis | reverse complement strand
AAAATAAGATCTATATGTTTCTACAGGCTTACCCATAAGTTTCTCTGCCAGCATGTTGAGTTGCTCAGAATTGAGTCCGCGGCCGACGTACGATGAAAACTGCCAGCTCAGTACTTCTAAGAGCTGACTTAGAGTGGCAGCAGGGGGGTTATTAAAGAAAGATAAATTCTGCAACAGAATGAATGCTTTGTTTAGACAATTAGCAGCTATGGAAAGCACTGCAGGCTTTAAAAGAAAGCACCAAGTGCTTCAGCAGAGTGCAGAAGTGTTTAAAAACAACAGAAATAAACTTGGACAAAGATACCTCTGTTCCTCCCTGGTTATTAGCAAAACTATAGGGTGATGCTCCTGGAGGGAATGGGAGTCTGTGTATACCTTGGATGACAAAATGTGTTGCTATGCTTCTGATAGTGATGCACTTCAAGACAGTGAAAATATGCTTAATGCCTGTCCAATGATTGCAGCACCATATTCTGCAATTTGCAAACACTGTAACAGCACTGAATCTAAAATTTGTGCTGTGCCAGCAGGAGACAGGGAAATAATGATTCTGCTTTTGCTCAGCATAAAGCTTCTGCACGGTGCTACCTGGCTCTTGCAATGTTCTCTGTGCAAAGCACTAGCTCCTCTAAAATGAGGGAAAGTAGCATTTAATTACACTACAGACCCAACCGTCTATCTACTTCAGTGGTTTTGAATTGCACCTGTGGAATTATCTTGTACTGTGTATGATTTTAATCAACCACATTCAAGGAAGACAAATTTGACCTGGGGAAGTTGTGAAGAAGGGCAATCACCTTTCCTTAGTTTGTGAACTACTACTTCAGCCTAAAAAATAAAGGCTAAGAGGCATATGGTTTTTCATCTGGGCAGGGAACAAAAGGCGGAGCAAATAACGTTGTAGTGTGCTGTTGATAACTGTGTGTTTGAAGGAAATAAGGTCTGTTTAAGAGGGGGAAACAGCCTTTTTGTAATGAATGTACTTGGCAGCCAAATAGTAGAAGCGTGACAGTGCAGAAAGCCTCTATTTGTGTTCTGACCTACCTGAGGATCGTTGGTGGATAGGTTGTACCAAATAATAGAAGCCCACGCGTTGGGTAACTGGCTGACATTGGAGATCATCACCACAGGCAAAGAGCTTGTCTGTTGGAAAAAGTGAACACCGCAGGTAATGGCAGTGCTGTATCACTTGTCTTTTGTCCCTTTCTTTTTTTCCTGCCCCTTCCGAATACTCTTCCTGGGCCTGGGCCATTCCAGCATAGTAGAGCGGGACCAACTGTTGCTAGCTGCTGCCCAGCCTGTGTTTCAAGAGAGAAATGCTTTTGGAAGGTGCACACGTTTCAGGTTAGCTGGGCCTGGGAAGTAAGCTGCTTGAAAGTTGTAAAGAAGATTGACTGCATGTCTTTCTTCAGCCAGAAAAGTGGCTCCTGGTAGTGCTGGTCACTACATTGTTTCTGATGACCTGTTTTAGGTATGTGGGGATGCCCTCAGCATGTAGCTTGCAATTGTTGTCGTAATATTCTCTAATGTCTTATGATGTTTAATAGCGGGCTGTGCCTCCTAGTGAATGTGATAGGGATTTTTTTTTTGTCACTGGCTTACATGGAGCATACAGTCTTTGGATTAGCGAGTTGTACTGTCTTTTCATCGTGTACCAAAATTACCATGAGAGTCTGCATTTCAGCTTCTGCATAGAAGGACTAAAAACGTTGCTTGAAATCTGTGTGGCCTTCCATGTGGTTCTGGAAATCTGGCAACTTCTTATGGTTACTGCTGAAGACAGCACCTAGAATAGATGGGCCTGTGGTCTGGCCCAACAACCTTGCTCCTTGTGAGCCACTGGAAAATGCTGTTTGTTCTCAACACAGAAAATCTGTCCAGAATATACTCACTTCCAAATTGATAGTCAGCCCATACAGGCAGACCTGAGTTTCAAAGCTGATGGAGTGCAGCTCTTCAGTCACCATATGAGGGCCCTGAAGGGAAAAAGTAGATTATAAAACTGTGAGTGTGTGCTTGGCATTTAGGCTGGGCACATCTAATTCCTAAGCAGAGCAGAGAAAGAAGGAAACCCTTTGTTAGTCCAGATCTCTGGTGGATTTTTTCTGATGATGCTTGTGCCAAAACAAAACCTGCAACCTTGGGCATTTGTAAAGCAATGCTTTCAGATTCTTAACTTTCAACTTGGGTAAAAATGTTGCTTTGGTGTTGCACATGTATGCTCAAATGTAACAGATTCTTTTGTGTCTGCTGTTGTTTCCCTCTCTTGCTAAAGTTTCTTTGCTGATTGACAGCCCCAATCTAAACTCGGATGTTAATCTTCAAAGAGGAAACAAGCAAGCAGCACAAAAAAAGCGTTTGTAGGGACCACACAAGTAGACCCCTGTCTCAGAAAACAGTTGTTTTCTTTCAAGTATACTCAGAAACTTCTTGTTAAACAATCTGTTATAGTTGACTAGCTTGTATTACAACTTTTTATTTGGATTACAAACTAACATAGCTCAGTAAACAGCCAAATCTCTGCCCCTTGGGAAGTACATCTTTAAAAATAGCTATTTGTATCCCAATGAGTCAAAATATAAAAATCTTGTTGCCATTTTTCCTGCTTTTTTTTTTTTCCCCTCCCCATCACATATTTGTTTTGCCAGACCTCTTAAAAAACCAAAACAGAAAGGAAAGAAGAGAAGGGAAGTTTGTATCCCTGAATCAAAATACTTCCGCTTTGAGTCAGTGTAAATCAAAATGTTCCCTGGGAAAGTGCCTCATGGCCTTCTCTTTCCCCCAGAGCACCTCCCTCAGGACATGTAGGGGATGCTGGAACAGAAGGTCCTGCGTAAACGTGAGGCTGAGGCTGCAGGAGATCCTCAGGTGTCTGAATCATATAGCTGCCTTACAAGGGGAAAATCCAGCTTAGAGCTGACTGCTTTTAAGTGAAATGCTCGTACATCAAACCAACTCAAATGTTTTAACACGGGTAGAATCAATTCAGCTGACAAGAGCTGAAAGGGTTTGGGAAACTTCCCTTCTCTGCCCCGTTATAATTTAGAAAAACCTGAAATTGTGGAGAAAGCGTAACAAACCGAATTTGTGAATATGCTGCTGTTAGGCAAATGTCTATGCTGCTGAAGGTTCCAGACGGTGCTTTGAGCAGGGAGGAGCCCCGCTGGTGGAAATCAGCTAGCAGTGAACCAGTCACGGTTTGGGCGTCCTCATCCCCCGCGGCCCCATACGATTGGGGTTGAGGCGCTGCGGGTGGCTGCTGCTAGGTCTGACCTGTCATGCTGCGCCGCCACCGCACGAGGGCGCCCCAGACCAGGATTCAGACTATAAGCAGACGGAATTTGGTCCCGGTTTGGGCAAGCCGACTGCTTTTGGGCAAGTACCTGAGAGTAAACGTGGCCAGCAGAACACTGATTTAAACTTACTGTGCCTGTGCTCGAAAAGCTTGGTTTTTTTTCAAAAGTTAAAGTCTTTGACCAAAGAGAAGGCCTCGCAGGGGCATGCATGCGTTCAGGTTAGTACTTCCTCCCTTCTACAGGAGCTGTTTAAATACATAAACTCGAGGCACGTAATTGAGGCTTGAGTACCTCTGAAAGGTTCTCGCTGTGCTCATACAATCGCATGATTATTGAGTTTGACACTCACAAGGAGAGTACATATTTCATAAAGCTAATTTACTTGCATACGGTTGCTGTTGGATTTAAATAAAATCTGAAATACTTGGGAGAGTAATCAAAGCTACCATCTCAAATAAATCCACCAACCTCATTTCCTTTGCTTCCAGCACTTGACTTCATTTCTTTCGGCTGCTGTATAAAGCAAAACAGAAATTATGTGGCAGAGAAACCACGGATGAGTACATAAAGAATGCCAACTGTAGCCACGATGCCCTTAGTGTAATAAGGATTTATTTTCGGTGTGTGGTGTGACAAGGGCTCTGTGCCTTGCAAAGTCCATTTGGTGAATGGCCTTTTGATAGATATTTTCAAGAATTTTTTTAAGCAGCTAAGTTTATTACAATGAAGATAACATACTAAATAGTAATCAGGATGCTTGCAAGGGGTGTGATAGTAGAAAAAGCTGGTTTCGTACACCTGCAGTGATGTGCTGCATGTGTGGCTGAGCCACAAAAATACCGTGGGTGAGGGAGCTGGGTTCGGTTGAACCTGGGCTCACTGAGACATTAGGAAACCTATAGAAGCAGTCCTCCTGGCATAGCTTTTGCAGCATATCTTATTCCCCTGGCAGAGGTGCATGGCAGGGAAGGAGCAGTCAAGCTTACCAAGTGTCGGAACTCCACGGCCAGGCTGCCGTTGGCGGATTCATCCATGTTCATGGCTTTCACGTGTGTTCCACACAGGACGAATCTGCGATTGCTATGGAGAACATTACGTGTACGCACTCCAGTGGAAACACATTGGATAGCTGAAGGACTCTCGTGTTTTGTTTTCTTACCTGACTGTTGAAACGTTCCTAAAATAGAGGAGGGGCAGGGGAGGAAACGGGTGGCGAATGAGTGAATGTGTAAGCTGTGCTTGCACTGAGTAACATATCTCGAGGCAGTACGTTTTGCCTTATCTGTTGCAGTTCCTTTTCAGGAGGTTATAACCCGTAGTAGGAGCTGGGGATTTTGTTCATCAATGCTGTAAGAAGTAATGGGAGCATGAAGGAGTACTGAACCTGTTAGGAAGGAGGAGCTTATGTAATGGCCTTGATGTCAGGCAGAGGTAAAACACTGTAAGCCACCATAGTTACTGATTACAGCACCAGCTTTCCAGGCAGAAATAGTGTGTAATGCTTGGAGCAGCTGCATTGAAGGTGCTGGGACTATTGGCACGGGAAGAGGGGAGCAACTATCCCATAAATGCAACAGAGTTTGATTTAAAGTTTTCAGCAGTGCCATAGTTAAGGCTGAATTTTATTTATGGCTTGAAACAAATGTTAAATGGCCATTTTGTCTCCAATTTCAAAATGTCGATTAAGAATAGCTTTCTTTTAAAATACAAAGAGATTTTCCACATTAAAGAGAGCTGTTACCCTCATTACCCTGATGTTTTAACTGTTTATTGTTTTCTTCCCCCCTTTAAGCGAAATCTAAAGCAGATAGGGTAGCTAATGAAAAACCTGTATAGTCCCTGTAGGAAGAGAGTTATCTAATATCTTCACTTAAAGTTTCTTACTTGTCAATAGTTGCTTTCACTCTGATCTGGTAGTTCAGCTCTGGCAATTTAATTAGCAGCCTTCAAAACAGAAAATGTAAAAATGAACACTCTAAATAAAAAAACAAACAAGAACAAAGACTTTTGCAAACAAAATTGTCAGCAGAATATATCAGAGGCCATCAGCTCCACATCACAGTATTTGGAATGATTATAATCTGAAAACATTAACCACCCAGGATTACATCAGGATTTGCAGGGTCCTATACACAAAAGGAGGGATGAATTTATCCAGTGGCAAGTGTTTTATCCTGCCTGCAAGTTTATGTTTGAGGGAGTGGGTGGGGAGACAGTGAAAAGATAAGAGATGGATTTGTATATCTGCACTGTGCTCTCCTTTCTGTACATTTTCCAGTCCTGCTCTCCCACCTTCTGTACCTTCTTTTTGCTGCTGGATGGAAATGAGATGCGAGATCCTCTGTGATCTTACCTCATTTTACACAGTCAAGCAAGGAGCCAGTGGGAGAGAAATAACTTGTCACTGATATACCAATCACACATGTCCCAGGCTGCAGATGTTTCTCTTTCTAATGTGCTACAGTGGCTCTGAGTATTCTGATGTTGCTTGGTGTGATGTGGATCATTACTTGTTAGCTTGCAAAGTCATTAAACCAAGAATCCAATAAATATAGATTCCTGAAGGTGCTGACTTTTGGCCACAGTCAGCCTGTCTTTCTTCTGCTGTTTGCTCTTCATTGCTACTTATTACAAGTGACAGGTTTGGTGGCCTTTAGACCCCTGCTCGAGAAAGCTGTCCCCAGAGTCAAAAGGGTTTCTGCCTGACTCTGACACAGAAGTTGTAATGCTTTACTTTATAGATCCTGAAATGGTCTCCTAGGGTAAAGTGCAGCATATAAAGGGAGGAATTGATATCGGACTTCCTTTCCTTACCTTAATTTTACAGTGAACTGTATTAACGTTTTGAGAACCATTGGCCTCTGGGGGTGTGTTGGCATACAGGGCTGCCTTTCCACCACAAATGAACTGGTGTGAAAAGAAACAAAACAAATAGATTGAGAGGAATATGCATTAACAAAAATATATTAAGCTGTATCTATTTATATGTCTTTATATTTCTTTGAGACTTATTTCTCTACAGATGCCAAAATGGAAGACGTGTTTCCACTCCCAGTTTTCTAAATGATCTCGGAGTCTAACTTACACTTGAATTGTTCCCATAAGATACAGATATCTGTAATACTTTTAAAACAAAACCAAAATCTTATTCTGTAGGGGGAAATATCAATTGAATGATCTAACCTTTTATCAGAACCATAAATCAAGACATAAAAGTCCTCTGAACCTGATTCCAATGAAATTAGATCTTGGTGGTTGTTGTTATTTTATAAAAAAAAAACAATAAGTCATGTTTTACTTTCAGACAGCTAATAGAACAGCCACCTGTGGTCTGTCTGCTGGTGTAGCAGGTACAAAAGAAAAGACAGATCATGACAATGTATTATGAATGAATAGATGAATTAATTTGGGAGGGAAGAATACTTTGATGGGGAAGAGAAAAGAGAAGGATCTACCACTTCACTACAAAAAATTCTCTGCAGTACATATGTGATTGAAATAAGTGGGTTTTGGCTTTCACATAGAGTCAGAACTTGACCTCAAAACCTGAAGTGCTGTACACAAGAAACTCTCTGGTACCTTCAGCTTCTGAGTTTTGATGACAGCTGTGCATACTCCTTCCTTTGGAAACTCAGTCTTTTAAGATCCTTGCAATCTCAGCTTTTTATTTTTATTTTTTGTCATTTTCTTCTTAACAACTTGTTTTCATTGTTCCCAATAAGCATGTGTCAGTTCAAGTAAAGCAACATGAATTCAGAACAGCTTACGCACTTGCGGAAGAGGTTGTAGAGCAGGAAATTGACTTTTTCCAGCAGCTGAGGTCTTTGCACTGGGATGGGATCCCCATCATATGTCAGTCTGGTCAACAGCTCGTCCAGTTTTTCTAGTTGCCTTCTGACTTGAAAAAGACTCTCTGCCAACAGCGTAAAACTGCAGAGACAATGGATTACCTTGCAGTATCTCGCGTAAACCATTTTTAGAAGATAATGCCTACTGAAGTTCTTGCTTAGGGAAACTGGAAACCACGCATTGTGGTGCTTTCAGGCTTTATACACAATAATGCTCATTCATCTTTTGTTTACAGCTGCATATAAATACATCACGCAAAATTTCCCACTTTACTTTCAAAGGTAAATACCTCCCCGGAGGCCCCATCAACAACAGTGTCACGTTGACTGTGGTAGTTCAGAAGAAATACTTCACTGTTCTGATGTTTTACATGCAGGGTACTGCTGCTGGTTTCATTTCTTGCCTACAGCTGAGCAGTTTTTCAAAGTGTACTCTTTGAAAGGATAACAGTTATATGAATTGAACACGCTACCAAGACTAAAAAAATTCATTTTCTTCAGATATTGCAAACAATAGATATGTTTGGTTTTTCTCCCTCCTTTTTTCTCCTTACTCTTCTATTTTGGAAAAGGTGAAGTAAAGTTAGAAGGGAGAGGAGTGGACATTCTCTAGCTGCATTATCTTTCAAAATCTAACACTATTTGTTGGTTGTTTTATTTTATTTTTTTTTTCACAAGCACCTTTGAGCTTTGTTCTATTGCTGCCGTGGAGCACACTTCTGTCATTCAATTCTTGGGTGGTTTTAAGCCTGGAGGAGTGATGTGCCCAGCGAGTCAGAGCATAAAGTACCTACCCAGCTGAGACAAAACTCCCACTGTCCTCAGTGACAAACTCGGTCAGCACAGTTCTTACTCAAGCAAAACTCCCTGGGGTATGTGTCTCATGTATCTGTGACAACCGTCAAACCAAAAAATGACCGACTGCAGTGGCTCAGGCTCAGTGCTCTGCTGCCATGCCATTCATTCTGCCGGCAAACCTTATCTACCAAAGCAAAGTGCATTTTTAGTTATTTACTTGCATAGCTGCTCATGAATTTTCTGCTGTTGCAAGGCAGCCGATCTAAAGGAATTATCGTTTTGTGTGCATGGGGCTTGCAGACTTCCTGTGGTTTTCAGTGGAAACATAAGCTCAGTGCAGGTTTACCAGTTCTGGAGCTGATCGAGCCCCCCATGGAGGGGACCCCCGATGCAGGCAATCTGCTGCCGTCTCTTCCAGTCCAGCAGCTCCTCGGTCAGCATGTTGCTCATAAGCATATCAATTTCGTGGATGACACGGCCTATTTTACTTAGTACTTCCTGTAACATGAGAAAGCTGTCATGGACTGGCCGCAGGGAACAGCCACAGCATTCAGTGATTAGCAGAAAGTGCTGATTACATTTTCTGAATTATTTTGAAAACGACCGTATTTAGTCCCACCACTTTTGTCTCTTTAGCCCAGAGGTGACTGGATTACTTACCCGCTGTATGTAAAGCTAATCCTGAATATCAATGAGCTTTTCCTCAGTAAAACTTCTCTTTAGGGAGTGGGAGGGGAGATTGTATTCATTGTGGGCATAACACCTCCAAGCAGTTGACATTTTCAAGCACCATCAAGGTCATAAAATCCTTCTTCTGTTTTGCATCATATCCAATTCACAGGGTTGTTTGTTTTTTTTATTGTCTGTACGTTTGACTTGCTTTTAACTGTAGAAGGTGTCTGAACTCAAGGCTTTCTGTGCTGGTAAAGGAGTGGTCAAGAAGTGCTCATATTCACAAGCGTCTGTTGCTGAACAGAGCTCGGTAGCATCTGTGCGTTTGGTTGGTTGGTTTTCCAGTTACTAGATCATGTTTACTTTGGATAACTTTTATTTACTGTGAAATCTCTAGACTGCCAACTACGCTGTCCATCCGGCACAGAGCACAAGAGCTCCTCTGAAGTCCTCCCCTCTAAGGTGAGCAGCATCATAGCCCTAATTAAGCTTCTGCTTAACTGCTGATTTCTCAACTGCTCACCACAGTCACCCACACCCATAGCAAGCCTTCGGTGTACTGGTAAACCATATGCTGTTTCCCTGCTCTTCTGAGAGGAAAATTCACAAAGGCACACGTAGCATTTGAGTATTTGGTGTGGGAATAAAGGGAGAAAGCAAACGACCCGGAGCCGACGAAGGATGTCACTAACCTTTCTCTTGTAGTCTAACGTATTGAGCATCGCCTGCAACGCCAACATTTCCTGTTTAATGAGGGCACTGTTTTTGTCGCTCTGCTCTGCCGGGGGGTGAAAAAATTGCACAGTTAATTTGGTACAGATGTGGGCGTGGGGGTTTGTGCGCGTGTTTATGGGAGACGTGGGGGAGAACCACAACCTGGCTGCAGGAAGAACTAGGGAAAAAATAAACTGCAGGCATCAGCAGATTATGTAATGGCGCGTTTCCTTTGAATAGGCCCATTTGAATACAAACTTAAGCTATGGTTTTATGATTCCATTCTTGAAATGTGTGTATGTGTTTGGAACAGGAAAAAGGTATGGTTCGTAAACAGAGATCTCTCTATTTCCTATGTGCCTGCTCATTGATATGTCTGGCTTGGATCAATGATTGATCTGTGTACTATTGACATTCGCTCATGGTGCCAGCAGTTAAGCTAAAGCTCTTTGGGCTCCAAGTGAATTACGTGTCTGGTTGACAGCATCAAGGTTATGCATTTGAAACAGATAAAGTATTCATCACCATGGGGATTTCAGCAGCCAAGAGTACCAAATGCTGGTACTTCCCCCTTTCTGTGATATTTTTCCTTCCCTGGATCATGCA
The DNA here is from genome assembly GCA_013399175.1 of Odontophorus gujanensis. Lineage (NCBI taxonomy): Eukaryota > Metazoa > Chordata > Aves > Galliformes > Odontophoridae > Odontophorus > Odontophorus gujanensis. The sequence goes on along the minus strand of VXAB01003363.1, from coordinate 390,753 downwards.
TTAGTTTCAAGCTTCCCCAGGCTCACCACGTATTCACTCATGTGGCTCATCCCCCGCCTTTTGCACTCGTGTCATTCATGCGACCTTCACAAAAGGAATTGGTGCCAACCGTGTCTCTGCTGAGTTCTGGGTTCACATCTCATTACATCAGAATGTGTGTCTCAAAAGGGAGAGATGGGTACCCAACTCCACTCAGCCACAGCTGTTGCTCATATTCACACTTTGAGGTACTTCAAGCTGGTGTGTAGCACTTGTTGAAGTGAAATTGTAAGCCCTGAGAGTCTTCTATGTAAGCATGTTTTGTTTCGTAAGTAGGGCAGGTTTCGATCATCTGCTTGGTCAATAATTGTGTTTGACCTGATGACCAACACTTCATTAAACCATGGCAACTTGATCTCTTTGAATTGTCTAGCCCTGTCCAGCTTTAAACACACAAGTAATGTGTTTAAGAATCTGGACATTCCAAGCCACAGATAGCTCAAAGGGAGATACCAGGAAGATGTGTTCAAAGGGAGGTACCAGGAAGTATCTGAGCAGACAGAAGTGGGCCTCAATTTCTTTTGTGAAAGAGGTTGTGCAAGCACTGTTGCAGTGTGCAGATCTCAACCATCATAGGTCAAACATGCATTCCAAGTGCTTACCAGTTGGTTATCATCACTGTAGTCAAAAAGAAGGCCAAGTTAGAGGCTAAAACAATACTCTGGGAAATAAGAAGCTCTTCCACATTGTGCAAGAAAGGGCCAAGTCAAACATGAGGAAAAGGAAATGGGTTCTTTAAATTAAGAAAGTTACGCTCTTCTCATTGTGTTGGGCCACTTATATAGAAAATAACTGCACTTGAACAATGAGATCCTGTTTGCTCTTTTAACCCTATGACAGTTGTTACGTCTAAGACTGCAGTTTTAGATAATCCATTTAAAAATCTATTCTTATGCTTGCATGAATTATCTCAATAATACACATAGAAAAACAGAGGCTGGATTTTAGTCATGTAATCACCCTTTTCCTTTAAGAGAATGTAAAAATTATTACAAAAACACTTACCTAAACTTTGTATTGTTTTATACCTGAAGTCAAATTCCTCTTGCAAGTCTTCCAAGTATTTCACATCTTGGTCAGTCATCTTTCCCAGGGGAGAAGAAAGCGAGAAATTACTTTGGTGTTCACAGTGGCATAAAAAGGAACTTACTTTGTAATGGATAAAGGCGTAACACAGTATTCTCCTTTCCTGTCATCTGAAAACCTAAAATATTATACCAACAACTTAACTGACTTCTTATAGCCTTGAAGAAATGCAAGTGGATAATTTTGCACAATCAGAAAGGTTTGAGCAGCAGAGTTCAGCAATTTTATTATTTGGAGAAATACTTAACAATTTTGGTAAAGGAATGAAACAATTTTACTGCTTTGGCTTTTTGCAAGGGTTAATTTTCATACCTACAGCAAAAAGGTTAGAAGGTATTTTCTAGTAACTGTACCGCATACAAAGATAATTCAAAAGAAGACACTTCAAGAGAAGGAAAATAAATCTGTTGGAAATAATCTGGTTTGCTTCAGAAGTCTGCTTCTGTGCTGTCTATAGGAAGCCTTGATTCTTCCAACAACTTGTGAATGATGCTTTTTAGTTCCCTGAGATATGCAAGTTCAGCATCTGGGGGAGTAGAAATGTTCATTTGCGAGATTGGGACACACAAAGTTAATAATTCTGTTTTCTTTCTTTCTTTCTTTCTTCCTTACTTTTTTTTTTTAACTTTAAAATTATGTGTGCAAGGTATGAAATTACATACACAAGGAGCTGCCTGATTTCTGTGTTCAATTTAATTACCTATTAAAAAACCTTTGTACCTGGAAATTATTCTCATTTTCCCTGGTCTTTCAGGGGTGGCTGCACTTTCCCTCATAGATGCTTGCTAGACACAGACTGGAGGAGCAGCATGGTTGGCTGCTGAGTTGCAGATCTGGCTGCTGTTGCTTTGCAGCTCTTATCTATGGCATTGATAGAGATCTACTACCACAAGCTTCTAAAGCTAGCTTTATCCTTTTAAGGGTTTCATCTCTCTACCTTTCTTCTCCATGTAGGAAGACACTTATGAGAGAATGCTACTATGACCTCTTTCCAGTATACCTGAAGTGTTGTTCTTGAATGGCATGTGGAGAAGTATTTCTACTCTAATTTCAACATGCCGTCTGCTGCGAAGCTAGGAGAGGGGGCTAGGATCTCAAAAAGGCTACAGGTGGTCTGAATCCTTGTCCTGACTTGAAATGAATGGAGTTATTCTGTAAGCTTTGGCAGCCTATTCCATGAGACATAGCTACAGGGCTCAGTCCTAATCTGCTCTGCAGTGGTATGATAAGCTTCTGGAGAATTGTTACAATCAGCTCTCAGTGTTCTCCTCTCATGCCTCCAAAACATATAATTATGTCATGTAGCCTTTTGCTTTACAGAAATCTCAGTATGCACATGACTCGAAGGTCAGGAAAGCTGGCTACTTCTGACCCAACTAAAGGAGATGAAATTGCAGAAGTATGTTGATTGAACCTCACATCTATTTTGAAGGAGTAGGTATGTTCTTACAGAAATTAATGATCCACTTGTAACTTGCATAGCAGTGAGTATGACAGCTTTAAACTAGCTAAGTCTTGCACTGAAGCCAGAGCTGCTGCAAAAACCCATCTGAGAATCCACGTGCATTTTGAGTAGTTAGCCTGAGCTGGGATCCAGAGGACAGTGGGATGGTCAGAGCAGCACGAGGTGTTGGTGCTACCTGGCTTAACCATGGCTGAGATATATCTGTGAAAATCACGGCTCGTGACTTTGCAGATAGGAAACAGGACAACAAAATACCTGGGCGCTGTTCTTAATGGCTGACACTTTGTGTTCCACGTTTCTTTGTCTCTCTGAAACCACAGAGTTCTGCAAAGACTTTTCCAGTGGTCCCTGAAACACATTGAGCAGGTATACTTGGATGAGTAATGCCAAGAGTTATTAACGATATGGCAAGTTCTAGCACAGAGAGGGGAAATTGCAACCTGGTGTTCTACAGGCTGGGGATTGGTATGAGCAGCTCAATCTGTTTAGCTCCACAGATCTGAAAAGTGTGCTTCTTTAACTTGGAAATCCAAAAGGTGGAAGGGCTTGGGTGTACTGCAGATACTAAATGTCTAGTAAACTAAAGGACCTGAAACATAGATGGTGAGATTTCTAAAAAAAAAAAAGGCCATTATCACAGTACTTGTAAAAAAAAAAAAAAAATACGTATTGCATCCACAGGTTATTAAAAGAACAAAGTTGCCTTTAAAAATATTCTATCTGGGTTTTAACCATGTAACAGTTTCCACAAAGTGGTTGTATATGTAATTTTAAAGTTTCTTTCTTCAAATAACCTAAAAACAATCAGTGTAACATATAAGATGGAATGCCTTTTGCATTGCATAATTCATGTGAATTAGCACAATGCATAATTTAATATGTACACATCTGTTTTGCACAGAATAATCTCTTTAAAGTCTTTCCCACAGATTAAAGTCTTTGAAGATTAGCTGTGACATCGAAGTCACTTATAGCAATATTTGCAGCAGCAGAGCCACTAATGGAGTACAAACATGAGTTTAAGGGGGAACATTTGGCAATCCTCAGTGCACACAAATCTCTCCAGTGGAATTCGTAATGAGAGGGCAGGATTTGGTCCTAAAAGCATGCGGGCAGATTAACATGGAGTAAATTAGTGAAATACAATTCATTACCTGCACGGGCATGCTGGCTGCAGCCAATATTCTTCTTTCTTCTCTTAAGCAGTTTGAGATGATCACTGCTATATGCATGGGATTACCGTGGTATTTCCCCTGCAAACACAAATAAATAGAACTTTTAAAAATTGAGAATTCAGGGTTTCCCACTGGAAATCACAAACAGTGTGGTTTCACTGTCTCTAAGCTGCAGCTTTGTGTGGGTGAAAAAGACTTGCCTCATGCACTTGACCTTTGCTAGTGTTGGGTGAGCTTTGCAGTGCAGCATCAGGTAGTGCCATGGTCATAAAATACTCTTGGAAATATTCTACAGAGGTTGTAAAGATGTAACTCTGATTTCCACTTCAGTTGAAGATCAAATTGCTGCCCTGCTAACACATCTGTTTTGGTAGAGCTTTCCTGTCTGCCTATTCTATGCATGTTTTTATCATGTTTTCCACTTTCAATAGGATGTTGCAGTTAGCATGGAGCATTTCCGCCAACCAAAGGCTGAAAGCACACCAGTGTGGTAATGATGCAGTCAGAGAGGCCTCGTCAGCAGAAAGGAGATGACTTAATTTTAGTCTGTCAATGATTTATCTCCTTCAACAAATAATGAAGGAAGTGGCAGCAGCTCTTTGTCCCGAGCCAAAGAACTAAAATGTTGACTGTTTTTTACACTGTCATATGTAAGGTGCAGTACTGCTGATGTTTGACAGAGAAATAGGTGCCATGTGAAAAATAATGGTTTGTGCTGTATTTATCAAACAGGAAAGCCTGAGAACTCAAGCAGCATCTTTTATGGTGATGAATTTGTTCAGTGTTTCTTGATATCCTTTGTGCCTTTTATTCAGGACTCGTGTCTCATTCAGGCAGATGCCCTTCATTCAGCCTTCATATACCCTTTTTTTTCCCAGCCATTTATTAGAATTAATCCAGTTCGTTTGCCTTCCAGTACAATTTCATCTTTTAGACTTGTTCTTTCC
>VXAB01003363.1:346204-386008 GCA_013399175.1 Odontophorus gujanensis | reverse complement strand
CCCCCCCACTTTTACTCACATTAATTTTTGCGTTCTGTGAATCTGGACTGATAAGTTCATACGTACTTAAATCAGTGCTGTGTTTTTCTTTGCTATCTCATGCCAATTGTTCCACTAGAAGCCAAGTATGTGAACGCAGCTGACAGAAATATGAGCACACCTTTTGAGCATATAGGCTTACTGTCGCAGCAATAGATATGTTTCTAGCAATTTTCACTAGACAAAACCAGATCATTTCCCAGGTGCTTTTGCATGGTATCAAAGTCATCTGAAAGATTTTCTTTCATGATGTGTTTTGAATTCCATTGCAAGGTAAATGACTATTGCACAAAAATGCTAATTTTAATTGCAGAGACTTCAAGCTGCTTGGTATTAAATACCACACTTAGCTATAGTCTCATTCCAGGTAGAGAAGAGGAAATAGACACAGGGCTCTTGCTGAGTGATGTGCACAAAGTGTTCCCTTCTAGGGCAGCTTTCTGTCATGGCATTGTTGGCAATGAAAGCAAACCTTATGATGTTTCTAGGGTTTTTGAAGTCAACTCAGGAGTGGGATGAATAAAGCATTCAGTACACCAGAAGTAGTCTGAGGGCTTTGGCTTCTTTGAGTTGTGAAAAAGCAGTTCAGAATGGTGCTTGGCTCCAGATGTCCTCTATTTCAGATCATTAAGGTTGGAAAAGATCTCTAAGATCATCTAGTCCAACCATCAACCCATCACCACCATGTCTGTAAGTGCCATGGATGCTGAGGAATGGTAGTTATTGGCTGGGCTGTGATTTTGAGAGCTTCTCTGAACAAAGAATTGGTGACCAAAGCTTCCCTGGATGTCTGATGAAACATTTAGCACTCCCTCCACGCCAGCTCCTTGCTGGGCAGTGAGAGGGGATTTAAAACCAAGGGTACACTGCTGAGCTTGGCCTCAGATGAACATGCCAACTATCCACAACTGCTCATTTCTTCCAGCTTCCAATGCTCTCTGCTGTAGGTTAGTAACTGTGTTCTCGCTATATACATCCTTTGGCACCGCTGAACTGAATGGCCAGGAATGTATCATAGTCACCCTCACAGAGCACATTCACAAGCTGTCTCTCAGTAGCTACAGGATATAACTTTTGGAATTCAGGAACATGGAAATGGCTGTAATCCTCCTGTCAAAGATTAGTAATGAGGTTGGGGCTTCATGAGGAAGTAAGTTAAAGGTGGGCTCCAGTGCCAACAGCTGGAGATAATTAATTACTGATCTGGTTTTCTACCCTTCAGTGGACTGAAACTGCTCAGCAAAGCATGAGTTGATTGTCAAGGACAAGGACATGTTTAGTCAGGAGCATTTGGCTGGTTTCAGCTACAGTAGCTAGCATTGCTAAGCCTTATTTGCTTGCAACTTGTCTTAGGAAAAAAGTCTTTGTAATAAGGCTGGGGATAAAAGCTGTGGTGGGAAATCTGTAACTGGTGTAAATCCACTGATGAGTGTATTTATTGGTTGTCTGCTGACTTCTAAGTGTTGCTGTTATTTTTTTTTGCTGGTAAAACAGTATCCCACCTTCCTCAAAGATGGCTAAAGCATGAGGAGCGTAGTATACAGTGATGTCTCTGCAGACCACCTGAAGTGAAAAGTGTTTATTTCCAGCTAACTGCTCTCCAACAGAATTCGAGCGGTGTGGAATAAAGTAATAGCACCTAGAAAGCTCTCAGTATAAAGACACAATCTGGCAAGAGAGGCCTTTGGGTTCCTAAGGAGCTTCTGGATGCAGAAGCCTGGACACCCAGGTCAGGCTGCACTATGGAGCTCCAGAGAGCATGACAAAACTCTGTTACTTCGGGCTGAGCTTGTGATTCTATTTGAAGCTTTGAGCGTAATGAGGGAAACCTGAAAAATCAAAACTGTCTGCAGAAGCCAGTACTGAAATTTCCACCCCAAAATCTCCCACGGAGCCCCACAGGTTCCATTTGTCTTTGCTGTGTAACAAGAAAGATTCAAACAGAAGCTGTAACAAAATCGAGAAGAAATAGAAATCTCTTGGAGCTGAAGGACACACCTACACAGAAAGGGCTTTCTAAGCCTCTGTACATTGGGATGTTTTAAAATCCCCCACAAAAGAATGCCAGGTATCAGGGACTTTCCTAGCATTTCTAGATACCATTCATATGCAAAACATTTAAAAACTCTCTTTCTTTGTTTCAGTAAGAGAAAACCATCTGAACCAGGAGTTGAAATGGAATTTAACTAATTTTTTCCCTTTTGTATCTCTGACAGCCCTAGCAATCAGTTGTGCCCATAATGCTTCCCTTACTCTTGCCTGCCCAGTGCTTGTTTGATTCTGCTTGATTCCTTTTGCTCTTCCAGCAGGCACAGAGCAGACCAACAGAGAGCTGTACTTAAATGTGCTTAAATGTATATATACTTAGAGGGAAACCACTGAAGAGAAGCTGGTGGTTCACTTTTCATCTGAAATTTCAAATGGAAATGTTATTCGTGTCTGCTTCTATAGCCGTGATTCCACTGGTCTGGGAAATTTTCTTTTCCTTCCCTTCTATTTTGGTGAGGCCTTCTGTGCCGTGGTTTGGAACAAGCGACAATCGGTCTTATTTGATGTGTTTTACCCTCAGTAAGTACCAGCATGATGATAAATTTAGACAAATGGGAAGTAAAACTTTCATTCTGAACAGCTGAACAGTTTCTCTGAATGCTGATGATGTTTTCTAGGGGGAAATAGCTCCTACCACTGTCCAGAGTGCATTGCCACACCTCAGAGGCATCTGTTGTGGAAATAGCAGATCATGAAGAGAAACAAAAAGGCATTTCTGCACGAACAATGTATATGTCATAGCATTCAGCATTCAAGCATGTTAGGCAAATTTTAAAACAGCCTGAGTTGTTTTCAGATCCTCCTCAGTGGCTGGGGATATGCAGGTCTCTGATTCTCTAAGTTGTAAGATCACAGAGATACTTTAAAATACATGCTATGTAACTGCAAAATACACATGCTGGTACAAAGAACTGTCAGTTTTAGTGTTGGAAATGTACTGCTTTTCCTGGGAAGAATTAAGAAATATATAGCAGAGATTGACTCTCTTGCTTACTCTGCTCCCCCGCTCCTGCATTTAATAATTTTCCCCCAACAATGTAGTGTAATTTCCCCTGGGTATCTCCATCACAAGTAGGATCACTCCTAACTGCAGTGATATTGATTGCTTTCCTTTTCATGTGTCAAAGGTCTCTATACCACGCACGTCTGCAAATGAGTACTTCCTTATATATGCACTGCAGAATATCCTGACTCTGTTTGCTGTGTTTCAGTGGTGTGATTAGAAGGGTTTGGCTGTTGCTTGCTACTTCTAGTGTACAAGGATGGGGTTTAACCTTTAAAAATTTCTACCTGCTTTTCAAGGTGACCTAGAAATGGCTAGAGTAGGTTTTAGTGGTTTCTTATTCTGAAAAAGTGCATTTTTTAGTGTAAAAACCATCAGCGCTATTTTCTGTTGGCTCTGCTTGGAAAACCCAACTGTGTGACTTTTAAGAGCCTACAATAAAATCTTTATTGGCAGCGTGGAACTGTTAACTATGACAACTACTGATGTGTTGATGGTGAATGAATATTTGATGGAAGGGAGCAGGGACACAGACAGGAAACAGGATTACAATGTCAGGAAAGAATACATCACCTTCCTTGTTGCTTGCTTGTGACACCCTTATTCTGCCAAGCTGAATATTCAGCATCTTTCTAGATAAGCAGGTATCTCATCTTCCGTGTAATGAAAACAACTAAACAAAACAGCCAACATTTTTGCCTTGATTTATTTTCTGCCCCTGTTTGCACAGGCAGGCAGAACACCTGTCAGCATACTGTGAGGACTGACTCTTCCTTGCTGAAAAGCATGGTGTTTTTTCTTTCTTTTTCTTTTCGGAAACCCTGCATCTCAGCAGCTTCTATTCTTCCTAAAATTCTTTTTCTACTAAAAAGATGGCTGTGTTCTATTTAGGTCCTTAAGAGGAAGTACCTGTGACTGCTATTCTACGATTCTTATTTTTAGATTTCCCGTCCCACTTTCAAAATACCTAGGAAAACCTCAAAGGCAGACTCATTCTTTTAGACAGCTCCTCTGAAGTGTGGGAAGCCCTAAAACATAACCCTGCAGCACTGTGTTCCTGCTTTTCTCATGTAGTATAATGGGCATCTTCCAGAAGAGTGTAAACATTCCTGGGAGTGCCTGCAACCAAAGCAGAGCTGCGATAAGCTGTGAAGGAAGAGGCCTTTTATTCCATACCCAGGTTTGCCCCTAAACACCACTGAGTTCCTCTCAACACAAACAAGAAAGAGCCAAGGGATGGTCTACAGGAGCAGTGGGCCTGTCAGCAGGTAGTGGGTGAGATACAGCTACAGAAAATGCACTGCTGTAGATCTCATAATCACACCGTGCAACAGTGCTGCCTCAGGGAATGAACAATGCAGCAAAGCTTATTTAAGTGTATTTCAAAATAAACGTGCAATGTTCCCTGCTAAAGAGGGCAAGTAGCAGAGCATGTGTGATTTTTATTTCTTTCCTCTGTCATTTGGGCATGAAGTCGTGAGCCCCATTAGCTAACTTCCCAGGCAGATGTCTGTCTGTGGCTGGGCCCTTAGAATGAGCAAGGAGCGCAAAAGGTTTTGTTTGTTTTCTTGATTTTTGAACATCTGTGCATAAGATAACTTATTCATTGAATGAAAACTAGCTGCAATGTTTGTAAATTGTTGCAGCTGCATTCCTGAAATAATGACTAGAAACTCAAAAACATTTTACTCCTAGGAAGAAGCTTTTTGCAGCCGTGCATTGGAATCCTTTGTTAAAAACTCCTCATTAGCTGCCGTCCAGCAGCTAGCCTGCAATCACTGATGGCAGAGGGTTAGCTGGTTAGCATTCAGTCTGCAGAGTGTGTTCAAGGTTCCCCACCTGTACACCAAATTATTTTGTAGACTGCTTTAATGATTGAGCCTGAAGACTCACTGATGGCAAGGTGCTGATATGAAAAGCCAGTTTGGATGGTATTAGATAAAATTTGTTGCTTTGCTGAAGTATCAGGTTCATGAGCACAAAACATATGTAAACACCATTTTACATGGTTGTTTTTTTTTTTTTCTCTGTGGTGTATCACAAACTTTCTCTATGTTCCATTCTCACCCCATTCTTAGCTTTAACAGGAAGCTGCAACTTAAACATCAATGGCTACATTTCCATTCTTTGCAGCTGTTTCTCAGTACAGTGCTCATTAGAAATACTTGTTAAGTACCAATCGGAATATCCTATCTCAGATCTAATGCTTATTTTTTTTGTTCATTTTTCCTTGATGGTCCAAAATAAACAATGTTCGGATCCGTCATCTTTTTCCTTTCTAGTATAGAGACTTGTATAAACTGTCACCTGAACTAAAACAAACACCTTTGTATGTTCATTTTAGTTATGTCTGAAGAAGCACAAAGATGTTTGGTTCTCATTACAGATGGAAACAAGCTGTGCAGTGTGACTGAGAAGCTGAACCAAAAGCAAGAACACGCCACTGTGTCCTGTTGTAACATCATGGAAAGCAAGATGCTGTTTGTGCTACTTAGAAATAGGGGGAGTGTTCTATGGAATGAAATGCCATAAGGTTAATATGCGTTGGTTAAGATGACAGAAGGTAGATTAAGATGCTGTTGCAGATAATTCTGTAAAAGTGCAGTGCTGTGTAGATGGAAGAAGTGTAACTTAACTATTATTTCCCAGCTCATTTTGGTACAATGGGTTGTTGTGAATTAGCAGGTCTGGTGAATCCCTGAGCTCCCTCTTTTCGAGGAGTCCCCAGGCTGCTGAAGGTGTGTAAGCAGGTGTGGTTACTCAGGCAGGTTGTCCTCTGCCTACCTTCCCCTCATCTTAGGTTCTAGCAGGGCTAGTGAGTGTGTGCAGCTCACAGATACCTGAGAATCTGCCGTGGCTGTTAAATAAATGTTATGAATTTGTCTTTTATAGCAAAATGTTCCCCAGAGCACAACATACCCTCATTAACTCAGGCTTCAATGGTTGATGAGAGAAATAGCCATTCTTCCTGTCCCTGAAATCAGTTATTTCACTTTTATGAAACATCTATATAATCTGATTTTCCCCTGAATATCATAAACAGTATAGAGGCACAGATGTATGTTGCCGTTAATGAGAAGGCATTGCTTACAAGAATTATCTTGAGACTAAAGCATAAAGATGAGCTGTGATTATGAGTGGGATGATTCTGGGAATTCCTGCTTTTTCCTGGTGTTGTTGTCACACGCCCATTGCAATGTGCAGCCCATCTGTGTCTCTGAATTCTAGAATCATTAAGGTTGGAGAAGACTAGTAAGATCATCTAGTCCAACCATCAACCCATCACGCAGTGTCCACTGAACCATGTCCCTCAGTGCCACATCTTCACAGTTTTTGAGAACCTCTGGGGATGGTGCATCCACCACCTCTCTAGGCAGCCTGTTCTACTCTTTCTGAGAAGAAGTTTTTCCTAACACTCAGCCTGAACCTCCCCTGGCACAGCTTAAGGCCATTACTTCTCATCCTATCACTGTTACCTGGGAGAAGATGCTGACCCCCACCTCACCACAACCTCCTTTTAGGCAGTTGTAGAGAACAATAAGGTCTGAGCCTCCTCTTCCAGGCTGAACAACCCAGCTCCCTCAGCTGTTCCTCATAAGGCCTGTGCTCCAGACTCCTCACCAACTTCGTACCCTTCTCTGAACATATTCCAAGGCCTCCAAGTCTTTATTGTCTTGAGAGGCCCAAAACTGAACCAAGAACTCGAGGTGCTACCTTCCCAGAGCTGAGTACAGGGGTCGATCACTTCCCTCCTCCCACTGGCTGCAGTATTTCTGATACAAGCCAGGCTACCATTGGCCTTCTTGGCCAGCTGGGCACACTGCTGGCTCATGTTCAGCTGGCAAAGTTTCTGATAGCTCAGGTGCATGGCTCAGGCAGCCAAGCCACACCAAATTTCCAGCTTTGGTAGGGGAAGAAGCAAAGACACTAAGATATCTAAGAAGAAAAATCCCTAGATAACTCAGAGACTGTTCCTGCAAGGGCTGGTGGAGCATGAGCAGAGCCGTGGCTGTCTTAGATTGTCAGTCTAATGGCAGCCCTGCAGGATCTCTACTCTTACCAATCAAGGATTTTAGCCTGTGAGAGAGGGACGTGGGCAGCTTCTGTCCTAAACAAGTAATATTGCCAGACACTATTGTGCACCAAATCTATTCACATGTTTTGAAGAAGCTTGCTTCGGGTACAGGCACAGTTGTTTACACAAAATTCTTCAGAAAGCCAGGATGTAATTGTTCATGGGCCAAGGTCTTGCAGACTGTTGCATTTGAAATTTGGTTCCTAGGAGTGATAGGCAGCTCTTCTGAGCTTAACATCTGCCCTTTACATTTTGCTGTCATAGCAACAGCACAAACCATGTCCTTGTGACTAATCTGCTTTGCTTTTCTCCATCTAGGCTTTAAGCAGGAGAAAGAGTCATAGGCAGAGCTTCCTCCCTGCAAACGTATTCTCTCCTCATCCCTTCACAGAGCTGCTGCTCACAAGAGCAGGACTTCTGTAGGAGGTGGGACAGAGAATTTAACCTTAGCAAGCAGCTGTGCTCTGCTGTCATCCACTGAAAAGCATCGCAACAAAAGGCCAATCTGCTGTAAAAATGAATCCAATTTACTGGCTAGAGGAGTAATAGTAATATAAGAATACAAGGGATTTTAACCTAAAGCAGTGATCCTTTTTAATATAATACGTGCATTTATACCAGTTTAATGTCAAGATGTAACGTTTCAAAAAAGCAAGAAATGGATAGAGAAGAAAATTACTGAGAGTTAACAGCTTAGCTAAGTTGCTTTCAAGTACTTACAACTTTTTCAGATTGTACATTTCCTGGTCAACATTTCTTTTTGCATCAAGGTAATTCTGGAAATTTCAGCAGTCTGAGCAGAAATGTCATGCTCCATTATTATTTCTGCAATGGTAGAAGAATAGGAGTGGTCTTTGTGACCTAAAAACAAGGGTGCTAGGCTGTCTTTCTGCTAACAGTTCTGGTCTTTTCATTTCACAACTCCTGGGATTGATCATAGATTCATATTGCGAATATCAGGCAAGGTCTTGTTCCTTCCCCCTTCTTCCTACCTTAATCCTATGGAATAATGAAGGTGTTTGCATAAAGGTATTTCAGGTGAAGCTCAGAACATTTTCTTTTCTTGATACTATAAATGAATCTGAGGGGAAGCTTTCAATGGAGAGTGCTTGGCTGTGCTGTTGGTAACTAGTGGGCCTAACAGCACTGGGAGTCTTGAGCCCAATGAATCCTGTGCTACCTGGGAAGCAGCTGCACAGACCATTTGGAAAGTGGCTATTACTTCCCCTTCTAAGGCTGGCCTTCACAAATGGCTTAATTGTATTACTAATTAAGCAGTAGCCTCGTGTTTTGTCTTTGTCCAGATCTGCAGATTGCTCTATGAGTGTTCTGTATTGATAATTATTTTATTGTTGTCCTTGTAGTGTTTAGGGACCCATACCATAGCTCAGCTTAGTATTCTGCATGCTGGTTTCCAGCATTATCTAGCTTGACAAGCTACATATAATAGGCTCAAAATAATAAATAAACATTGCATTCAGGTCACGTATTGAGGTTGAACATTGTGTGTCTACAAGTGTCTGTGTGCGGTATAGAGGGGGGAAGGAAGAGGAGTGAACTGTGAAATTTCAAATAAGTGCTTGTTCTAGAGAGCAAAGAGAAAGGTGGGATCACAGTGTAACTTATCTTCAGAGAAAACCAAACTTAGACTGTTCCTAGAGACACCAGAAACGAAAAGATGTTCACCAATGGAGCAGGTTCTTTTTTATTTAAGAAGCCAGTTGAAGTTGGTGAACAACCTCTAATTTTACAGCATGCCCTTTCTCTCGCTAGCATTCCAGGGCAAAAGGGCTTATGGCGATGAACTGTATGCTTTGGTCACCTTTTCTGGTATTGTCTCATGAAGCAGTCACAAACTAGCTCAAACTGTGAGAGTTTTGTACCTGCAAGTGCATCAGCTTTGGGTGGGAAGCCAAATACCTACTTCAAACTTCTCAGATACTTTCAAAAAAAATCAGGTACACCTACAAAGAACACGGACTCCATACTTTGGCTGAGGAAACAGTTATCATTTATATTCTATAGAAATTATTTTGGAAATAATAATAAGGCAGTGAATTATAGAGTTAAAGGCTATAAGAAACTGGGAAAAGCTCTAATAGTGAAAGTGTGCTGTGCGGTGTCTGGTGGTTTGTGTGTGTATTTTGAAACTGAATGAGTGGCTTTTTATCTAAATAGACGTCATTTTTTGTCTTGATACAACAGAGAAAGGTCAACTTCATTAGTAATAGAGCTGTTGTATTAGTTGCTCGTCTGGAAACATTTTACTGCAAATCTCAAGACGGAAGTCCTTTTTAATAAGCAGTGCAATTCCAGCATCTCTGATGTCCCCTCAGGAGTTTTGTGTTGCTTTAGGCTGCCAACCTGCATACCTTTGTGGAGCAGAGAGTTCATTGCTTGGGAAAGCTTGCTAAGCCTGCAGGAACTGGTTGTCACTCTGGCGATGCTCACACCAGCTGCCAGGTAAACTCTTGTGTATGCACCCTAGGCTGCTGTCTCATCTCAGTGCCCTGAATTTCACAGAGGACACAGAGTGGCCAACTTGAGTTGGCTAACTCAAGTTTAGAATAAAATAAATGGCATGAGGAAAAGAAGGAACAGTGAGGGTCTTTACTGTGGTTGAGCCAGTAAGTACATACATACCAACCCCTGTGCATACGCGTGTTCTGATGGTGGAATCAGAAATGTACAACCTGTTAATCCAGGAATACAACTGCTTTTTTTCAGTGCTCTTTCTACATGTATGCTACTGTGAGGGAACACCTTAGGTGACGGAGCTCTGGCTCAGCCCTACTGTGGCAAAGCATTCTAAGATCATGACAGAGATGACAGCAATAACCTTTCAGCTGCCAATTCCAAAAGTAGTTAAGTTGTTTGAGCAGTGCTGAAATGAGGGTTAGTGCTGCTACACAAACAAACAAACAAACAGCAACAACAAAACAATAAAAAAAGAGCTTTCGTTTCAAGTTATATGAAACTGCTTGCATAACACTGGAAGGAAAAGTGATAGTGGTGTTTTTAAGAGGCCACCATTAGAGATACGGAATAGAAAGAAATGCAGCCGCAGACACCAAAATAATTGACGCAGTAGAATGAAGATTTTCCAGATCAATAAATTCAAATAAAATAAAACATCTTGTAAATGATACAGTTTTCGTTGAAGTACTTATGGAAAACATTATCAAAGAAGAGAAAAATCCCCAAACTTTCGTTAAACTCAGATGTGTATCTGTTTTATGCAGAGAAGACAAATAGATGTCAGGAAGTGGGTGACTAATGAAGTGGAACTCTGAGAATTCTTGCCTTAAATAAACAATTACTAGAGGAACATTCAGCCTATCAAAATAGATATCACTTTGCAGAAGCCTAAAGGAAAACCCTTTAAGCAATTCATAACAAGTAATCACAGCTAAGCACAAAACAGCAAATGTGATTCCTTTTTCAGGTTGCTGCTTTGTTAAGTTCAAAATACACATTATTTTCCTAAGAGTCAGAGCTAATCATAGTTAAACATTTGTGTGTGCCTGGAAAGTTGGTAATCACACTTGTAACAATCATTAGTTATCTGTAAGCTCTGTACCAACCTATTCTAAGAGCTGAGCGAGATGTAGGTATGTGCTGAGCCAAGAGGACACAGCATCTCACTGATACACATTAAAAATGTGTATTATTTTTCCACAAGGTGTCTGATAGCCTCTTACTTGCTCTTCCCATAGCTGCTTGGGGTCTATAGCAAAACTCTGAGCTGTGTGCAGGAACAAGCTCAGGAGCAGAGGTCGGGCAGTGCCCTTGGAAGCCAGGCAGAGCGTGCAGTTGGTTATCTGAAGTAACAACATACCTGGAGCAGCTTCCTGATTCTTTTCAGGTTATGTATCAAGAGGAGGTTCTTCTCTTGTGATACCCGGTCTAGCTGTTCATCCACTTGGATTAGCAGGTTCTGTAAAAGGATGGTTGCCATTGCTTCATTGTTGGATGCAGCCTCCCTAGAGAACAGGCGAATGAGAAACACACATTTTTAAAATGTCATAAGAAGTGCCAAGCTATCTGTACAGAAATGTATAATCTGCTGAGAAATTAAAGCAGTAAAAAACTCGCTCTAAATGTATCACACAGAGCTATGTAAATAATTGATTTTATGGTCCTTGAATTGATATTGACCTAAGTGCAAGGCTATTATGACAGGAAGAGGATGTTCTAAGTCCAGGCTATGGACTCATTCAGAGGTGAGACAACCAGAGATTTTCAGACTCGGTTTCATTGAGTATTTAAATATCTTTATCCCATTCTATGAAGGAAATGAGGCTTATGCACAGTGCGAGCCAGAACCTCTCTCCCTCTGTCAGTCACACAGACATAATTTCTCAAGTTGCTGCCCACTTTCAGCCAATGTTGACTGTGGGCTTGAAGTCCAAAAAATACTGTATCTGTACAAATTTCCCAGAAAACTGGCAGGTTGGTAGAGGAGAGGAATCCAAATTAGTGCCTCCACTGAGGAAAATGGCAGTAATAACTTGCTCCAGGAGGCAACAGCCAGATGGCCAGTCAGCAGATGTATATCTTCACACCAGGCACCAGATGAGCCTTTGTCCAGCCAAACTATTTGGGGATACGAGGAGACTCTGAAGCTATTGGTGAAGGGTATGTAGGGGACAGAGGATGCAAATACGCGGAAACTGGCTTTACTAGTTCTGCTATTTATGGAACAGCTCGTTACATGAAGGGCAGTAACAGTAGTGAGCAGGATAGGGGGATGTAGCCTTTGGACTGCATGGCCTCCTTGTACTTAGGGCACTCTCTCCTTGTTCTCCAAATAGCAGGCACCTGCTTGAGATATGCCTGCTACATCTGGCAAAAAGGGAAATTTAGTGATTCCTTTGCTCTCACAGCCCCACTGGATGCTGTAAGCTTTAAGGAAAATTATTATATTAATTAGTGGATTTTTTTTTCCAATAATTCTCCAATAGACTTGTGGATTTAGCTTCCCACATTGTGATGTCTCTTTCTGCTGATATTAATATAAACATTTTTTGTATTTAGTTCTGAATTTTCTAGAGATAACCATTGAATGAATTTGACCTAAATTTCTGCATAAATTTACCTTCTAGAAGACAATTCCTGCAAATTGCCAGTTTGTCCCCCAGAACTTCAAATCCAGCTTTAAGTGTGGTTTGGACAAGAGAGATAATTATGTGCTACAAGAGATAAAGGAATAACTTTTCCACTGAAAGCTGCCCTGCATTATGATTTTCTGTGAAAAAATGTAGTGCCATTGATTTCATAGAATCACAGAATCACAAGGTTGGAAAAGACCTGTACGTCATCCAGTCCAACTGTCCAGCTATCACCAATATTTTCCACTAAATCATGTCCCACAGTACATCACCTTTTTGTTGTTAGATCATTTTTATTCAATTTTGTTTAGGATTAAGTTCAAATAAAAACTCCCCTTCAGATGTTCCTTAAATCTAAAATCATAAGGATCCGAAATCTGTGCTTTAAGAAAAAGCTTCCAATCTAGAAGAGTATACTGAGTATATATTTACATTTACCTTTTAATATGGTGCTTTTGGTTAAAATCGTTATTTAAAAACATGCAAGAAACCCCACCCAATTGCATTCAGACCTTGTTTTCAATAATACTGTTTTATATTTCACATAATATGTGGTAGTTTATTAGGAAAAAAACAGCATTTAATTTTATTCTGTCTTTTACATGACCGCTGAATATAAAATATGTTCAGTGGAAATTGTTATTTAATAAGTTAAAAATAACATTGAAGCTTGAACAGGACTTTACTGACACTGAATCTCTTAAATAGATGAAGTGTAATGCAAACTCAACAAGCTAAATCCATAAATAGCAGAATACTATTCTTGGAATGCAGATACCTGCCCAGTTCTCAAATGAGTACCCTAAAATCTGACAGATAAGGTAAAAACTGCTCATGATGGAAATTGTAAGAGAAGGAACAAATGTATTCCTTACCAGTCTTGGCTTTCAATCCATTGTGCCAGCAGATGCCGGATTTCCATGGGAAAGTTATCATCATAGAACTGGTCAACCTGCTCCAAAAACTTTATTTCCAGTTGTTGTACTTGACTCCACTGGGACATGCTGCAAAAGAAATAATTAGACATTTCTTCAGTTGAAAATAGTAATGCATTAATAATCCAAAGTGTGCCAGATTTATTTTCTTTTCTTTCTGTAGTTCTTTTTTATTATGTATTTTAATATTCCTGATTATTCTGTCTTTAAAAATGGACATTACTTGGCTGAAGTTGATCAGTTAAAGGGAAGAGAGAGAAAAGCAAGCAAGACTACTAGATGTTTTAGCTCTTACTCCTCCGCCAACTTTCTTCCTTAATGCATGTGTTTTGATGATTATGAAGCAGGGAGATTTGTGCAGCACTTCTTCCTAGAGGAGTAGTTCAGGACTGTATGCTTCAAATCCAGGTAGAACTGCTCTTATGAAATAGTAAAAGCAAAGAATTTGCTTTTAACAATGAATTCATACCATTTTATTTTGTGCTGTTTCTGGAGCCCCATGTCTTCCGTTAGGACTACTTACTTCAGAATGTAAATTATTGATGTAGGATATCTTTTCCAGTTTTACTTGACATAGAATTCTGAGTTTTGATGTTAAAAAAAAAAAAAAAAAAAAAAAAAAAAAAAAAAAANAAAAAAAAAAAAAAAAAAAAAAAAGAAAGAAAAAACTTGGGAAGTGTATAACCACATGTAAACATCAAACTGATAAAAGCAGAAACTGATTTGCTGCTTCAACCTCACGGTGTACTAGAGAAGACTGAAAGTTGCTCTGAATGGTCCTACTGGATTGTGTCACTGCTCCTACCTATGTTTCCATGTCTTTCCAGCACTATCAGATCTTCTATATTGCACTGAAGGATGAACTGAGATGAACTGACATACTTATGTATTGCACTGAGAGATAAACAGTGCCTCAAGGCAGACTACGCTAGGTTGTAATTCTAGCTGTGTCATCAGCAGAAAAAGTCAGCAGTAGGGTTGGGAGCAGACCATTATGAATAAGTAGATAAGGGGGCACCCTGGGGCCTCCCATCGTGGTCCTACCATGAGCTCTACCACGGCCTGGTCCTGTACCAGGGATTATCTGCTCCCCATTGCCTTGGTTCATGCTAACAAACCACGTAGAGTACAATGCCGTGCATTAAAGATTGCACTGCAGTAGGTCAGCATGGTGGTTTTGGACATTTTTGATAGAACTTTTTCTTGGAAATTAAGAAGGTGAGGTTTCATCAAAATTGGCATTTTTATAAAAGGTTGATTTTTTAAAAAATCTTTTCCATTTCCAATTCTGAATCATAGTTTCATAATGTCAACATTTCAGAGGAAAGAATATATATTTTTGGAGCATTTTCCTATCTCTGTTGCTTCACTGGTAATTACAAAGAATCACAGGTCTTAATTCTTGCAATACCCACCAAAACCAAATCATAATGTAGTACTACCTCATGCTGAGAAAATAAGATTTGTAAGCCTGCTTGCTTTCAGTGAGAGATTTTATTGCAGTTCCTGGCAAACTGTGGTGGTTGTGATACCCTACAAGTCTTAAGAACTCAGTGTTGTTGTACAAATAATAATAATAATAAGAAGAAACAAGATGATGCTGCAACCTTGTTGACCTTCTAGGCATTGCTCAGGGATGCTGGCGTGCCCCAGAGCTTGCAAAGGGCGGCTCTGCTCTGTACCCAGGATTCTGGAAACACGTTCACTGCAATACATCCTGCTCTAGGTTTTCGTCTTCCTGGGAGTTGTGCTGAAAGTTTAAAAGCTCAGGGTAGTTTATATTGGATCTCCCCTGAAAGCTTGTAACAGCAATGTAGCGTATTTTAAAATCAGCATCAAGTTACAGCGAATGAAATACTGACAGTGCAACTGTTGCAAGGTGCTCATTGGGATACTTTTGGTTCTGTTACAGTTACGACCCGTGCCACCACCGCCACGTTCCCGACAGTCCCTGTGGCACAGAAACTTCACCTTCCTCCCCCGACAGAGCGGCTCAGAGATGCAAGAGCAGTGCGGAGCCCCAGGACCACGACACCACCAAGTCCAGGTAAGACTCCCCCCCAAGGCAACCCTGAAGGCTCCAGCTGGATGGACAGAGGGACAGACAGACGGACAGACAGAAGGAGCCCCCCGACTTGCCTGTGCTAGCAGTGCCTGAGCTGCTGGTGGTGTCCCCAGGCGTGGCTGCCGCCCGCCCCACGCTTTATGCTGCCCTAGCTCTGGGACCGGCAGCTCTTCCTGTGCGTCAGCTCTGCCCTCACCGCCCCGAGGAGTGGGATGGGGCCGTGTCACAGTTTAAAAACATCACGAGCAGCACAGCCCTCAGTGGTTGCCTCACGGCTTTGTTTTAGGTGGTGTTCAGGGCAGATAGTGGAAAAAGGTGAAATGTTGGCTCTCGGTTAGGAAATGGCCAGAAGGCGGTTATTTATCAAAAAACACTCCAAAACATCAATCAGTTCTTCAGTTTGTAATGTGGCACCCTGGCCTGCGAAAAGGGCTCTCAGGGAGCCTGGCTTCTCCCCCTCTCTAGGGAGGTATGGGGCCAGTGGCTCTCCCGCACGCTGACCTTGCCTTTTGTGACCTGAACGAGTTGAAGGGCTTGGGGCTGTCCCCAGAGCAGCTCGGCTGTGCAGCGTTACCACACTGCTCTCTGTGACTTCCTGCAGCAGATACGGGTGCTTTGTTTCAGGCAGTGTCTGAGATGCAGGAGCTCCTCTCTGAGATAAAAGACTTGGTCCCTGCCTCAGAGACTTAGCAGTCTGACATCTTCCATATCGTAATCAAGGTTATGATAGTGGGCATGCTCCAAGTACTTTTTCTTCCTAACAGAAGTTCATTTATGGAAAGAGGATCATTGTAGCTTCGGGTGCAACGCTGCTAAAACCAAATTAAATGGAAACTACTACATTATGACCATTTCAGATCCTCCTGACCTTCTGAGACAGAGCTTGAATGGTGGGATCAAAGCTCTGACAGCAGACAAAGCAGCTGCAGCCTGCACTAAATGGGATCCTTTCGAGCAATTAGGATTTTGTGGGTTATGTTGTTCTTTACCAGAAACTCCAGTCATGGGCAGGGCTTCTCTGTGCTAGGCTGTAGTAACAGCGAAGGGAGGGCATGCTCCCACGCTGCCTGTGAGCTGACAGAGTGGTTCTGTACTCTGGGCTGGGAGCAACAGGAAGCCTTGCTGAAGTGAGAGAGCCAGGTGCAGGAGTGTGGTTAAAAGGAAGGCGCTTGTCACTAGTGATGTGTAATTACATTTTCCAGATGGCACACAGAGAGAATTGAAAGTGAAGTGAGAATCTCTGATACATAGGTAAATTCTAGATCGGCTGGTAGACATAATTTTCACTGTCTGTGCACTTGAAATGAGGTTTGGCATTTATTCACTAGCATTTAGCATTTTTTTCAGGTGCATTTGTAATCTGAGAGCTAGGATCATAACGGATCTCTGCAAAATGCCCACTTATTGAACTGAGTGGTCTAGTGCATGCTTCAGTAGCCTCTGTATTTACCTCTGTTGTTCTTTTGCATTGTATTACTGCATATTTGTT
This sequence comes from Odontophorus gujanensis, assembly GCA_013399175.1. Taxonomy (NCBI): domain Eukaryota; kingdom Metazoa; phylum Chordata; class Aves; order Galliformes; family Odontophoridae; genus Odontophorus; species Odontophorus gujanensis. The sequence continues at coordinate 369,242 of VXAB01003363.1, read as the reverse complement.
CATTGCATTTTACAAGCAAGGTCGGACTGTAACGTCCTGGAAGATTTTCTTCAGCTTTTTGTTCTTGTAAAATAACTGGTTTACAAAGTCGTGTTAGCTTTCCAAAGCAGAAGTGGAAGCTATGAATGCAGAGCCAGCTGCTGCTGCCACCGACGACCAGATGCCCATGTCGTCCCCAACTGCATTTTGGCTCCTGTAAGTGGCTGTTCTTGGTTCTGATTTGACTTGGCTGTCACTGGCTCAATGAGGTGATACTGAAGCAGAAAGAACGTTTTCACTGCCCTTTGTCAAAAGCTGGGGATGAGTTTGAAAGTCACACTCCCTCTTTGCCTGCAGAGGTCAGGCCCCAAACTCAGACAAATTTTGGCAAGAGGCCACTCAGGCCTGCCGTGTGTCCTTCAGCCTCCAGCACTCATGGGAGGAGATACAGCCACACTTCACCCAAGTTCTCATTTTATTTTTGCTGATGGATATCCCACTGGTTTGTTCAGAACACATGCATTCGTGCCCGTTTAGTAGTCCTCTTTCTGTGGGATTGCACACTGCCCTTTTGGGTACATGTAATCTCAGGGATCTGCTGGAGTTTTCTCTCATTTGGTTCTTTTCCATTTGGCAAATCATTTCCAAAGCAGCTGACCTTCAGGTGGTTTGCTGTGTACCAGTAGGCTCAGGTAGCAGTGACACTGGAACACTGAAATAGCAATCTGAAGACCACCTAATAAATAACATTTATTAACATTCATTTTCATGCTGTCAGTAGGGGGAACTATTGCACTGCACTTTAGCTTCTGAATAAATATTGATAACTACCTATCTTTTCTTTTATATTAAGTACTCATTCTCCAAGCATCCTTTCACATCTGATATCCATAATGATAAGAGGACAGGTAGATCATGCCATCCCAGAAAAATACCTAATAACAGGGATGCTTTTTGCTTCCTCTCTCTCCCCTAACCTTTAAAACAAGGTCTGTGAGGGAGTGGTTGTTGTTACGGTGATGTTCTTTTGGTATCTATTCAGGTTTCGTTCATGAGGAAGAAACTCAGGGTATCCCCCAGGATTTCTGAAGGGCACTAAGCTCCTTGCCCAAGGGTCAGAGCTTAGTGCCCGGGCACTGATGTCTGTGAAGAGGACTTGGTGACAAAGGCTGAAGCAAGGGGCTGGGAGGATGTTATAGCATATGTGGAATAGATGGCTGCAGGTAACGGGGAAGAGAAACTGAAGCAGCTGAAGCAGTCAGACCTGAGCATAATGCGGCTTTAGGGCTTTTAAAGGGAGTTGAAATGCTTCTGGAGAGATGTGAGAGGAGTGGTAACCTAGGCAGAGCTTGCTGAGCAGTGACTGTGTTGGAGCTCTATGTTCTGGGAAGATTGGTCAGTGGAGTACGTTCACATGTTCTGGGGGATGTGACAATGCTTGGAGAAGTAAGAAGAACTGCTACAGAGTGGGACTGAAATGAGAAGAAAGAGATAGCCTGGATCAGCCCAAGGGGGCTCTGGTGGAAAGGTGTGTGCATAGGCAGGATGCTGGAGGTGCTGGCCTGAGGCAAGTAGTGAGTGCTGCTAACCCCTGGGAAGTCAAAGAGCAGGCAGGAGCTCCACGAACACCTGGCATGACAAGAGAAGCTGAGGAATGGGCAGTTCTGGCTCCCCTTGGCAAGAGAGTTCAGCAGGGCACGAGGCAAGGCAAAACAGGCTGAAATGGTGCTGGAGAAGTGGAGGGCAATGAAGGAAAGGGCCTGGGGCAGCACCTGGGTGGAAGGGAATTTCTGAAACTGCACAACAAGGGCACAGGGTGCAGCCCTGGGGAGGAGGTGCAGAGGAGCATAGAGGTTAAAACCCTTGTTGAGTTTGGTAGGTCAAATTTAATCTGTGCTGCGAAACATTTTGTTCCACTTCACTAGTGCTTCAGCTCTGGTAAAAGCAGGTGAATAAGAAGCAAATGGCTAAATTGTGTGGGCTGCTTAAAGGGAAGAAAAAGCCTCAAATAATGGAGAAGAAATTCTGGATACAGTAATCTTTTAATCAAAAGTTCACCAAGTTGTTTCTAGGAATACTGAGCCAATTTATTACTTTGATCAGTGTGACCAACCTGTAATCAAGATTATCATCTCTTGTGTTTGGCCTCTGGTCATCATACTCCCTGACTAACCTTTAATTAGAGTATGTCTCATCTGTCTTTTACATAAGGGAGACATTTAAGCTTGTGCATGCTGTACATGCACTATGTCTTGTGTCTGAGCTGTTCATAGCTTTTCCTGTATTCAAAACAAGGACTTCTGGACTCAGTGAGACTTGTAAACACTGTAATCATGAGAAATTGTCTTGCTGGCAGTGTAGTTCCTCCGAGTCAGCACAGCATAAACCAGCAGTCGTGCGTGCAGGTCACATCCACCACTGTCCTCTATTTGGAGAAAAAGACAGCAACAGTGATGTTGTCCTGAAGTTGCACGTTCTAACAAGCTGTTTATGAGTGCTAGGAAGATCTCTTGGCTATGCATTTGTGTGTAGCTAAAAGACTGATTGTTATGCTTAGAAAAAATGGTTTTGTTTGTTTATTTAGTTGTTCTCAAGTTCTGAAAAACGGTTTTCCTACTTCCAGTAATGAGTAAGCCGTACATGCAAGTGTATAAACTTCTGTTTGAAGTAAGTATACATACCTCACTCAAATCCTAGATGATACCAGCTAGAAAAAAAAATAACACATCATGTAGATCTCTGTAGCACATTTCTCGTATACAGTTTAAGGCACATGTCACTTGGGGTCCTACAGTAACCACACAAACCTTCACGTTGACACAAAACTATCTGAAAGGCCTTGACTTCACCTGGATGTGAATCTGCTGATGTTTAGAGAAAGAGCTCCTGTGGAGAAAGGCTGGAAACGTGGAAAGAAGTGATGGCAGACGTAAAGTTTAGAAGAGCAAGGAGAATGGAATGAGCTCTTGGGGCTTTGTATTGCCTTACAGTGTAAAGGAAACTTGCTTTTGATAATGAAAAATTGCATATGTGGAATATCATTATGAATCTACTTTGCTTAATATCCCTCTCATACTAAGAATTTTTTCAGCAATTTCCATCCTTTGATATGTATGAGCTCTTTAACTCTTCCACTTCCTAAATGATCTCATGCAAACTCAACTTTTGCTTTTCCTGAATTAATTTGGAGTCAGGTTTCCTTTTGTGTTTTGAGTTATGTAGGTTTTGTGGAATTCTAGCAGTGCAGTTTTAGTAGACTTTTCAGTTTAGGGCAGACTGTGGACTCCAGGGAAGCTTTTTTTCTTATTTCATGCAAGCCTCCTCGTCCATTGCTAATGATCCCATTTGTCTGCATGGAAATTGAGAACTGTGCGATTACTGTTTTCCAAAGCAGAATGTGAGAAAGAAATACAAAGTGAATGTGATTTGGGCAATACTGTCTCTATATGTATATTCCTGTGGAGTGTAACCTGGAGGGCAAAAAGAGGAACGTTTTGGTGATGCAATTTGATTCGTATGAAAGTCAGCATTGATTGGATGACAGAAAAGAGAATTTCTCATAGTAATCTCACCTGGAACTCACCCTGTCAGTAGTTACTTAAATTCTTACTCTCTTCCATACTTGGGATTGGGATGACTACGCAGAATGGTAATTTCGGGGGATATTTATGAATATTTTCATTTTGCAGTCTCTCAGGACCTTAGAGGAGTCCTTGAGCTTTATTAAACTTGCTGGCATATGCTGATTGCAGAAAGCAATTTGATGCTGAACAATGTCTTCCAAATAAAAACATCGATGGTTTCAGAATTAGTAATGGATCATACTCTGAGAAGATAACTTGGTTAATTAATTTAATAAAGTCTTTTCACAAAGGGAGCAATTAAACCGAAGTTTGATTATCTCTTCTTGATTATGTTTGAAATATTCCATATTAAAATTAAAGGTTTTAAGTCTGATGGCAGTAAAATAACCTCTTGATCTATGCTGCTCCCTGAAACTGCTGATCTATTTATGCTGTTTATGTAAGAAAACACACTCCTTTGGAATTTATGTCATTTTTTTTCCTTGGCTAGGCTATAAGGAAAAAAAAAAACCACCAACAAAACAAATTGAAAGCAGTTGTACAGTTGACCTTAATTGTATTGTTGGATATCACAAGAAGGATGGCAATCATGTGCCTGTTATGGACTCACTGTCTTCCTTCTAGGCTGTCTGGAAGCAGTGTTTGCTCTGATCCTTGTATTTCTTTCAAGATTTCTGTAAGAAATAGCTGGGGCTCGATTTTTCTTTTATAAATCTGTTTTGTTCCTGGATCTCAGTCCCTTAGCACACTGTTTGTACAGGCCCTTGCCATGGGAATGTTAGTTGCAAACTGTCGTGACCAGTGGTGGTAGGGATGGAGTAGAGAGATGGATGAGCTTAGTGATCCTGTATGTATTTTGAAAATGATTTCTGAATTTTCCAGATGGCTTTTTCAATTTGTTTCAAAATTTTCAGTATGAATCAATTTTCAGTGTGTTTGATACATACCAGAAATGAGAACAAGCTCGTTTTTGCAAGTGGACAGCCAAAGTGCCTGCTGCTGTAAGAGGACACTGAGAGCTGAAACTGTATGTGGAAATTCAACATTGAAAGTTGTTCTAATGGTATGAAGAAAGTTTGCATTGTTCCCCTGTATTCACAAGGAGAAATAGAAGATTTCTAGAGCTTAATCATAGAACTGTGGTTTGGGTTGGAAGGGACCTAAAAGTCATCCAATCATCGAACATCTAGTTCCAATCCCCCTGATATAGGCCGGGACACTTCCTGCTACACCAGCTTGCTCAATGTCATGAAGAGAGATGTTAGTAAAGAAGAAGACAGCCTGTAGCCATAAAAGGACATGGGTAAAATCAAAGCTCAATTCTTTGTACAGTCTGAGGTCGTTCGGACTTGCATCTCACGTCTTGCCTGTAGGTGCTTATGGTGATGATGCTCCTGTAGGGTGGGGATGGGTGTTCTCTGTTTCTCCTAGAGAAACAAATGGTGTTTAAGGAAAGAGCTGCTGATTCACTGGAGCCTGGTTATTCAGCCACTCCACCATCATGGTCCAAGGACTTTGTGCTGTGAAGGAAGCAGTTGCAATGCATATGGAGAAGGAATCCAAACCTGGCCTCCTCCTTCTCAGAAATAGATGTGGGCCTTTGTGGTTGGACCTTAACGATGTTGGGCAAGCTCGTGCATTCATTCCTGTTCTGGATGAGTTAGCACAGCCTCAGCTGTGCAAGAAAGTACTCCTCCTCTGCCCCCTGTAATACTGTGAAGCAGCCTGTAGTGTGAGGATTACAGGAGCCTGCTGGGAGAGGAGAAGAGGCTGCATGTCTGGGTTCTCTCAGCATGGTAAGGAGGTTAAACCATAGTCTTTGTGTTCTCATAAATACCCTAGTACTGATTTATGTGTTTATTTGCAAGGCGGCACGTAGATTTTGAAGCAAGGTGATGTCTGCAGCAGGAATTCCTCCCTGCCACTGCTGCATGTCTGGTGTTGTTGGAGCTTGTGCTCTGGGTTAGAGCGCACTGAGTGTACTCTTGCCAAATCATGGAGAGTCTTGAGTCAGAATGGTGTTAGGGGTGAAATGGGCAGTGAGCTGCTGAAAGATCTGGGCTGGGGCAGCGTGGCTTCCATGCCATAACTCAGGCATCCACTTGTTCTAGGTGTGTGAAAGGCCAGGCAAAGATTCTGAGGTCTGTGTTTCTTAGCCAGGCTCCTAACGCCATTCAGACTTCACTGTAAGAATCTGCCTGGTGAGAATCTGAGCCTATTGGATTTTCATACAGGGACTGTGACAGCGCAGCCACCTAAGATGGCAGTCTGGAAAAAACTGGAGCACTGCCTTGCTCCTCTGGGGTAAAAAAATATAGCGCATCACAGATGCATCGTGGAGTGCTGCTGCAGTAGTTTTCATTTACAACCAAAAGATTTAGGCAAAGATCTTTGAATTCTCATCGTTTGTTGCCCAGTACTTGTTTTGTTTAGTTCTTCCCATGCCTAAGAACATGTACACATCTCTCTCTCTCAGAAAACTGGGCTCTGTGTACGGGTTGTTTTGCACACTGCTGTGTGAGGGCACCTGACCTACTTGTGACCCAGGGACTGAAGCGCTGCTCATCACTGCAGCAAAGCAGATAACCAACACCACGAGTGTTATCTTCTGCCAGAAAGAAACCACTGATTCCTGTGTACTCCTGAGAACTGAACCAGAGGTTCTCAGTTAAACTGATGCTAATATCTTTTGAGGTAGATATATTTTTAACTTTGTTTTGCAAACCATACTTACATATTTGAAGCTCTTCTACGGCGAAGTAAATAAAATAAAGCTATTTCTGAGCACACAGAGCACTCAGAGCTGTGCTGGAAGGTCTGAAGGGGAAAAACTATGAAGGAAATTCCCACATCCAGCAGATTCTAACTGGGGGGCAGCAAAGCACACCGCTGGCTCTGAATTCTTCAGTCTCATCAGCCTGCAGAGATACAAGCATTGATAGGTTTAACGAGGTTCTCAAATGACAGGAGGCTATGTACTGTTGTGGGAGTTTTGTGGTGACACAGAAGGCAGACACGTGTGAATTGCAGGAGGGCGTTTGCTTTCAAGTGACACCATTGTACTGCCTGGGTTCACTTTGTGTTGTCCAGGACCTATGTCCAGATTCACACTGTAGAAGCCTGCTTGGTTCCAGTTCTTACTGCAGTATATGCAAGATCACAGTGTTTCCTCACTGCAATAAAGTGCTCTATATATTCTGGCATCTACTTCAGCATTTTGGTATCGTCATCCAAAGACTTTAGTAATTATGGTTCTTTATTTGTCCCTTCTTCTTGAGTTTTTGTCTGCCTTAACCTTCAAGAGGTACACTTGCTTGCCCTGGAGAATAGCATGATGGCCACACAGCTTTGAGTGGGTGAGGTCATGCATCATTATGCAAAACAGAGGTATCAAATTAGTATATAATGAGCCTTATTATGATAAAAAATGCCTCTTGCACTCCAGCCCACAGCCAGACATGGACTATTAACGCAGTGGTTGTATGTGCAGCAGTAGTGCTTCATCTTGCTCAACATCGTGTGCACCTCTCACCCAAAGTGCTTATCACTGAAAGGTAAATGGGACTGCTGCAATGGGCACGAGCAATGTGGAAGTGAGAATAAAGGTGTCAGCAGAGTACTGATCAGCTTTTTGAAGCAGTAGCTGCACTGCTGAGCTGCAGACTGTGGCAAAGCCTGTTTGAGCCACACATTTTGCTTTCTGTGCCTCTGTATTCCCACTTGCTGTATTCATCTTCCAAGTGTGTCGTCCCGCTTACAAAGTTGTTTTTGGATAACAATGCTATTGTGACAGCACAGGCATTGGTTTTGTTAAGAGTGGCTTATGGTATAACCATAATTATTTTATCTAATCCTTTTCAAGTAGGTGGTGCTATTAAAATTCTCATGAATTTGATAAATAAGGACACTGAGTACAATATGGGTCACTTTAAACACCACCTCAGTCATTTCCTGTAATGGGTTGAAATCCTACCAAGATTAGTGTTCAAACAAACTCTTTTCTTGTTTCTAGCTTTCTTAGTCTCTTCTGTGAAATTTTAACCTTAAATTGAGTTTTCCCTGCTTGCTGTTGCTGACCATGCCTATCTATAATACGTATACGTGTTAGATTTTTATATTTTTAAATATCCATATTTAAAACAGGAGTACAGCCACAATCAGACACCTGTGTACACTCATCGCATGGAATTAAATACTTTCATGACAAACAGGGTTCATCATAAATCTGTTGGGATATATCATTTTAGTTGAGAAAGAGTTTCTTACAGAAACACTGATCAAGTTGTGTTGTTTTTTTGATATGGGAAAAGATGATGCAAGTGTGAACTGCTGTTCTGCTGAAATACTGTAGGTGTAGTTTCAGTAGAAGCCTAACACAGTCAGGGCTCACATCTCTGATACCTCACCCTGCTGCTTATTTGGAGGTAGCAAAATACCGTGTCAGAGCACATGCTAAAACTTGCCACTCTATTGCTTAACTACTACCATAAGAATGCTTAAATTGAGGGAAATGATAAGAAAACCAAAGGTTATTTTTTCAGACTTCATCGTAACTACGCTTTCTTGCAGACCTACAAAAGGTGCCTTAGTAGATCTCTAGATTTTGGTTGAAGTTAACTAAGAGAAAGTTTGTCAGGATTTGGAGCCTTACCATGAATTGAAGTGGTTCAGCTCCTAACTCCCAGGCTTTGGGACATCCTTTGGATTGGAACCCATCTTTGTTGTTCCACAGGAAGTATTGATCTAGCCTGACATACTGGGAAAACAAAACTCTAATTATCCTTCAGCGCTGCACTTGAACGTACATACCCTTGTATGAGAAGGCAGTCCTATTTGCAGTCAAGTCACTTCTTACAAATCTGTGCCTTGAAATAATAATCTCTCAAATCTGCTGGTGCCTCTGAATGAGAGTGGCAGGTAGCCCTCTGCTATAGGCGTGCATGCTGTGTAATGCTCAGCTGTTCAATAGTGGCTTCAAAATCAGGGAAACCGAGACATATATTACTGTGTCTATAACTCTAGGTGATTTTCAACTTTCTGTTGTGGGAGGGGAGGTGGCGAGTTTACTAAATATGTTATGTAAAGTTTCTTTTCAATCACCACAACAATAAATGCACTCTATTATCTGTATAGTGCTTTCAGGCAGCAATTCACATCGTTGGTTTATTTCCCCTGGGCATGTTTGGTGCGTTTTTGAAAGTCAATTTAAAAATTGCATGGATCGATTGTAAAAAGAATACAGCACTTTCCATTCAATTTTGTCTTACAGACTCCTCTCACAGACCAAATTACCACAGGCACAGGACTTCTTGGACGCTGCTGTGGAACAGTAGAGCACAGCTCAACAGGAAAGGTGGTGTTACACATCATGGCTTTGGTATTTGGTGCTCTGGGCAAAGACTTGCAAGACCAGGAAAAGCAAATCACCTGTAAGTAATATCTACACTTAATCATCTGGTCTGTACAGGCAGATAGTACTGCTTCCATTTCTGTGTTTGCAAGCAATTGAGCAAGGCAATGAATACAGCTAGACTTAGTCACAGATTTTCAGTGGTAGCTGGAACTTTGAAGGGTTGAATTCATTTTAGTTGAGGCTGGACCTCTGATTTTTCTTGCTACTAAACAAAACCAGCTAAAGGTGAATGAATTGGCTAAAAGTGAATAGACTTTTTTATATTCCCAAACAGAACTGATTAAAAAGTTCAGCTCAAATCAGCAAGGATCAAGTCTGCTCAAGGCGCTGAGCCCGGCAGACAGCAACTAAATGTCTGTGGCAACTGGTGAGCTTACTCCCAGACCTAGCCTTGCCTCTGCAGCCTGACCTCTCCCCACCAAGCAGCCAGCGTGACTTCTGGCCACAAAGGAGACCTTGTGCTTTGTGTCTGAGCTGGTGTGTGGTGCCCAACGGCTCGTGTCACAGCTTTGCAGCTGTTCGGCCACATCTCACCCAAAGGCTTGGGCAGCAGTTTGCTAAGCCCTGTGTTACTGCGGCCCGGCTCAGCAATGGCTGAGTTTCTCCCTGGCTGCCATCCATCTTCCTTCCCCAGCTGAACAGCTGTGAGCTTTGAATCCAGAAGATTTTCAGTGTCCGAAGGGCTCCTTCCAGATTTACTGTCCTTTGACACTGTGCCACATGTAAGGACAAGTCCCATGCTGTTCAGGATTCAGAAAAGTCCTCTGAAAAGCTGGCCTCAGCTGACTCACCTCTAGATATTTGTCCCACCATGAGGGGCTCACCTGGAAGCCAGTGCTCAGATGCTGTTTCACGCTTTCCCAGCTGAGATTTGTTCTCTGTTGCCCAGCATTCATGCTTCACTTGATGCCTTTCCGGAGAAGATGTGCTGGTTTCTTGCCTCTTAATTGCACAAGTCCTCATACGTGCATGCCCTCCTCTGCCTTTAGTGACTGTGTTTGTGGGTGATCTGCATTTAGGTGCTGGGATTTCTAAAAGGTTGCACATATCTCTTTTGCCATGGCCTTAGCATTTAGTTTGGCTCTTACTCCTTTCTGAAACCAAGAAGGACTTTTTGTCATCTTCTTCCAGGAAAAGGCGATTGAGTATTACGCTCTCCTTTTGTCAACAACTCCTCTTGTGATAGTTATTGCTGTGGAAATGCTTTTATGATTTAAAAGTAGAGAAATAGGTTTGTAGTCCAGGGATCCCTGCTCTGCTTTTATTTTTAGAAGCCTTGCTCTTATTTTAATTAGATTCCTTGTTCAATTTTAGAAGACAATGTTTTACTGTGATCTGCATTATAACTTAGAATATGAAATTGCCTCACTCAGAAAGCAAGAGGAAGAATTCAGGTGCTCAGTCTGCCTTGTGTGGTGCAATGTGCTAAAAACAAGAAAGTGGTAACTTTGCCAGGTTCTGCACCACATTTATATTTCGTGCAGAGAGCCTTGATCTACACCACCTCCCCAGTACATGAAATCAAGGGTAAAGCTGAAATATCACCTGCATTTTCTGAGGAAATGCTGCCTAAATTCCTTCAGGGTTCTAGGAGAAGCTGCACACGCAGAGCTAATGGATTTAACAATTAAGAAGTGCTTTTGCTGACTTGTAGGACTCTAACTTGTGATTAAGGTGTATTACATCTCAGTTAATAGTGTTCTGCTTTCTGAGACAGGTGGATAAATATGGACTCTTTGAGGATTATGACTCAGTTCCCACAACGCCTTGCATGTTTGACACCGTGCATCTATGGACCTTGGGATGCTTTTGAAATTTGCCCGTTTAGTAGATTGGATTGATTTTGAACCTCACAGAAACAGGGTTTCCTTTATGTTCAGACAATGTAAAGGTTTCACCGTGAGGTCTGCCAGCAGGCTTGTGTACTCAGTGAAAAAGGGAAGGTTGCTAACTAGACAAGACTACAACTTTTAAAACCATTTTGCGGAATCAAGAAAAATGGTGGGGGACATTTATTTGTGGTGACCATGTTTGAGTATGGACTGGCTTGTGAGGGACAGAACTGTGGATGCGTTTGATGAAGCGTAATTCAGATGGAGATGTAATCCAGGCTTAGGTGGTCCTGTTGGGACTGAGATGATGTGTTTTCTTCTTGTAAATGAGTCTGACACGGAGTTGCTTCTTAGGGAATACATGACACCAGAGGGCACCGCAGGTGCTAAGTGCACGCTCCTCCAGTTTACATGCCAAGCAATGCCTCTTCACTGATACACTGGGGCACTATTTTATGTAACTTGCCATCAGATGGCATAAATTTCCTGACAACTCTTAGTGGCACTGAAGCAGGCATTCCTGGAGCAAGCTTTAGCACCGGAGCCAAGTAGTTAATCAGGTGTAACATGAGGCTTTGACATGATTTACTGCCTGCTGGTAGCTCACACTGGGGCTGTATTGTCCTTCTGTATGTACTGTATAATAGTTCTAAGCTGTCCTTGGACAGGGCCGTATTGTAAACAAGCTGTCTGGCTTAACTGGGATATCCTGTAAAAATATGTTAATAAAAACTGAAATCATTGTAAAGGATCCTATTCCTACTATTTCTGTTTCCCAAACTATTCCCACCAGTGATGTACAGCACATGCTCTTAACTCCTGCAGTGCTGGTGCTTGACTGACACCTGCTAGTTTTGCAGGGCTTGCTTTGAAATGGGTTCATCCCCACATGCCATCTCAGCGTGCTCCCATGCACAAGGGCTGCACAGTGCAGAAATTAGTACTGAAATGAAGGTCATTTTCAAGGTGTCAATTTCATGTGGGTTGCTCCAAAAGCAACACTTCTTTCTTTCCATGGAAATGGCAACAGACAGAAAGGGCACAGCAACACTATTTATTTGATAGAGCAAATTCTCAGCTACAGAACACTCTTTTTCAGCATGGTCACCACCATGGGCTCTGTATTTTCAGCAGTGGTGAACAAGGGCCTGCATGCTGGGCTTGTCAAAACCTGCACCAGCAGGTTGCTTTTGCCACCGCTGAAGCACACCACCCACCCTACACTGTGCTCACATCCCCTGTTGTTCTCCATAAATGGTCAGCAAACATCAGTGAATGTCAGTGGGTGCCATTTTCTCCACGTAGAGGAATTCAGTGACACACCTTTGCTTCACACAACATGCACCTCCATGTCAGATGCCGTTTTGTCAGACTTTATTTCCTCTCCCTTTGTGTAATCTCAGCTTAGCTAGGTCTGTGGAGGGATTTATGAGGTAGTGCTCTGTGAAAAGAGCTTCAGAAGTGAGCTAACTTATTGTGTCAGGCCCTATATCACCTGGAGCTGGTGGGTCAGGGTAAAACAGCAAGGCCTCGCATGGGGCCAAGTTTTGGAAGGCAATTCTGAAAGATATCATCAGGGGTCATTCACTATTTGCAATTGCTTCTTTATTTTGTGGTTGCAGATAGATGCAAGAAATACAAACTCTTGCAAAATTAGTGTTGTTCCTTTCAGCATTTGTAATTTTGTGATTTAAATGGGTGGAATTTCTCGAGGATGAAGATGCTGTGGGTCTGCTCACAGAATTTTATCACAGGATTTTATAGGTGGGATGAGATGTTCAGGAGACTTTCAGAGGAGAAACTGACCCGCAGGGCGGGCTAACCTGCCTGTCCTTCTCACAGCAGTGATGCCTCTAGTAGAGACCCTTGTGGTATCTGACCTTCTGTTAACTAATATGTGATTTTGCACATGAAGAAGACACCAACAGCTTAATAAGTGAGAATGTGGCTTATCTCCGTAGATAGCTGCAATACATGGGTTTGTGTGGTGGCTTGGGGATGGGGGATGTGTGTTGTGCAGCTGTTGGAAACAATTAAAAAGTGACCTGGGCTCCTGTGAGCAAGCCTGGGGTTAGCTGTAAATTGATACAGCAGATCTCCAGGGTTTTCATCAGGGCTTTTCTATGGCAGTTTTGCTTATATGTCCTTCTTTGAGGTATTCTGGTTACTAAGATTCCACCTACTTTTAAAGATGAACGGCACAACAACTCATTGGCTATGGGTGCAATTTGATAATTAAAGAGCTTAATCTTTCAGATTGGAATGAGAAGAACGAATGTCCCTGCTGTATTTCCAGTGTAGCAGTCAATTTAAAATCTATTTTAGGAAAGAAGAAAAAAAGATTACAAACTGTCTGACTCCAGCAGATTGTAGCTGTTCTAAACACCTTTGGGTGAGTCCCCAGAGCACTACATTAGGTAAGAATGAGTGATTTTGAGGGGGAAGAGAGAGCTAGAACAAATTTCAGTCAGCCTGAAAACGGCAGCAGTTGGCTACTAGTTGGGACTGGCTCGATGAACTACGCATGTTTGCAGTCATCTGGTCACTGCTACTTGATAAGGAGTAGCAGAAGAGATTCAGGGGGCAGAAAACTGTATTCTTCTATTCACGGAAATGTTTCACTTTTAAAAGCTGCAGTTTTGCTGCTACTTTTGAATCCTATGTCTAGAGCCACCCCCAGTGGCTACAGAAGCAGCTGTGCGGAAAAGGCATCACTGCTTTTAAGTGGGGAGGAGGTAAGAGCATAGATTTGACAAGTTTTTGTCTTTTGTCATTTTTCTTATTGTTGTTTTTGCAAGCTGTTAGCTTGATGAAAGCAGTAGGAATGGAAATGAATTCTTACAGTATGACCATAGTAACAACAGCTAAGGCAATCACACAACGTTTCACATTCAATGAGAATCAATGACTTGAGGGGGAAATACAGACATACTGCAGGTTTTTAATAAGTGAATGTGTTGCTTTCCTCCACCACGCTTCATTTTATTGCTCCTGTCTGCATTAGTTTGTATGTGGGTTGCACAGCCCATTTTCAACAAGGTAAAGCTGTACGTTTTCTAGTTCATATAAAAAGATGATGAACTGTGGCCTTCAGAATACTGATTATTCACTCAGACGTGATAGTCATGGTAGTCATGCCTTGTGAAACATTCTGTCCTAACTTGTCTCTAATTTTTTCATTGACATAGTTCAAGTTCTTTAGTTGTTTTCCTCCTTAAGCCAGTGAGACTCAGGAGGGAGGCATGGCAGAAGGTTAAAGCCTATTGTACAGTTTAGTATTTAAGCTGCATGCCTTTTGAATACAGTAAAAGCATCGGGGATTAATGAAAGCATTTTAATGGATTTCTATATTCATGAATCATAGCAGAACCATGAGATCACTAGAAATAGCCTGACAACCAGATTTTCAGACTGTGCTGTGGTACCCTATGATATCGAGCACAGGTTTCCTATGCATACAAGAAATTACCTGGTTAACGTAATAGAAACTGAAAGAAATCAATTGAAGATGAACGGTGGTGTTATTTTTTATTTTTCCCATTTTACATTTGTACAAGAGACATAAGAAGTCTATTTGAAATGGGCAAGTAGAGAATTGATCCCATAAATTTGATCGTAAGACCCATCCTTTGCCTTTCAAATTAATGTCTTCTGTGCTTTTGCTGAAAAGCAGAATCCACTCTAGAAGATTGTTTCACAATGTGTATGAGACACTTGCTTGCTGGATTTGCATTCATTTCACATTTAATATTAGGGATAAAAGAAACAATGCTTTCCTATAAATACATTAAAAAAATACAGCAAGATAATAATCTGTTTATTCAAAGTTAAGTTAAGAAAACAAGCAAAAACTGCCCGTGATACATTTGAAATCCTGTAGCCTGTGGAACAATTAGCCTGTGTAACTCTCAGGCACCAGACCACTTAATACACTGAAATTTTATTGTGAAAAGCATCACTGGAAGTGTTTGGCAGAGGACAGCCTTGCCCATGAGCAGTTTTTGGCACCTCTGGATTCTGTGTCTGCCTGAGCAGAGCTCAGCCTGCAGCCAGAACTTGGATGTGGTTCAGTAAAGCAGTTTAGGATGTCCTAGACCTGAAACAAGTTAATGCTTCTATTCATTCTTTCAACAGACTTACATTTAGACCTGGTCTATGGTCCACCCCTCAGATTTCTCTAAGGAGAAGCTGCAGAAAGCTTCTTCTACCAATGATCTTAAAGAGTGCAGGAGCCATATTATAGGTTGGATAAAGGAGGTTTCTTGTATTCTGTATCTTATATACCTTACCTGTATCTTATCCACATGGACCTACAGAGTGTGACTGTAAAACTGTTGTGGTCTGAATTACCTAAATTCTGCCACCAAGGTAGCAGTATCTGAACTCTGCAAGTCTGTGGTTGCTGTAACTTCCCTGCCACAAGTTCACTATAGCAGTTTGAAGACAGCAGTATTTGCTAATTCGGAACACATGACTAGAAAGCCATTACTCAATATTGCTAACAAATACAGAATTTGTCAATGAAATGTCACTGTATGGATCACTGCTATCCATGAAGAAAATAGAACCAGTGCTTATGGCTTGGAGCTCACTTTTTTTTCTTTTTACATGTTAGGGAGCCTAAATTCTCTCTTTCTAGTGAGCCCACTTTACTTCATTCTGACACTGGCAACCTGTTTGAGTTTGATACCATTCCTTGAAGGTTGTCTTTACCACTGGAGAGAGTCACCAGGAGTGTTTAATGCAGATGGAAATCGGACATAGAGCTCTGTCCAAGAGACAACAGCTCTGTTCAGAATGGGTTCTGAAGTCATTAAAAAAATGAGGAGAGTGATTTCAGAATACCAGAATGGACAGACCAAACTCTGAACAAGTTGGGCAGAAACTCGCTTTTTCTTGTAAAATGATAATTGTTTCCTATAGAGGCCATATGGAGATTTAGCCAAGAAGACCCTAATGATTTTAGACGTGAGCTCTCCTTAACCAATCATTAAATTGCTTAATGGCTTTTTCTCACCACAAACAAGATGCAGTGAAGCTGGTGGTGCTATTATTCTTTCCCTGTAGATGTAAGTTCACCTATCCGAGCAATGTCATCAAAATGTGTAGCAATGCTCTGGAGAAAATGGCATGCATTTATACAGAACTTGGCTGATAGTTTACAGTTCTTTGTAAAATGTCACGAGACTTGCAGAAGGCACACGGCTTGCAAAAATTAAGACCTACAGAGCACAAGATTTAATAGCACTAGTCCATTCTGACTGTTCCTAGGGCCTGTGGGGGGAAAACTGACATCTAATTACTGCTACGTGTTATGTTTTCAATTTCCCTGATTTAGTTTCAAAGCTAGAAATACTACTTCCACCTCTCCTGATTACTCNAAGGCACACGGCTTGCAAAAATTAAGACCTACAGAGCACAAGATTTAATAGCACTAGTCCATTTTGACTGTTCCTAGGGCCTGTGGGGGGGAAATCTAATTACTGCTACGTGTTATGTTTTCAATTTCCCTGATTTAGTTTCAAAGCTAGAAATACTACTTCCACCTCTCCTGATTACTCAAGATGTTCTGATTGTTAAAATATATTGTGTGTAATTTCTTAACTTAGCCTGGCAATCACCACTTTGAGCATCTGTTTTAATTATACTGAAGCAAGCTATGGTTTTGCTGGGTTAAAATTTCCAAGGCTGGATGCCAATAGCAATGTGTTTGGCCAATGCTTCACTCTAGGCCTGCCAAAGCAGAAATTCAAATTCCCCAGGCTTTTAGCTCCTGTGGTTCTTGGTTCTTTTTGGGGAGGTGTCAAACTTTCAAACAAGAGATGCGTGATCCAATGTTCATTTTGACAGACTTTGAGGGGTTTTCTGACTCATTTACATGTATCTTCCTCTCTGCAAAAGCAGTGTGTGGAAGTTCCATAGTGATGGAAAAACCCGCTTGTTTTAGCAATGTGAAAGGGAGGGATCAGAATAAGCTCAGCAGAAAGAAGTTATGGTGGTGCATGCTAAGCCTTGCAGCTAGTGCTTACGGCTGTGTAGAGGATGTTTTCTTGTAATCTCATATTCTTGTCTTTATAGTTACATTATACTCAGAAACTTATTTCGTTTGCTCAGGAGATGTCTGTGTTTGGCACCCTGGGGGACTGGAATATGTAATACTTTCTTTTTTAGGAAGAGTATACAGAAGAAAGAGAATATCACGTATTCTAGCCATGGAAAAAGACAATATTTGACACTTCGCTTATTTTTAAATTTAGATTGAGGTATTTTGTTTTTATTCTTCATCAGTAAATGCAAGTCTAATATCAATGTTTAGCATTCGTTATTTATTTTTTTAATTTATTGGCAAGACAAGACCATACCAGACTTCCCAGAGGAAGTAGTAATTCAGCTGTGTGATCAGGCTCAAAGATGAAGGCCCCTCCTCCCAGTATTGGAAAAGTTCCA
Organism: Odontophorus gujanensis; assembly: GCA_013399175.1. Lineage (NCBI taxonomy): Eukaryota > Metazoa > Chordata > Aves > Galliformes > Odontophoridae > Odontophorus > Odontophorus gujanensis. The sequence goes on along the minus strand of VXAB01003363.1, from coordinate 351,987 downwards.
GTCTTACGGTGTGACTTCCAGAAAATAAATTATTTGCTGAAAGCAAATTAAAAGGGGGCTACAGGAAAGAAGGGGACAGGCTCTTCAGCAGGGTCTGTGCTGACTGAATAAGGGGAAATAGCTTCAAGCTCAAAGAGTGGAGGTTTAAGTTGGATATAAGGAAAAAGTCTTCTCCAGTGAGAGTGGTGAGGCACTGGAGCAGGTTGCCCAGAGACGTAGAGGATACCCCATCCCTGGAGACTTTCAAGGCCAGGCTGGATCAGGCCCTGAGCAGCCTGATATAGCTGTGGTGCCCCTGTTCATTGCAGCGGAGTTGGACTTGATGGCCTTTAAAGCTCCCCTCTCCAAGGATTCTGTGATTCTATGATGAGATTCCATTCAACTTCCTAAAGGCTTAATTGCAGCAGGGGCTGAAATGAATGATGCTGCAGAGGCAGCTGCAATCCTTCCACTCCAGTTGGAAAGGATGTCAGGAACTAGATGGATACCACTGGCAAGTAAGAAAGTACTTACCCTTGAATTAGGTGAATCTCACTTGCAGAAGGGCTTTTGTTTCTGGGGGCAGCTGGACATCTCAGCTGATCTTTTGTCTTAGTTGCAATGTGTTTTCTTCAAAAAATCTCAAAGATAAAACTGCGGTATTATTGAAAATGTCAGTAGTACTGATGCTGAGTGAGCCAGAGCTATAGGAAAGGAGTTCACCCCAGGGCAGGACCAGGAAGCCCCAGCACAACATTCTGAATATTTCAGCAGTGATATGTTGATTAATAAATTCATGAGAAGCTATTATGCAACAGTGCGTGGAGTACATGTTGTCACTGTTTAATTATTCTGCATTTAACTATTCTGTTCTTCCAAAAGGTTTGGTAGACACAGAACCACCAAGTAAATGCTCTTTGGAATGAGAACATGCCTTTCTATTTTGTAGGAGGCTTTCGGGGCAGCTTGCTTTAGTTGCTGGGTTTGCAAGGACAGCCCAAATCTCTGCAAAGGTAGCTGAGGCAAAATTGCATCAAATCCTGAACATTTTGTTATCTAAAGTCCAGACCTCAAGTTCAGCCAATCCCTCTTGGGGTAAGCTCATTCCTTTTTGACCAACTAAGGCTTAGCAAATAAAATCTAGCTCTTCAAAAGGTTGAGGACATGATAAACTCAGACACTCACCCATATCACAGTCTGGATGTTTGAACAGGACTGAGTTGTTCATTAACAGCGATGGCAATTAAAAGAAACCTTTCCTTTCATCTGAGCTTGTTTAGGACCTAGTGCATCTCTAAACTGCACTGGCAGGAGGAGAGCAGCTGCAGAGTAACAGGGTCCGATGTCCTGGTGTCTGCTCTGACAAAACTACATTTTCATCTTTGAGACCTCAAAAGGGCAGCAGTCACAAGGATCTGTATGCGATGTATGGAATTCTTTGCAGCACTCATTGATTCCTCCGAGCCTGTGTCTGCTGGAATTTCTCACATGGAGAAAGTTGTTTAAACAAGAAAATGTAAATTAATGTCTTTTGTAGGAAACTTGCTGAATAAGGATCTCCTACAGACTTAGTTCTATACGTAGGCAGAGAGTTTCTGGACTCAAGCCATTCATTTTTCTCCCTACAGTCAAAAATATTCATTACAGCCTACGTAGTTTTGCTTGAAGTCTACCAGCTTTGTTTGCAGCAAAGAATCCAGCCTTCTGGTGTGTGCTATCTTTATAAAGTTACTAGCTCCGTTGTGTGCACCATGGCACCCTGCAAGAAGTATTTTGTTCCAGATGCAAAGTCCTTGAATTGAATCACAGGAGCTTTCTTGTCATGAATGCCCTTTTCAAGGACTTTAATAGCCTGAGTCCTCAGCATCTGCTTCTCTGTTACTTTTTCATGTTGCTTGCTGTCCTGTGTTTCAGCGTTCTGCACCATCGTCAACACATCACCAACTTAGCACGCTTAACAGATGCTAAACCATCAAACAGAATGGTTCCCTGTAAAGTACCGTGCAGCAACACTGACACCCTCACCGTGCATCCTGTTAATGCAAGGTTTTCTGTCATTGTTCCTGCTGATGTAGCTGCTACATTTAATAAGTAACTTTGACTGAACTGGACTCTTCTTACTCATTTTGCAGAAGCTTAAGAAGTGATATAGATAAAGAGGAGAGGTAGACAGCCTTTTTCCTCATCTGCTCTCAGTGTTGCTAAGGTGTATGGGAGGACCAGTCCTCATACTCTATGAAGAACAAAGGCTATGACTTTTAACTGGCTCGGAGTAATTCAGCAGTTAAGCAGATGATCTAGATCTCACAGACAAATGATGCAGATGAAACAGTGGCTTCCTAGCAGTTTTCTCTCTCCGAGTTGTGCTTTCCTAAAGGGAGTCATGACAGAAACAATAGGGTTCTGCACGAGCCCTTTCTAGTTGCATTTTATATTAAAGCAGTAGATTGGCTTCTTTCATGAGTGTGCTTTTTCTGTGTGGAAGCTGTTGAGTAATTGAGACCAAAGTCAAAGGAACACCTTTGGTTACTTCAGAGATAATGTGCCCTCTGGATTGTTTCAATTAATATTTGTTCAGGGCTGTCTAAGCAAGTAGCCAGACAGTTTAGCAAGGGTCAGTTTGCAATACCTCTATTTATGCACAGGATTCTTGACCTTTAGAACAGCTCTGGACTGCTGGGTAATACCCCCAAACCAGTGAACCTCAGGGTCCTGCCCTCTGCAGGTCCTTGCAGGTTGACACAGCACTTTGGTTTATGGCCTCTCTTCACATCTCTTGCCACTCACAATATAAGGGTATTCCTTCATAAGTGAATATAAAATAACAAAGTGGGTGTTTAGAAGAAAACAGACTACAATCCTCTATAGGTGAGAACGATGAAAGCAGGTGATTTGTTAATACCTACTATTGGATAATGCGTGGCATAGCACCACCTATGCATGGTACTCTGTGCCATACGTATGAAGGATTTTATTATAACGTGTACATTCTGTTTGTTTAAAAATGACAATCAATATACTACACGAGAAAACGATAACAGAGATTAGCTAAATCATATGCAGCCACTGAAAGCTGGCAGTGATCATATAAGCTGCATTATGACAGACTAGTGATTAGTTTGCTGACATTTAATGGAGTACATTCTTGGATTCAGACAGGAGCTGGAATAGCCTGAGTAGCTGCACTGATGATGAGTTAACAGGGCAGTGCAGAGGAAGGTTGCGTTGCTGTGCTGTGTTTCTATTTGGACTGGGTTAAAGGTTTGGCTGAGGTACCACTTAGATCGCTGTAGCCTTGAGTTTTCCAGCAGAGCTGTGGTTGGCTCACTCTGCCAGAGCTGGGGCTCGATCCAAGGTCTTTGCTTTAAGAGGGTTGCAAATAGCAGCTCTTCCAAGAGCTGTGTTCACCTGTGATGGCAGCGGAAACGCACCGTAACATGTGTTGTTAATTTGCTTCTTGTTGGCAAAAACCCACACTCCTGAAGAGCTCACTGTGTTGTAATAAAGCTGGAGAACAAAGGAATTGCTATTTCTGTGCGTACAAAACAGGCATAACCTCCAGTGAGCAGTTAACAGCTGGGGAACATAGGAAGAACTCTGATGCTGACAGTGTCTGCCTGGCATGCGCAGCCACATCCCTCACAGCTGTGGTATCTTCTACAGGCTTTTCTTGCAATTAAGTTGGAAGAAAAAAGCGTCCTTATGTGCCCAAGCTAAGCTGATGTCTTTTCTTTAGCTAGCAGGGGAACTGGAAGGCTCTGGGGCTTACAAAATGATGAGGAGGGAACTTACAGAAGTATTTTTTCTGCAGCCAGCAAAGAGTCGGACTGAATGCTTCATCCGCCCCTGCTTTTGCTTAGAGTTCAAAAGGCTCTGAAGGCGCAGCGTGCACGGTCAGTTCCTGTTTCAACCCTCCGTTCAGAAAAGCAGAAAGGTGAGAGAATCATACATCATTCATTGAAACATATGCAAAATAATTTCCTCACGTGTAATTATCTGTACCGGGTTCAGCATTAATATTGATTAGGTCTTGGTTAAGATTTCACAGCCTCCTGCTGAAGACCCAGCTCACTCTCTGTTACACTTCTGTTGGCTCAAACCATGCAACACTGTCTGCTGTTGCTTCCATTTGTCAGCTTTCGCGTTTTCAGATGCCAGTGGAAATAGCAGACCTGCTTCAAACAGGTTAAGCAGTACTCCTCATCACAAGTTGTGATGTTGGAAAAATCCCACATCATTTCATACAATCACGCAGGAATGATCATTCCCAGTCTGCTGCAACTTATTAAGCCCCAATACGTGACACGTGAGGTTTATTACTATAATATACTTGGTTTAATTCCAAATGCAAGTTTACATGTGCTACAGTTCAATTCCAGCACTTCTGCTCAGTAATTGTGTCCCCCCAAAGAGTCCTGGTCCAATATCCATAACTCAAGAAAATATTTCCCTTTTTAACCAGAGTCCTCAATATCAGATGACCGTACAGAGCATAAAACCACATCACTGCCACATTTATGCTCACGTAGGAAGGGCAGTCCCCACAAACAGAGGTTATCTGCAGTTAGAAATCTCAGCGTAGTGCAGCTCTATCATTAAAGCAACATATGTTGTGCCTGGGGAGCCACAAAGACGCGAGCATTATAAAATTACAGAGTTCTGTGGAAAGCATATGGAGTGGGACAAGATTGTCCACAATTATTCTGCTGCAAATATTTTCAGGCTGTGTTTCACCGTGTGCTCAGAGCCTGCAGATATTTCAGCTGTGAAGTTTGTCTTCTAGAACTCAAAGAGAAACATCCAAGTCAGGCTGAGCTCTTCTCCCAACTTAGAGGTGTAGAGCTTTAGGCCGCCCTATGTGGGTCTTAGCTGCAAAGGAGAAAAATGACATGCTAATTGAAGGCATACTGCTGTTTCCAGACAAAAAGGGAAAGACTCAGAAAGCAGAGGCATTACAGCAAAATAGAAAGTTGGCGGTGTTCTGACAGGTGGGAATACAGTCCTATGTAAGACTCACAGTCAGAGAAAGCAGATGCATTGATCCGTGCATTGAATTAACCGATGCTTTCTAAAGCACAGAGTGAGATTAGAAACATGGATGTCCAAATTGTGTGGCAGTTCTGTCAACAATTTGGGAGTTCACAGGAAGACCTCAAAGATCTAGTCCAACCACCAAGCCTTCACCACCCTGCCCACTAACCAGCAGTTACTCCTGCTGATTCAGCTTCCATCTTGTGTCAATCAGCGCGTATCCTTGGTATCTGAAAGGACGATTAGGAAGACCCGCTTTTATCCCAGGCGTGACAGCCCCCTTGAGGCACCCTTTCTGCTCAAGGAGAGGGGCAGCGTCGCTCACCGGGAGGAGCGTGTCTGGGCACAGGCAGTTCTGGTAGTCTAGTAGATGGAGTGAAAAGCGCAAAATAAGTCCAAGCCGGGGTTGTGATACAACCTTCATATTGCACTGACTTGCTTTAGGAAAAAGAAAAAAAATCGGTCTCGGGATCAACGTTTCCTACAAAGGTAGGAAAAGGGGACGGAGCTGAACGTGCGCTCTTACTGCGCAGCAGGAGAAGCGTTTCAACGGGAATGACCGCGGCGGGGTACGCGGTGCCGCCCCGGCTCCCCGCACGGCCCGCAGCCCCGGGGCNGGGAGGCGCCGGGCGTGCGGAGGGCTGCCGAGGTACGGGGCGCGGGGGAACGCGGGAGGAGATGGGATGGGGCTCGCCGCTTCGAGGAGGAACCGCGGCTTCATCCTCTTCCTCCCTCCCGGAGTCGCTGCCGCGGGAGCGTGGCTTCGCTTCCTT
>VXAB01003363.1:333790-346165 GCA_013399175.1 Odontophorus gujanensis | reverse complement strand
TCCGGGGCTCGCTGCGGCCTCGCCGAGCGCATCCCGGGCGGGAGGAGCGCGGACGCGGCTCCTGGGGCGGCTCGCCCCTGTGCGATGCGAACGGTGCGGGTCGGGGGCTCCGAGTGCCTACCGGGACCTCTCAGAAGGGCGGAGGTGCTTGAAGGGAACGAAATAAAAGCTTGCTGCTCTTGCGGCGTGCGTTGGTGTAACTGGTTGTCCGAAATGCAGCCCGGTTAGAAATTACCGCTGGGGAACGTAAAGGTCAAGGTAAAATGGCTGACGGTGCAGTTTTTGTGTCGAATCATGAGGTTCCCGTGTCCGGCCGTCCCATTGTTGATTGTGAATGAAGGCTGGCAGCAAGCTGCCCGTCTTTCCCGGATGAATTATCACTTTGTCAAGCCCTGTGCCGAGAACATGGCTTTCCCCCAAAGCGTGCGGTGGTAGGGCAGTCGGAGTTGGATTCATCTCCCGGAGTCCGGAGCTCAGCTGCTTTTTAATGAGTGAATGTTACCGATGTTGTCACACGTGCTTTTGTTTCCAGCTGTCCCAGCCTGGTTCTTAATAGCTTTAACGTCGCTCTCCGAGCAGCGCCCGCAGCGTGCTTCGGCGCCGAGTGCCACGGCTGGGCCGTGCCCATTGTTCCGAGAGAGGCGTGCAGTGGTCGCTGCTCGTGCCTGCATTTGCAAATGTTGGCGTCGTGGGGCACCGCCAGCTCCCTCCCGTGCTTAGGGATGGATGTCTGCAAGAACACCTGCGTGGTGTGGGGTGCTGCGCTGGGTGGGAGGTGTGAGGGCTCCTGGAAAAGTGAGTGCTCCGCGAGGCAGAGACGAAAGGACTCCTTGTAGCGTCTCAGTTGACAGAAACTTGCCTCTTTATTTATTTATATATAGAGAGATTTATTTTTGTGGGAGCTTAAGTCCCGTCTGTAGCAAGGAGCTCTGTAGGATAACAACGCTGGGGCATGGAGTTGAGTTGGACGACGTGTGTTAGCCCTTCCTCTGCTGTGAGAGGCTCTCTGTGCCTCCCTTCAGGAGGGCAGATGTGCGCTGGGAACCTACCCGTGCTGCTGGGGGAAGGGAAAACAGAGTCTGGCAAATGGGAGGAGGAAGTGGGAGAGAAATTGGAAACATAAGCAAAGCCATTGATTTTTCCCACTGTGCACTCTTAAGAAACTGCTGGCAATGCTCTGAAGATACTCTGCCTCATGGAAGTGTCATGGACTTTCTTCACATGATCCTCTGAGATCATCCGGTTCCTCTGAGCTCTGTGGGAACAGAAATTCCTCCCGCAGGATTCTGATCTCATCTTCCTTCAGCAGCAACCCTAGCAGCGGCTTGGGAATCGGGGAGGAAGGTGAGGAAGGTGCCTGTGGAATGGGCTGGAGAGCAGCTCAGTGCTGCCGTGGGCAGCACTGCCTTGTCTCCTCCTGCACGCTCGATGTGGCCATGGCTGGGACGAACATGAGCACATCAGCCTGGGTTAAACACTACTGCTGTGTAGTACACTACTGTATACTTAGTGCTGTTTGCATGCCAGGCTCTCCTATGCATCTTCCTTTATGGAGTCATAGGTTCACCAGAGTTGGAAAAGACCTCCACCACCCTCCAATATTTCCCACTAAACCATGTCCCTGGGTACCACATCTACACATTTCTTAACCTCCTCTAGTATGTTTCATTCATCCTTTTTATTGTACTAATGAATAACAAACTGAAATGGAAAACGATGACTTGAGTGATCATATGCTTCAAGCTTGGGGAATTTCCTGAGTTTGATGAGAGACAAAAATATGGACTTCTTATTTTTTCTTTCTTAATAACCATATACATAATCTTTTACGTTCTTGGAGCCTTTTTACATTGTAGTAAAAAGTATCTAAGCAGCTTCTCCTGTCTGTTGGGGATTACGGGCAAAATTTGGGAAGGCTGCAAGTAATGATGTCTGGCCCTTGAGTCTGTAACCTGATCCACAGCTTTTTCTCTTCAGCTGGGAAAGGAAGTAACAGCTCTGATTACACCCTTACGTAACCTTGCCATTCACGTCCTCCAGAAAGAAGGAAAGCAGAGCCTGATTTCTGTTGTCTAAACTAGCACCAAGGCATGCTTTGTCATAAAGAAGCAGTGAAGAATAGCATTGATTTTCTTTTGTTTTGCTGTACCCAGGGTGAAAAAGTAAAAGTTTTTCTTTTGTGCTGATGGAACATTGGGAAGGGTTGCAGCTCTTTGTTGTATCTGCTGCAGAGAGTACCAGAATTGCACAGGTCTGGGAGTCTTTCCTAGTGGGTCTCAGCATCAGTCTTGAGATGGGCTACAGTCTCAAAGCCTTTACCCACTGCAGTTGTGTCCCAATTTGCTTGTAGGCTGTGAAAGCTTTGCTCTTTTGCTGTGTAGAACTCCATACTTAAGTGTCTGAGTGGAGCGTGGAGGGCAGGATCTCCCCTTCTCATTGATGGACAGCCCCTGTCTTGGGGTTCAGTGCTGATGGAACGGGAAAGTGGGGTTCTCCAAACCTTCCCGTGTGCCTTCACATATATACAACTACATAAAAGAGGTATGGTAGATGCTTTCCTCTTTGAACAGAAGCCTGTCTGCTCACCATGTGAGCAAAGAAGGATTTTGTGTGACCCTCTCTGGCCTACCAGCTTCCATCCTTCAGTGGTGGCACTAACTCTTTTCCATGCTTTCTAACCACTTTTGACTTAGGTCTCCTGCTGAGCTGTTTTATCTCTATCCAGGTGACCCCTGGTATTGACTTGCCTCTGGTACCTCACCCCATCCTCCCCAGGCCTCGAGCACATCATTCTCCTGTAGTCCCATGCTGTATCTGATGGCTGTGTACTGTGCAGTGTGCTCCTCAGGGACTGGCCCAGCCTGGGCTGGGCTCTTTGAGCAGGGCTGGAATGTACTTTTATGGTATGCATGGCCTTTTTCAGCGATTCCTGCCATTTTTGATGCTTTGCTCTGGGTTTGAAGAACCCTGTTGTAAAAACAAGCAGTTTATCTCGCTTTTTGCTTATCTTGATTTTGAGTAACCTCTTGAGTCTAAGGGTTGGGTGCAGACCTGAGACTTTTGACTCATTTGTCATCCAAATGCAGGGCTAGAATGATCTGATTTCTTTTTACTGACAAAGAACTAAGGGCATATCCACGTGGATGGTGTTAGTGTTTTTCCATCCTAGCTCCACCTTCTGAGAAATTTCCCACTTGGTAGTGGCAAGCAAGCTTCTCTCCTTTTCTAGCTATATTTCAGTTCTGCTGGTAAAGTCACTGTGGTGCTGGCAGCATTTTCATGGGAGGGAATGGAGTCTCAAAAGATGCTTTCACACATAACGACAACTGATCTGGTCCCCTTCTCAGCTGCGAGAAGCAGAAAAGCAAAGATACCAGGAAGAAAGAAGTGCGTAGGGAGGAGAAAGAGGGAGTAGCTGTGAGGTATCTTTGCTGAGAAGCAGAAGGGTTGGTGGTACTGCACTGTGGGAATTACTTGCTAGAGGTTTCCTTAGTTCTCAAATACAGTCAATGAGGAGTGACTTGTGTTGTGTTTTTTCCTACTGTCAGCAGAAAACCAGTTAAAAAAAAATTAGTGACCACAGCCTCGTGAGCATGGGTAGGAGTTTCCTGGGCCCACAAGTATGCTCTGTGTACGAGGTCTCTTGTTTTTCTTCCCCCGTTCTTTTTTCTGTGGTTTTCCATGATTTTCATGGACGGTATAAAGCACTACTGAGGGCACTTAGAATTAAGAGTAGGAACGATTGAACTGAAGGACTTACTGCAATGGGAATGTTGGAGTTACTGGTTTTTATTTGTGGTGGAGTGCATGTATAGTCCCAATGCTGTATTTTGTGCTGACCTTTGGAAACCTGCACCTCAGAAACAGCAGTGGGAATCCACTTGCGTTCTGGATCCTGAGAAGGCATGAACGAAGGAAGCTGTGCGTACTCTCTGTGTTTTTAATGCCTTTGTGTTGAAGCTGTTTGTAGAAGTTAATGGTGTCCTTTTAGGTCGAGAAGGTATCCTTTAAGACCCTCTCAAATGGGATTCTTTGGAGAGTGGTGTTAGTAGAAGTTAGGAATGCAGGAAGACCTGGGCACGACTGGACTGTGAGAAGGTCCTCTCCAAGTGTTTTCCTGTGGTGTAGGAAAGGAAGCACCAGGCAGGGAGAAGAAACATTTATATTTCAAAACGAAACGCCAGCAGCATTGGCACAAGCAAGAAGTAACTATTAGCTGACCATGAATGCACTTAGGCTAGGAATTAGGCATGCTGCTGGAGCTCATGAAATGTGAGAAGGCTGACAAACTGCACTCTGGAGAAGCTGGAGCATATAGTAGTCACAATTGTATGATACAGTGGTTTTGGCACCAGCCTCAAACACGCAGAATAGCTATAGCTACTGCCGTCATTGCTCAGTTACCCAGCTGTCAGGCTGCGGCGGTTAAAAGGCCTCTGGAGATTACCTTGAGTGATCAAAGAGCCTGAGGCTGTGCTGAAACGAAGCTCGCTCCAGGAGAAACCCCTCTGAATCCTTTGGCAAGCAAGGGTGCAGCTGGGCTCCTCGTACCTCGAAGTGCACTTCTGACACGGGGAAGTTGTGAGTGAGTCTTTTGGCTTCCCAGAACTGGCAGATGGGAGTGCTTGCTGAGACAAAGCGAGGGAAAGCTCGGTACCCGTGAATGCACGTTGGGTTTGTCTGCCCTGAGACTGGTTGTTTTCCTTCCTCCTTTCTCCATAGCTATTTTGGGGAGCTGTGGTGCTGCATTTTGTTTTCTCATGCTAAGTAAAACGGCTGTGTGCTGGCATTTACCCTCCTGGACTTTTGGAGCTGAGTGATTAGCACGTGTCGAAATGCAGCCTTTGAACTGCCGCATTTTCCTGGATGCCTCTTGATAAGGATGTAGATACACAGGAGTAGCTGGAGATACCTTGATTTAAGAAGTGATGGCTTTTATGCTGCGATTTCAGGTGTATTATTGAAAGTGACTGCTGAGAATGAAAATGACCAAACTGGATGTTGTTCAATGCTTGAGATGAGCGTACTCATCTAACAGTACCTGATAAGTTATCTAAGCTTCTTCTGCCCTTGAATCATAGAATCATAAAGGTTTGGGAAAAGACCACTAAGATCACCTGGTTCAACGTTGACCCACCACCATCATGTCCACTAAGCCATGTCCCTAAGTGTCCTGTCTACCCTTATCTTGAAAACCTCGAAGGGGAAGAATGTGGCTTTGCCTTCACAGCTTGCCATGTCCATCCCGAGGCAGCTCTGGATGCTGGCTCAGCCTGCTGAGTGAAGTTTTCAGGAGAGGAAGGGTTCAGTGGGCATGGATAAATCTATTGAGTGGTGTTCTGGACTTCTTTTCCTTTTGTTTTAAACAAGGAAAGCAAACAGTGTGAAAATACACAGAACTCTCGGCCACGTACATTGCAGGTTTACCCAGACTTTAGTCCTGGAAGTGTGTACAAGTGCATGGACACTTGGACTTTGCTTTGTAGACCGGCCCTTGGACCAGACTGTGGGCATGTGATGGCGTTTCCTACTGCTCTAGCAGTCACAGGTATGCTCAGTTTTCATGGGAGCTTGGTGGTGGGTGGCTGGGGGCACCACCATTTTTTCTGGGATCTCAGTAGCTCTCTGCTTGTCCATGCTCTGTCTTGAGTCAGGCTCAGTGATGGCTATGATGACTTTCTGTGGCTTCTTTCCCTTCAGCTGTTGGAGCTGTGTGAAGCAGTGTCTTTACTTGTTCTGCTATTTTATATTCTGTGTATCTTTGAGGTTTTTCGCTGTGTTCAGTGGGGAAGGAACCTGAACATTTGAGATTAGCTTGTATGAACCCTTTGGTATTAAGGTATCTCTTAGTACCCCCTTACTGACACAGCGTGCTGCTTGCTCCAGTCTCCTCACCACAAGCAGGTTTCTTTCGGCTGTACTGGGAACACGTGGTTGTTGTGCTGCCTGGAGGGCGCAGCAGCTTGCTCTGTGCCTGGGTGCTTGTGTCAAAAGGAAAGCAGGAATAGCATAATAATAAAAGGAGAAATGATATAAATTACTGCTGATTGCTGGATTGCTCCCAGAGGAGTGAAACCTCTCTTGAAAAAAGTACTCTGACTTCGTGAGGCTGGTCGTTTTTCCAAATAGTATTTTGTGAGGATCTGCTACAGGGGGATGTTTTGAAGATGAGCTCTGATGTGGCAGCAAGCTGCTGCTGCTGCTGCATCACATACAGCAAACAAAGAGGATTCCCCAGAATAAATAAGCGCTGCCTTGGTTTCCTTGCCCTGCTTCTGCAACAACTGTGCAAACCTAACTTTTGGATTGGGTAGGATCCCAAAGAATTGGCAGGAAGTTTCAAGTGGTAGCTTGAATGATGAAGATAGCGGGTGTAAAAGGGCACCCCCTGCCCACACAGTGGCAGAAGCAGGTTTTTGTCTTTGTTTAAAAAATAGAATCAGGCTGTTTTCTTGTGTGTTCCTGTTCTGTACTGACAACTTTTAAAACCACAGCCCGTTTGAACTGTAGTCTTTGGGGAAGAAGGCAGAACGTGGGGCAACTTTTGGTCTTATAGTTGTGTTTTACTTGTTTTGAGGAGGATTCAGTAGGATAGTAGCAAGGTATGTACAAAAGAGAGACTTCTCTTTCCTCCTGAGTATTTTATCCTTTTCTGAAGATGTGGACCTGGAATGACTATAAAACTTGGTGGTTAAGCAATGGCTAGGAAGGCTTAAATATAAGAAGCAGTGAAACATAAGTAATTTAAAAAAGCAAGCACAAATCCAACAGTTTTCAGTTTTCAGGCTCTGGATAGTCAGATAGCTGCTCCACAGCTACTTTCCCAAAGCTGGTGTGACTGCATGACCCAGGCAGCTTCAAAGCAAGCTGCCTTTGGAAACAGGTCAGCTTGCAGTGCACTTATAGGTGGCAGTTACTGTGCTGTGGTTGCCAAACAGACATTGCAAGTAATTAGAAAGCTGGTACTGCTGGGAGTATGAAGTAGAAGTAGTAGAATAGATACACCCTGCAGGCTCTTACTGCACTAGGTGATGTCCCGACTGGTATTGTGCTCACTGGTAGGCAAAAGGAACAGAAAGCAGCCTTAGAGAAATGTAAACCCCAGTGCCTCTCCTTCGCCAGGTATTATTTGTTGGTTTTCTGTTAGGGAGGAGGAATCTGAGGCTGTAAGTGCTGTGCACATGACTTGTTACTTTCTCTGACGAGGTCCGGTGCACCTTTTACATAACAGGGGTCACATAAAGCCAAAACCAAACTCACCACAATCCGGCAGTTACAACCAAACCTCTTCTGTTTCCATTGATGAAGGACTGCACTCTTGAAGCCTGGAAGGCCAATGGTGTCCAGCAGGGAGAGGGATGTGAGCGTCTCCCTCTACTCTGCCCTCCATCGCTGGAGGCATTCAAGGCTAGGCTTGGTAGGCTCCTGGGAAGTCTGATCTTGGCAACCCTGCTCATGGCAGGGGGTTGGAATTAGATGATTTTTGAAGTCTCTTGCAACCCAAGCCATTCTAGGCTATGATCCTATGACTTCGATGCTGTTAGTGAGGAGAGTTTAAGCTGCTGTTTGCGGCAGCGGGAGAAAACATCCCAGTAAACATCCTTCAGACTTCCAAATAGAGCGTAATTATAGCACTTCTNTGCTCACTGGTAGGCAAAAGGAACAGAAAGCAGCCTTAGAGAAATGTAAACCCCAGTGCCTCTCCTTCGCCAGGTATTATTTGTTGGTTTTCTGTTAGGGAGGAGGAATCTGAGGCTGTAAGTGCTGTGCACATGACTTGTTACTTTCTCTGACGAGGTCCGGTGCACCTTTTACATAACAGGGGTCACATAAAGCCAAAACCAAACTCACCACAATCCGGCAGTTACAACCAAACCTCTTCTGTTTCCATTGATGAAGGACTGCACTCTTGCAGCCTGGAAGGCCAATGGTGTCCAGCAGGGAGAGGGATGTGAGCGTCTCCCTCTACTCTGCCCTCCATCGCTGGAGGCATTCAAGGCTAGGCTTGGTAGGCTCCTGGGAAGTCTGATCTTGGCAACCCTGCTCATGGCAGGGGGTTGGAATTAGATGATTTTTGAAGTCTCTTGCAACCCAAGCCATTCTAGGCTATGATCCTATGACTTCGATGCTGTTAGTGAGGAGAGTTTTAAGCTGCTGTTTGTGGCAGCGGGAGAAAACATCCCAGTAAACATCCTTCAGACTTCCAAATAGAGCGTAATTATAGCACTTCTCTAAGCTGTAGTTGAGCCTTCGTCATTAAACTCCTACAAGATGGTGTTGCTTCACGTGACTGTGGTCGCTCGGTGGTATTGAAGTGGCCTCTTTTGTTCCTGCAAATTGCACAATCTGTAGCTAAATCGTGGCGTTCCTCAGCACCAACCCACAGAGCGCTCATTTCTCCTATTGAATTCTTCTGGGCAAATCTTTTGTCATCTAAATTGCAGTCACTGGAGCACAACTCCGCAGTAATCTGATGTTGCTAAAGAGCCATTCCCATTGGGCTGATGCCTAATGCAAACATTCCTGCAATCTTAACACAAATGTACCCCAGTGTTACATTTGTCTGGTGCAATTTACTGGAGCTATTCGCTGTTAACTACTGTAGGAATCTGGTATGCATGGCTAATGGCCAGTGCCTACAGAAAAAGAAGTTACACAAGGCTTTCGGATAACAAGTCTTGCTTGGTAGTAAGTTGGTGCGAATATTATCTAACTCTGAAGTTAAAAACTGACAACTTTCCTAGATGGGAAAATACTGGTGTGTTCAGTGGGGCTGTGGCACTGCTTGGAGGAGGGATAGAAATGAGCTCACAAGGTATTCAGACACTGGCCACGTGGAAAGATGGAGAGTTGGAGGATGTGTTTTGAAAAGGGACTTATTTTATAAGGTCACGTAGCAAAAGGACAAGGAGAAATGGCTTTAAACTAGACAAGGGGAGATTTAGACTAGATATTAGGAAGAAATTATTTGTTATGAGGGTGGTGAGACTCTGGAACAATGGATTGCCCAGCAAGGTTGTGGATGCTCTCACCCTGGAAGCCTTCAAGGCCAGGCTGGATGGGGCTGTGTGCAACCTGGTCTAGAGGGAGGTGTCCCTGCCTATAGCAGGAGGGTTGGAACTGCCAACTAAAGGTCTCTTCCAAACCAAACCATTGTTTGATTTTGGTTTTTAGCAATGTGTTTTGTTTCTGTTGCCATCCTTACAGTGTAACCCTCCTGACTGCAGACTGTCAGGCTTCTGCAAGAAGTCGTGGGCTGCAGCATTGCTCTGTGCTCTGCACACCCTTCTGTTTGGCATGCTGATGGTGATGGGGAGCATCCCTGAGCAGGTTCTCCGGGCACACAGCTACTGGGCAGCAGATGGGAGCTGCTGGTTGTAATACACAGTGGAGTCAGGAGGCAAAGGAGATATATTCTTCGGGTGGAATCGAGATCTTCCTCTGTGTTGATGTCAGGAGATGTGACTTTATTTTTTTCTCTTATTAATAAAATATAAGATTTCACAGGACCTCTGCTCTGGCAGTTTTGGTGGAAGGAAAATTGTGCTCTGTTGCAATGCTGCAGAAAACCAAGCAAGCCCCTCTGCTACCAGTGGTAATCTCAGTGTAGCAAATGCAAACTTGCGCTGAGCGAGGATTGCCTGGCTGCAGTTGTTCTCATTTCACTGTATGAGGATGGTGTGGAAAAACCTGGACAATTCCATAGAGTGCTATATGCCAATAATGTGGCATTACTTCATTTCCCCTTAGAGGAATGTGAATGTAGTTGTACAAGGCTTTAGGCCTTTGCCTGTACTTTGTATCATCTTCTATTTATAGCTGTCATTAGTTCTCATTTCAGATTGGCTGATGATAAGACTGCTGTGGCTCAGGAGGGGTATAATTTTCAATTTGCTATCTTTGAGGCCAAGAGGGACAGGAAGGATAAGATCCAGCTGGCCTCGCTGGATGTGATCGCAGGTTGGCACACCCAGGCCCTACAAGCAATAGATACATCTGTCTCTATTTCAGAAACCTATGTCTAACAGCATGTGGATGAAGCTGTGTTACACATGTAGCATACATACCTGGCCCTCTGCGGAGCAAGTTGTGTCCGGCACAAAATAGGTCAAGCTGTGTGGGATTACCGGACGAGATTTATTTATTTTTTTAATTCCCTGAGAATGGAAAAGTGTTGAAACTGTTCTCACTTCATTGAGTTAAGGCCTAGACGTAAAACCAGAGTGAGGAGGAAGAGATTTGGCAACTGGCTGGAGGAAAGAGAGATGTTCTGAAACGCTGCCAGTGTGTGCTCTGGGGACTAGGAAGGTAATTTGGAAGATTGTAAGTGGGTGTGGTAGGGCTCAGGAAACGTTTGATGAAGAATCTAATTTTTAGACCGTGTTGGAAAGGTTTTGCTTTTGTGCTGAGGTAATTGGTTGCCGTATTAAAAATTCAGTAACTGGCAGCTGTAATCCTTTATACAATGTTGTTGTTCTTCTTAACAACAATAACAACGTTTTGTTGATGTTATAGTCACAAAAGCAATGCATTATTTAAATCGATGGATAATTTCCAATTTGAAATTACAGCCCGGTTCAGATGGAGCCTCACTTCTACCCCTTCTGAAATCTCCCATTCAGGAACCTTCCTAGGGAAATAACTAAACATAGAATCAAAGAATTGTAGAATGGTTTGGATTGAAAGAGACCTCTAAGATCATCTAGTTCTAACCCCCTGCTATAGGCAGGGATACCTCCCACTAGACCAACTTGCTCACAGCCCCATCCAGCCTGGCCTGGGATGCTTCTAGGGTGAGAGTGTCCACAACCTTGCTGGGCAATCTGTTCCAGTATTTCACCACACTCATAACAAATAATTTCTTCCTAATATCTAGTCTAAATCTACCCTCATCCAGTCTAAAACTATTTCCCCTTGTCCTTTTGCTATGTGCCCTTATAAAATAAGTCCCTCCCCAGCTTTCCTGTAAGGCCTGCTCAGGTGGGGCGTCTTTGTTTGGAAGGATGTAACCCATTCTGATTCTTTCCTCTAACCTAATTTCCTGTCTGCTGGTGCTCCCCAACCAGCACAGCTGTGGTTTTAATTGTTTCCGGTCTCTGAGCCACCGAGAGCATGCTTTGGTCCCAGCCTTCTCATCACCCTGCTTCTTGAGCATCACTGCTGAGAAAAGATGCCAGAATGTATATGGAGGAAGGAGCAGGTTGCTTCTCCAAAGTGTGATGAACAAGCTCACCAGGACTGGTGAGGAAAGATTCCTATAAATACTTGGGTGTGGATTGAGTTTCTGAGCTTGGTGACGTACTGCTAAAAAAATCTTGATGGAAGTTTCATCTTGCATTTACTGCAAGGTTTTTTTTATGTACATTTATATATATGCTTTTGAAAATCTGTGTAGAGTGTCAGTTTTTTGAGTGTTCTTAGAGCTACTTTTAAAATTAGCACTTTGTGTTTTAAGAGTGTTGTGTACATTGATTTCCTATTAACTGCATCTAGTAAGTTAAATTATTTATTGCATTCAATCTTAACATGTTTCATGTGAGATCAAGCATTATTGTTGGCTGTTTTTGACAATCTTCATGCACTGATGGCTGATTTTAGGGATGCTATGCAAAACTTGAGCCTCTATGCAATTCAAATGTTTTTGAGGCTTCAGTGTTTTACAGAATATCTACAGGTACACTGTCCATTTTTGATCATCTATGCTCGTAGTATTTTCTAGCAGTCAATGAAATAGTTTTACCGTAGTATGATGTCAAATTATTGTGGAGAAAAACAAAAGAAAACAAAAAAACAA
This sequence comes from Odontophorus gujanensis, assembly GCA_013399175.1. Taxonomy (NCBI): domain Eukaryota; kingdom Metazoa; phylum Chordata; class Aves; order Galliformes; family Odontophoridae; genus Odontophorus; species Odontophorus gujanensis. Next base: position 334,371 of record VXAB01003363.1, on the reverse strand, counting down.
ACGGTGAAAAGAAGCCTTTGACCATAAAATTGAATTTCTTAAATATATTGTTAAGTTCATATTTGTATACAGAATTTTAATTCAGCTTTTAGTAGTAGATACAGTGTCTTTGTGTGTCTGAGGTTGGGAATATGCAAGCGTTCCTGATGGGTTTGGCTGCTCTGGTCTTGAAATTCCCGAGCAGTGATGCATAAATTGTGGTAGGTAGTATGTCATTTCACAATGGTAGATGAGGTATGCTATTTAGAATTTTAATTTTAGGTTGCGATTGCCCATATTAGGACTCTTCTATTTTATTTTTTATTTTTTACTACAGACTCATTATTTAATAAGTTCCATATTGAGGACTTTTTTTTTTTTCAATCTTCCAAAATTGTTTGGACTTCTGTTGTTGCTGTATAGAAAGTTATGAGGCCACAGAAACAAAACTGGTAGCGTAAAGAGATCACCCTGATGGGATGCAGAAGTGATACCTCTGGAAAGACTTTGTGAATGTTTAGGATATTTGTGGGGCTACAGAGTGATGAACTTTGAAGAACAAAAGTCGTCTTCTCTCTTTTTTTTTTTTTTTAAAAAAAAGA
>VXAB01003363.1:167397-333555 GCA_013399175.1 Odontophorus gujanensis | reverse complement strand
TTTTAAAAAAAAAAAAAAGAAAATATTTATTCAGTGCTTATGTTTAAAACGAATGCTTTTTTGTTTGTTTAGCAGAGTTGACTCAGCTTTGGTTGGTTACCATAGTTCATCACTGTTTTTGCTTTTCTGTGTGAATTTCTAGCAATTCCCAGGCTTGCTTCAGGTTGGGACCCTTGTTGTAGTGCTTCCCGTAGCTGCCTGGGGAGCTGTGCTTCTCTTTGCTGAATTTGGAAAAACATCAAACGTGACTTAAGCCATGATCTGATGTCCCTCTAATGTCACTCACTGCTCAAATATTGAACGGCATGTAGTGGTTGTGGACATGAGCAAGAGATAAAAGACTACACTTGTTTTGGGATAGCTGTCGAATGGGTTAGCTGCAGTGGTGAGTTAACACTGATTGTAAGAAGCACTAACTACTAAAAGACATTTTGGAAACCGAGAATAAAGTACTTAAAATATGCTACAGTTGGTTCCAGCTGACTGGGGAACAAGTCCATTGCTGCTTTGTGTCCCTGTAGGTTTGCAGTAGTGGGTTCTTGGTTTGTGTGGTCAGCAGAGTTGTTCTGCGGCACTGTTCATTCCTGAGCCTGACTACGATGGCTGAAACTAGTGACTGGGTGCCTGGAACTCTTGGGAGGGCTCAGTGAACCTTCTCTAGCTGTTGGATGGGAAGGATAAGCACGTGGAAGGATCAAATAGATATTGAGTTCTGGCCTCACCTTGAATTCTTTGTTTGAATTTCTGTTTCAGCCCTGGTTATATTGATCCTGGTCCCCTGTTTTAGCCTCACTTTCGCCTTTTGCCACTCCAATTATGTAGACGTAGCCTCTTCTCATCAGCTAGATTGTTGCTGTCTGGCTGTAACTTCGAGTCTGGTTAGAAAATGAAATAATTTGATAGCCTCAGGTAGCCAAGAGCAGCTCTAGTGAAACGTATGCATTCTGGAGTATCTTGTTCATGAATTCAGATAAAAAACAGTGCGAGTTCACTTGCTTGGTTTTTGCTCAAAAGATGTTTGGTTGGAAAAATACAGGTAGGATGAGGAAGAAATTCACATCAGGATATGGCCAAATCTAAGCCTTAAATTGAGGTGCTAGAGAGAGACATTTTTAAATAAGTGTCATTTCATGGGTTTTATTTGTGAACCTTCCATAGTAGTGCTGGTTTACACCTAGGAAAAATTAGACTCATTAGAATAACTTTGAGCTAACTTTGCTCTTTTTTTGATTCCTTTATTTGCAGGAGGAAATGGCCAAAATGGAGGTCAAGACGTCACTTTTAGATGACATGATAGGGGTGGGAGATATGGTTCTTTTGGAGCCGCTTAATGAAGATTCGTTCATCAATAATCTGAAAAAGCGCTTTGATCACAATGAAGTATATGTGAGTATTTGTTAACAAATAACATCCTCTGGGGACCTGTGTTGTCATTCTTGAAATATGTGTGTGTTTATGATGGTACAGATGGGACTGAATACCTGCACATAGACTGTTGCATTAGGGCCAGTTTTACCTTTATTAAAAAAAAAATAATACAAAAACAACAACAAAAAGAAAAAAACAAATTTGTCTGAAATCTAAGAGCTATAGATCTTCCCATAATGGACTACTTGCATTTGAGATTTTCCACCTGGGATAGTTTTCCTTTCTGTTTTCCTCCATTGTGCAACTTTCTTCCAGTTTTCATAGAAAACAGTTCCAGAATGGATGGTAACACTGATTTTGATACTGCTTTTGTCAAAGGAGGATGCGATTGCAAATAAGCATCAAGGAAAGCACCTCTGGGATTTTAGAGCAGGCTAGTGTACGAACAATGTGTGCCTGAAGTGTGCTTGGACTGCCTACTGTTGCCTGTAAATTGCAGAGAAAAAAAAAAAAAAGCTGTGTTCCTTAGAATGGCTTGATTATGCTAGTAACAATGAGCTTGGGTATATGTGTGAGTAATCAAAATCTTCAGGTTTATTAATCTCTGAATGATGATCAGTGGGAGAGAGGTTGTGAGCTGATGGCTGATGCACGGGCTGGGAATGAAGGGGCAAATTGTGATTCCAATTAAACCTTTCATTTCCTGCTTCATCTTTGTTCCATTTTTGTTAAAATGTGCTTAGTGTTGCAAAGGCTGTAGTAAATTAATGATCTGTAGAGACTTTGCAGGACCTCTGGTGAAAGATAAGTCAAGAGAAAAGCTGAAATGTTTAAGCCAAAATGGAGCTATGAGCTGCAAGCAATTGTCTGCAGCTTATTACAATCAAATAGATGTGCTCTGTATTTAATTATATCCCCCCTTTAATTTTTAGTATGACTGTATTTTTCCTTCTTGCTAAACATTCAGATCTTCATGGTTTCATTATGCTTTTTCCTTTCCATCCTCTAACATGGGAGGATCTGTGTTATTTTTTATGTTTGATTCCTTTATTCATTTTTTGTTTTATTTTACTATAGCCTGTGCTTTTGTACTTCTCTTTTTTGTTCTTTGGTGCATTTTTATTCCAACTTGATTTTCCTACTCAACCAGGCCTGTTCCCTTCTCAATACAGAAGCATGAGCCTGGCAAAATCGAGTTGCACCTATCTGCTTTTGTATCACCTCCATCTACTCACTTTATATGCTTGGACTGGCAGTTTAATTTAACTGGAAAACGAAAGTAAGGCGAGGATTCTCAGGACCCACACAAACCTTGTTAGGAAAGAAACCAAAGTGAATCTGTGTTTATGGAAAGAGAGATTTCTTCCAAAATGGTTAAAGAATTCTCCCTGGTGACTTTGAGTGTTACATTTCCATCTATCTCTTCAGTTTCTTCTTTTCCCTGAAGGTGTATCCTGTTTCCTTTGCTAAGCCTTAGGTGCCAATGCAGGCAGGTGGGTGTTGGGTTCCTCTTTGCTGCTCTCCATCCAGCTCCCCACAAGTCCTGAGGTGCTTACCTCTTCTGGGATGCAGGATTTCATCCGGTTGGTGGCTTGCGTAACTGACCTCAGTGTTAGGGTTAGTGAGGTATTCCTAATACCTGCACTAAAAATGGGGGATACGGAATGATCTCCTTCTACTTCAGCTCAAGAAAATGCAAAGGAGAGAAGAGAGACCTTTGCCTGAAGCCTGAGCACAGCAGTCCTACATTGTCCCATCTTTGGGTCGTATGCGGAAGTTTTATCTAAAGCACTGAGGACGCAAATCTGTTTTGTGAGGGTACCCCAGCCTGTGCAGACTCTTATCAAGGATTGCTGTAAACCACATGAGTGTGGATAGCTCAAGACATTTCATGTGAACTGCTATGGACTGCAGCATATTTATCTGCAAGTTTTTATGTACTTCAGGGCGAGAATAAATCAGTTTGAATGACAAATGGGTAATCTGTTTTATTTTTATCACCTATTACATGCTAGCTGACAACCATCTTCAAGCAGTTGGGTGAGGCAATGACAGTGGAAGCTGTGTTTCCTTCAGTTCCCCATTCTGGTGCTGAAGTGCAGTGTAATTAGCTGTATTATGTGCTTTGGCAGGTGATACGAGGTGTCACTAAAATCTAGCAGTGTAGGTTCCTTTGCTTTGCAGGTGGGAAAGACTAATACTTAAAGGAGCTGTGTTGAGAAGTTTGAACTGCTGCCAAACACAGAGGGTTGTGTATGTGTGTGTAGCTGAATTGTAGTTTGTTGCAAATGTATCTTGTTTCAGTGTCATTTGCCCTTCTTATCTCTGCGTTTGTTTGATTGTGGCACAGTTTTTTAAGGTCTTACATGTCCTGTTTGTGAAACTGTTCTGTAAAGGCAGAGCACTACAGAGTGCTGTTACCACGTAGGCAAGTTGTGCATGATTTTGTTTCCCAAAACACTTGGGGAATAATATCTTCTTTTTGCATCAGCTGGAATGCCCTGCAAATCTCAGACCACCATCGCTGTATGAAGCAGTTGGAGAGGCTCGTGCTGCGTTTACCAGGCATTACTTTTCAGACTCCTCTCTCCCTTATCACCAGTCACTCCTCTCCCCTTGCCTTGCTCAAGGAAACTGCACTTTGCATTTCTGTTTTTAGACTTAGAAGAGCACAACTGAGCCTTTGTTCCATCTGGAAGCAATGTTTGCTTTGCCATGTAAAGTCTGTAGTTTGCATGCTCTCCTGGAGAAGCTGAATTTACCCTGTACAGGGCTACTGTTGGTGCTCAACAAAGACTGCAGGTTTCCTCAGCTCTAACAAGCTACAGAAGTTGACCCCTCAGATCCCTTTGGAAGGCAACAGTTTGAGCCTTTGGGATTGTAGATCACCTCTTAGGTCGGCACCCAGTCATAGGCATTATGAAAAATGGTGCCCAAGTGTGAAGAAATGAAATCAAACAGAGTCTGTGTGAATGGACTGAAATGTTTCTACAGCATTTGACCGCAGCTTTTGCAACATCAGTTTTCTGTGGACCAATGCTGTGTCTGTGCTGCATATGTTAGTTTTAAAACCAAGCTGCAGTTACAACCTTCAAAGGGGTTTGTTGTGAGGAATGAGACCTGTAATGTGAGTAGTTTTGAAAAAGCTGTAAAGTTGGCCAGACATGGCATAATTGTGTTAGCTAGCCCTATGGATGGATGCGAGTCAGATCAATCCCTCCGCAAACAGCACCAGACCTCTCTTTGTTGCCAAAGATGACAAGATAAATGGGCTCATTCCAGCAGAAAACAATACAATTTTTGTCTTTCCTAGTCACTATTGCTGTAGTTATGTTTGACACTGAATTTTTAATGTCAGAAATCCTAGTGCCAAGTCTCTGCAAGAGCTCCCCTTGCAAGAACTGGATCAGACCTGGATTCCTGCTGGTCCTCTCTTCAACCTGGGTATGACCGCTCTGGGCTCTCCAAGAGGAACCAGTGCTTCAGAGCTGTCACGTGCCATGGTGCAAGCAAGGAAAAAAAAGAGTGGACTCCTACCAGTCAGAGAACAGACTACAAGCCTGATTGCTTGTTGTTCGTTTTTAAGTGTATTTGATGGAAAGTTTAATGGACTTGGGTGTTAGGTTGCATACCGGGCTGGAGGCTGTGACTGTAAAAATAAGCATGAGGGCTGGTGAAGCTGGAGCTGGGCCAATTATTCTCCTCAAGACCATCAGATTCGCCACTAATCTCATGCTTTGGGGGAAGGGTTTGTTGGGTAATGAATGTGTTAATTGGGATAGGGAATCTTAGAATTTAGTCATGTCTGGAAATGCCTGGGGTATGTCTGACCAAGAAAAATCTCATTAAAAAGCTGCAATAGTCTATGATGTTATTATTGCAGCTCTTAAACCTTTTATTGATAAAATCACTTTCTGTTCTGTAAGTATCAGTAACAAAGGGAGAGTTTCTTTAACTTAGAGTAAAATGTGATTCATGACCAATGCAGTTAGCGCATAGAATGTTGATTCTTTGGAGGTCACAGGGAGCAGCTTGTGTGGTTAAAATGTGTGACCAAGAGACCGCATGTTAACTTCCAAGTACCTTCATAAAATTCAGCTTGTGTACCGAGGATGGATTTTTGACTCGTTCTGCTACACCTCCTCCCTGAACTTATTATCTTTATTTGCATTAATTTGACTGAAACGTGCTCAGCCCATCCAACCCAGCAGTTATTTTTCTTTTATGCTTTGGAACACTGACAAACGTGGAAGGGGGTTGGCATCTGTCTGTGTGTGAATTCCCAGTGATACTGGAAAACTGGGATAAATTGGGGCGCATATATTGCTCAGCAACTGATTTTCCCACTAGATGGGTTGTGTTGGAGGAGCAGTCTAGAGGAACTGGTGCTGCGTGGGCATATGGGCAGCCTTTAGGGCCAGACGCCGCTCTGTTCTGCTGCCCTGCACATTTTTCCCTGCAGTTATGTTGTTTCTTGAAGCCTTCCCAGAGAAGCAGAGGTCACCGTTTTGCTCATGACAACAAAATGTTTGTTTGCTTTTTGTTCTTGTAGCAAAACAGAATCTTTCTCTGATGTCAGCGTTTAATTTGTATTTTCTGCACGTGGAGATTGTGGGCTGCTTTGGGCAAGAACAGTCTTATGGTACTGAACACATGTTGTTTTATTACTGAGCTATTAAATATTTGTCATTCCAGTGTAATAACTCAGTGCTAGCAGCTTGAGTTGGCATCCTTGTGGCTGCTGTTGGTGGGTTGACCTTGCAGTGTGCTCGTGTCACAGGCTGGGGGGCTTCCTGGGAATCTCTGTTGCTTGGGGCTTTTGGGGGTAGCCTTTTGTTTCTAATTTGACTTCACTCAACTGTGTGTGTTACTGAATTGCTCTTTTTAGTCATCTTACGTGGTTCAGGAGTTGGCCGAATCGCAGTCAAGCACGGTGGTTTTGTTCCTGCTGCACCCATGGCTGATCTTCCAGTTATTACGTTGGGAGGAAGAGGGTGGAAGACAGAAATACGTGAATGAGACCAACTGTCTCAATATGAATTGACCGTGCATGATCACACCCCTCCATAAAACTTTATTGGTGGTGTGTGAATAAAAGAGTTCAGTGGTATTGGGATATATAAATGGAACTCACTGGGAAATTTTCAGTTGTAATATGGTCATAGTGCTGACTGAAGTTCAGTTTTATTCTCAGTGTCATCACTTTCTGAACTAGGCCAGCATAATTGCATTGGCCTTGACAGGTTGTTTTTGAGACAGGTTGGGGCATTTGGTAAGATTTTCGTGCAGGTTTGGAAGCGGTGTCTGGGGAAGGGGAAGGGCCCCTGCAGAGCCTAGGGCCAGGGCTGGGGGGTGAAATGCTGAGAAAAGGCAGGGGATGAGAGCAGATGTCTGGTGTGGGCCTCCCATAGAGTCCCAGCAACTTCTACAGCATTGGCTCTGCCCCAAAACCTCACGTGTTCCTTCACAGAGACGATGATGACATCTTGGGCATTTACTAGTGGTTTTGGTGCACGTTGTCTGACACAAAGACACAGAAGATTAATGAAAGGTTGGCACAGAGCAGAGAGAGCTGCAAAAACATCCAAGTGCTGTAAAGCAATGGTCCTTGCATAGCCCAGCCCAGGCTGCAGGGCTCCTTTCCCCATTTTATCCGTGCAGATACGTTTTATCTATACAGAAATAATGGAATATTTTGGAATGGGTCCCCTCTTTAATGTTTTCTGCTATTTTCTTGTTTGCATTGAGATTTCTTGGCACTGACACTATCCAATCCCCAATTGCAGTTGCTTGTGAAAACAAGTCTTTATCTTTTCTAAAGTTAGCAAACACTGACGTTGCAGGGTATTTAAATGCTGTCCTTAAAATTGCTCATGTCTGCCTTGGGTTGACTTCCTCATCACCTACTCTGCAGGTTTCACTTATCATTGCATCCTCTGCAGAAGTCCTCTGAGAAGAGTCAGCATTCAGAGTCAGAGAGGTGGGGGGGATTAATCATCTTCATTGGTAATAGCACTGAGCTCTGTCAGGATGATTGTGAGGTTAGCAGCAATACTCAGTGAGCAGCGAAGTCTGTGCCCTCCAGAAACTTAGAAGAGAAACCTGATACCCTGTGCACACGCATCCTCTTTCAGTACTTGCTGCAGCATGTTGTGCTCTGCAAAGTGCTCCGTTGTTACTTCAGGGCTCTAAAGTGGTTGCTGTACAATTAAGGGCTTGATCCTGGCTGCTGCAGGTTACTGCAGCCTGTTGGGGCTGTTTGCACAGCAGCTTGCAGGACCCAGCCTGCACTGAAGAGGATCTTGCTGTCCTTTTTGACATGTGGTCTGTTTACCTGCTTGAGCTCTGTTTCTTGAGTCATTACCGCAGCCATCGATGTATGTGGTGCATGACAGGGATATATGCTAACGACATTACAGCGTACGGTGTGTTTCTGGACCTGAAATGCCATGCTCAGAAGGAGGATGGTCTTGAGGCAGAATGTTTAATCATCTTGGGATAAGTGGTGTTTGTTCAGAAATCCAGTATTGCATTCCTTCACTTACGCAAACAGAATTAGAAATGACTAAGCTAGAGTGAGATACACTCAGGAGTGTTGAGAAGGGGAACTTTAGAGGGTTCTCTCTATATATAGAGATAGTAAGACCAAATATCTCAGTTTGGTTTATAAAGTTCAGGTTACTACAGACTAGGCTTTCAAAAAGTGAATTTTTAGCCCTGGCTTCCCTTGCAGTTAGGTGTGTGGTAACATACTTCCTTATCAGCAGCATCTCACTGGTCACCACAGCCGCTTCAGGGCTCACCAGGGGCTTTGGGGAGATGCTCTATTTGCTGGGAAATGCCAATTTGATGCCTCCAATTGCAGACATTCCTTTTTCTAACTGAGGATTAGTGCACATGTCACATTAATAATAATAATTTAAAAAATCGGTGCTGCCCCAGTGTTTCATTCTTGATTCCCTCCAACATAATCTGGTCACGCTTGTCTTTGATCTTACTTTAACATTTCTCTTTTCAATGGCTTTCAACGGTGATCTGAAGCTGTTCAGTATCTCTGGAACTCAGTTCACGTGGGCCTAATCACTGCTGGAGAAATGCACAGTGTGCATATCAGGACTATTAAAACCGTGTGGCTGGAAGAGGCCCATCAGCAATCTTTATGAGAACTTTCTTGTTTTTTGTTTCTGTGCTAAACATTAAAAAATACACAAATGAATGGAGTAGCCTTGCAGGGTCCTGTATCCATTGCACGTTTTACAGCAGGAGTTGTTTTTGCAGCATCATTTTTTCCTGGACTACTGCAGGCTACCATGTGCAGGAAACTTCTTTTTTTTTCCTGTTGTTTGAACTGTCACATGTGATGTAAAGTATACTTTCAGAAGGCTTGTAGTCAACAGGCATGGGCACATGATGATTTTAAATTCTGCAGAAGATTGCTTTGTGTTGGGTGCCAAGGGTCCAGAGAAGGTTTGACAGGCACACCGGTGAGGCAGCCTCTGCAGCTTCTGTTCTGCAGCCCCAACTACTGCTGGCAGTGTTCCCTGCTTCTGCAGCTGCAGTCTCCTCTCTTCTGGACCCTTGGGATACTCCAGGATTAACTCTGACAGAGGAAAAATGGTTTTACTGATATACTGTAGCAGTCACATCTTGCCCTAGGCTCCTAGGTTTGCTTTCACTCCTCAAGGGAAAAAGGAGGCATCAAAGAATCTTGCAACTTGTGCTTCCAGCATCTTAGAGGAACTGTGTAGTGAACATTGCTTCCTTTTCCCATTGGATTGCAATTTAAAGTTTGCTTCTGCTCGGGGCCTTAAGCCCTTAAATTCACAGGAGGGCGTTGCCTGTGTTGCTTTGTTGGAGGATACAGATCCTGCCTTTTCTCCTGATGGAAATTTGAATTTCCACAGCTGCAGTGTTAGTGCTTGGCAGTACTGCCATGGTACAGGGCAGGTTCACTGTATACTTGGAGTGAGAGCTGTAGCATCATTAAAATTGGAAAAGTCCACTAAGTTCATTCAGTTCAACCATCCAGTGAGTTCTTTTGATCCAGGTTCAGGATAAATAAATGCACCAAGGAAGCAGGCTTTGCCTTTGTGAGTGCTTGCAATAAAGGAGAAGCTCAGAGAAAGGAGTATAATCAAGAGTCTCTTGTTAGTGAAAATCAAGGAGACAGCAGCTCTTGTCCAAACTCGCTTAACAAGGCCACAGCAAAGCCAAGAAAGAAATCAAATTTCCTGACTGCACTCTGTGCTGTCATCATGAGGCCATTCCTCTGGGGTTAGTTTTTTTTCCCTTGAACAGGGAGGACGAAGTCTCTCTCAGTCCCTGGGGTGCTGCTGTACCATCTCCCACTGCCCCTCGGCGTTCTTCTTCCAGCACTGGAATGTTACTGCGCTTGTTGCTTGCTCGAGGGTTTAAGCCTTTTAGTTTGTTTGTTTATTGTGGAGTTCTGGTGGGAAGACAGATGTTATGTGGGAAAGCTGTTTTCTGGATCTGTTTATCCCAGTTAGGTGGAATTTCACAGACCACCGCTAACAAGTAGTGATGTCAGTTTTGAGATATTGACATTCTAGAGGAGAGTGTATCAATGTATCAACCCTCATGAAAGGCCTTGCTGCACAACTGATGATTTCTTGGCATGCTGTTGGTTGATGCTTAAAATGGACTTGTGTGTGGCTTTGTTTTCTATACAGTCCTTTGACCTTTTGAAATATTGGTATTTTAGGAAACGAGCTGTATTCATTCATGTCTGACAATGGTTAGCTGACTTGAATTCCCGAAATACATTGTCTGGGCAGTACTTAGCTATGATGAGATGCTTCTAAATAAATCTCATTTGAATGCCTGTATTCAAATTTAAAAATCAGGCTTTGCACTTTTGCCTGTCTTTCTTTGCTTTGAAATCTCAGGGTACTTCAAGAACGTGGCAATCAAACTTTATGCCTTTATGGCAGCAGAATAGCTGGAAAGGGCAGGTCTTTGAGTTCCAGAGAATTCCTGTCTCAAAATATGATCTTTGAAATCTGTTCTGCACGTGTCTTCTGCTGGAACTTTCAAGCACTGAGTTCAAAATGAGCTGAAATTGCACATTTCTTAAGGTTTGTGAGGAAATGAGTTAACGTATCCATGTTTTATCAGGAAGGACTTTTGAAGGGGTGTCCATGCCCTTGTGAAGACCAGAAAGCCTCTTGTTCTTAGGTACCTGTTCTTCGTGCCAATCATCTGAAGGCTGCAAATGGCCAGTGCTGTGTATGCTGAGAGCAGAGCAAACTAAAGCTCATTTCGGGGTTTACTTACAGTTCAGGGAAGGAGAGCGGGCAAAACCACCTTCCTTGTTAATGAAAACTAGAACAACTTACTGTTTGAAGGAAGTGTATGTGAGCACACATTGCAGCGTGTGTTTGCAAGAAGCAAAAATCTTAGTTATTTTGCAAAGGCACAAATCCACTTTGTGACTGCGTCAGCAGTCTGTGTCAGAGTGCCTTTGGGGTGCCTCCCTCATAGGCAGATGTTTGGTTGTCCCTCTTGTGAGCTGCAGTCTGGCTGCCTACATGCAAAGCAGCCTGGGCTCATTCCCCTCCCCTTGCTCTCCCTGGGCTCTTGGTGCAAGCATCTCTTTCCGTGTTGGCTCTGCTCTAGCTTGGATGCGTGGGGGGAAGTGTTATGCAGAAGATTCCTGGCCAGCTCCAAAGGAGAGGAGAAACTAAGTGCTGTTTGAGAACGGGTGAGCCTTGAGCCCAATTAGCAGAGTGTTATGCTTCATCACAGCAGGAGCAGCACGATGAGCTGTCGGCAGTGGATGCTCCTGTTTCAGCCTGTGGGCAGCAGACACTGTGAGGCTCTGCAGCCTCGTGCTGCTTGCTCTGTCACTGCACTTCAGGTTGTTCATTGTCGGACAGAAGGTGCTGAGTGGGCTCACAGCTTGTATGCATATGCACGCTGTGGAAGGTGGGAAGTCCCACTCTCCTCGCTTTCTGCTTAGGGCCTGATTTGTTTAGCATTTAGCAGAAAATTGCTGTAGATGTGAAGGTCAGTCAGGGAGGGGTTGCAGCAGTCAGTGTTGTTGGTTTGTGGCTCCGGAGGCAGCTCGGTGCTCTGCTGCACCCGCTGCTGAGGAACTTGGGCTCCTTGGGCCTCTGCTTCCATTTTGCAAATGCTTATAGTAGCACTTCCCTCCAGGAAGAGTTGTGTGGATGAGTCCCAGTGGCAATCATGGAGTGCTCAGGTGTTGCAGGGAAGGAGCCATTTCCTGTGTAAGAATCGTTGCTTTTCTTCAGCAGTTCCTAGCAAGGGTGATCCTAATGGGAACCTGTGTCTTTTGTGTGCAACCGTCACATCTCCAGAATGCCCCACTGATTGCAAAACCCATGTTTTGCCTGGTGTTCTGATTCATTTCATGGCTATGGAAAGAGATACCAAATGCTTGGCTTTTACTTTGTGCTTGCTCAGTGCCTGCAGGCAAAATGGGAGGGGTTGTGGCACTTCTTGCCATGTGGGTGCTAACCCACTGTCATCCCACTGGATGCTGAATAGGACCTAGAGGAAAACCAGTGCATTACTCACACCACTTTCCACCAGCAGCAGCAAGTATGTTAGCATCTGGAAACCAAAGCAATGCTTTGCATCTGCTGGGGCACTGTGGCAAGACTTCAGCTGGCTCCAGCCCTGCTTTCAGATCTCTCAATTGACAGAAATCTATGAGAGGCCATGAGCCTGCACGCGTCTTCTGTGCAGGAGTGATGCTCAGCTCCCTGAGCACGGGAGGGAGTGCGGCCACACACGGCACTGCTTCTCTGCACTTCTGTACAGCAAAGGTTGTGCGCTGTTTGCCATGCAGATGGAGTGGGTCCTTCACGAACATCTGTGTCCTTTCCCATTTTCCTCCCCAACTGAGGGAGTCAGAGAAATATTTGTATGGTTGGACTTGTTTTAGAAACGTTTGTAAGAGGCATTCCATTCTGTAGAAGTGGCTACTGACATGTTCAGTGAGACCTAGGAAGTGTTTCAGCGTGTATATATATTTATTCATTGTTACAGCTGGGCTTTGTTGGTTTTTTTTTTTCTTTTTTTTTGTAGTTTTATGTTTGTATGTTTGTTTTTCCTTGCGTAAGTGTTGAATAGAAATATATGGAAAGCAGAAGTATTTTAAAAAGAAAACTCCATGATGTTTTGTTTTTGTTTTTGCATTGCTTTCCTTCGACAGACGTACATTGGCAGCGTGGTGATATCAATAAACCCTTACCGACCTCTCCCCATTTATACTCCGGAGAAAGTTGAAGAATACAGAAACCGGAACTTCTATGAACTCAGCCCTCACATGTAAGTACAGTGACAGAGCTTTCGTTTCAGGCTGCCCATGAGCAGATGGTGCCAGCTGTCTTTCTCATCAAGGAGTCTGTGCCGATTAAAGCAGCCCCCTCACAATTAGTTTGTTTTAAAGAGAAGCCAAGAAGAGTTACACTTTGTATTTCATGCACTTAGGCTCTGGTATGTGCATTTCAGAACGTTTTCCTGTAACTGCTACTTGTAGTCTTCATTGCTGCATTGTAGTCTGGTTTCGAGGGAATCTTCTTGATTGATGGTATCTGTAGGGAAACAAAAACTTGTTCCCCTGTGCTGGGTGGAGATGAGCCAATTCTGAGAGGGCAGCCAGAGTGCTTTTCTTATGTCTTGCGAATCTTTGCATTCTGTGATTCATTGCATAAATACGGAGACATAACATTGCAAAAAATGATTTGCATGTGGTGCAAATTCCAGGTCTAAATGTAGGAATGGAAGACTGGAAAGTAAGTATAATGTCATGTTCTGACTTGGTGTCACCTCTGGTGCTCCTTCCATAGGAACGTGCGTTGCAAAGAAGTCAGAGGCCTTCCTTGTGTCACACACAGCTCCTTTCCATGCTGGGAGGTGGCCCCACTGACGTGGCATACCTGTCAGCCAGTTACACAGATAAAATGAGCTTCTGACCTTCCTTGGTCCTCTTGGATCTGAACTCTCACCTTGTTCGGGTTTCCTTCGAGTTCTGTTTAGCAAGCACAGTGGCTTGCTAAATTAGCACAATTGCTTGCTAAAAACTTTCTACTCGGCTAACTGCTCGGTTGCATGTAATCAGCTGTCATATGGTGGAGGATTTTGAGAATAAAGCCTGTGAGTAACAGCTTGTCTGACGTTCTGGAAGTCGGTACTTTGTTACGTGTTGAATCGAGTGATTCATTGCTCTCTGTTTCTCCATCTCTCCTGAGATGCGATCTTCCGGAATAAAAATGATCAAAATGATCATTCTCATACATATTTTTCCAGCGCTCAATCTGATGAAGTGTACATTCAACTAGAGAAATGTTTGCCTATCAATGGTAAGATGGAAATGAGTTACAAGGTGGTAAGGGCAGGTAACAGAAGATTAGAGTGAGAGACTCAGGGAAAAGAATCTGATCCGAGTAGAAAATTATTTCATAAATGTCATTGATTGCTAGTGACGGTAATTGTCATTAATCCCCAACTTGGAGCCTGCAGCTGGATTTAGGGTTGACAGATCCATGGGTAGCAGGCCACTGTTAAGTGTAGGGCCCAGGCACAGCGCATGGTGCACTTCCATAGAGACCTTACAGTTGTTCTCAAGGCTGTTTGTTTTTATTTATTTATTTTTTTAGCAGCTCAGGAGCTTTAATGAAGAGTTGTTGTGTGGCAGATTGCAATCTGTGGTGTTCCTTCTGATGTGGGGGAAAATAACCCACACTGATTTGTTGAGATCTACATACTTATTTCTCTTTGATGTGCAAATCTCTGTTGAGCTGTGGCCTCTTCAGAAGACATGGCTGTGGGTAAGCTCACTGCACTGCTCTGAGGGCTTTGGGAAGATGCTTCTGGTTCCTATGATGGCAAACCAAAACTCTTGCCTGTTCATTAGGAATCTAATGCATCTGACTGGGAAAATGCATTTATAAGTGAAGTTATATTTAGTATGTTTGCTATTTTAGCATCTCCTTTGCACAAATTATCAATCTGATTTGTTACTAGTGCTAGCTAAAAAATGCAAATGATTTAATGCATAAAAATATCTTGCAGGGGTTTAGATTTGGTGCAGATCTTGTACAAAGCAGTTTGCTGTGTGGCACCAAAACACTTAGACCACGGAACTGTTTGAGCTGGGAGGGACCCTTAAAGGCCATCTGGTCTAAATCCCCCTGCAATTAACAGGGGCACCTACAGCTCAGTCAGGGTGCTCAGAGCACCATCCAGCCTCACCTTGGATGTCTCCAGGGAGGATCCACCACCTCCCTGGGCAGCCTAGGCACTGGTTAGAAGAAAACGTGCTGTCACCGCATGGCTGTTATTCTCCAAGGCCTGCCATTTCAGAGAGAACCTCCAGGTCTGCATTTCATATGGAATTTCTGCATTTCTGGAGCAGACCACTGAGGGCTGTTTCTGGAGCAAGGGCTCTGTAGGGGAGTTTCTGGGAAATGGGAATATTAAATCACATTTTGCTCATTTTCCAGTAGTTTCATATGGCCTTCTCTCTGCTTTGAGGCACACGCAAGCATCTGGATGTGATGGATTGCGATAGGGAGGGTGTGCATGAGGAATCCTGCTGTTTCACTAAAATAGCTGGCTGGATGAGAAAGGAACAACTGAAGGCAAAGGAGAGAGCAGCATATAACGACACGGGGAAATCCATACCTAGGGATTTTTTTTTCCCCATACGTGGTCACTGAAGAAACCCAAAACCATGGGAGTGGAAATCACGTGTTTTCTTCACCTTAACATGAAGGATGAGGGGAGTGTTCGCCTTCTCAACTGCATTGTGTTTCCTCAGCAGCATCTACAGGAGCACCCAATGCTTTTAGTAATGCTACTTAACTCTTAATTGCAGGTTTGGGGCACCTCTTTAGTGCTCTTTGGTGGCTCGAGTGAGGCTGCAGACATGTTTCCACGGTCAGCCAAACACAAGTTCTGGGAGAAGGTGCTCCTGGTCGGATGATTTTGGATAATGGTGTATCTGTTAAAATTCAGTCAAGGGCATTTTATTTCAGTATTTCATTCCTCTCTAAATTCATTGTTGTTGTTATGACACCATATAATGTTCTTGGGATGCTTGTTTTCCCAGTCTGTGGCTATTTGCATAGCTGCAATGGGAAGTTTACCAAGCTCTTTATTTCTGTATCTATTTATTTCCCCAGTGTTTTGTTACTCTTTCTGGTTTTGTCTTTATCTACAAGACAGGATCAAGCTTGTCTCTGACTCGACAGGGCAGAGGATGACATTTCAGTGCTCCAACTATTAGCTGCTTGATTTGTGCAGTCCTTACGTTTCTGTTCTGCTCTTCCAGTTGATGTAATTACCTTTTTGGTTGATGTAATTGCTGTTCTGCTTACCTTGTGGGTAGCCTAGACACGAAAGAGAACAAAGCTGTCTACCTTGCTAATTTACATTGCCTTCCACCAGTGACAAAGGCGGCTGCTGGAATCTTCAAAGCGACGGCAGTGGGAATTAAACACTTTATGATATCACTTGTAGCTGCCGTGCCATATCACTTTCCTACCAGGAACAGGTTTGCTTTGTGGGTTTGAAGAGGAGGTGTTGCTTGCGTTTCCCATCTTGGCTACCAGCAGATCTCCATCTCTTTTAGGAGGTAACACAAAACGTGGCTTTCTGCTCCCCTTTCTAGGCTGAAGCTCCTCATCTTCTTGCTTTAGAATTGGAAATTATTTTAAGCTGAGGGGCAAAGTAGAATGTGGCATCAGTACAGCTAGCAACAAGTTGTAGTCTACAAAGCTAAAAGGCATAAGCTCTTGCAGGCAGGTCCTGAAAATGGCTTGCTTTTACGTGGGATACTGGTATGGAGACATCAACCTGATGGCACTAAGCAAGTCTGAGAAGCTTTCCTATTTCAATGGTCATCATGTTAATAATTCTTGTGACAAATAATTCCCAGGCTGATATCTGAATTACACTGACAATAGGCAAAATTTGCTGTTACCTATTCAAGCCAGGGCTGTTTTGAGCCCGTGTAAGCAGCAAATATAGAAGTTCTCTCTTCTACTCCTTTCCTTGTCTCCTTTTCTCTCGTAACAAGCTCTCTACTCCCTATGGTTGTTCACTTTGCAGTATCCCCTTTTTGCAGTCTGTTTGTTCTCATTCCTACTAATTCCAGAATTCTCCAGAAATTTGATCTCTGGACTTGAACACGTGACTCAGCAGAGTTCCTATTTCTGAAGAGATTTATAGCAGGGAAGGTGATCACTTCAAAGGTTAAGCTGGCAGTATTAACTGCTGGGCAGGATGGAGGCATCCATGACTGAGGTAAATCATAAATCACAATCTGGGAGGACTGCCTGTACCTCGTTTTTAAACCCATACTAGGAATGAGTTGAAAGAAGAAAGGGAAGGAAAAAACCTGCATGAAGTATTGAAGTCTTGTTTTGGAAGGGGTCAGACTTACGACTTTTGATTTCTGTGGAGAGGCAGTGCTGGATGTGGTGAATCTATGGATGTCAGTCCCACAGATGTATAGATGAAAAGGGGATGAAGCATCACACCTGCTTCATAAGTCAGAAGGACTTCATGCCTGAGAAGGGCCTGTTGGACTGCAGGGTGCAGGCACACCTCCTGTGGGAGCACGCTGCCCTGAGACCTCTGCAGTCCAGAGTAAATGGAGGTTTGAGGAGGGCCATTGTGATGTGGCCATCTTGAAATGCCCCTCTTGTCTTTTGCAGAGTGTTTTAGAACAGATTTTGTAAGCTTGAAGACTTAGAACACAAAGAAAGATTTCTCTTGTAGACAATAATACTTTGAGCTTTTTCCTGAAATCCGAGCAGGGCAAGTTTAGTTGTTTGGACAGCATGTTATACAGCCAGCTGACTACGGTGTTGGTGCTTGGGAGGTAAAGGCAGTCTTATTGACATGAATAGTATCAGGTCACGTGAGATATTATAATGCTGGATAGCAACATAGAAATGGATATAGAGCAGTTGTAAGGAGGCTCAGAGAATGTATCCCCACACCTGAGAAGTACAAACAGTCTGGAAAGCTTAAAGATGAACGAATGTATGGATGACTGTTGTGCTTTATTTTAGTTTCTTAAAGGGCCAAGGGCAGCCTTAAGACTGGATTACACAGTTCAGTGTGATCCCTTTTCAGCCATCTTCTTTATCTGAACTGTTTTTGTTAGCATTTCAGGGGCCCTCACCTTGCTCCCAAAGTCACGTGCATCCCTCAGCTTCCTGCAGGGCTCCATGCTTGTGACTGTCTTAAAAGCAGTGCCCTCGTGACCAGTACGCTCCTGGTGAAGCCTGCAAAAAACACAAGGAGTGGGTACCTGGAAAGCAATGAGTATGTAAGGGATGCTCTTCACTGCAGATCTGTTCCAGGTGCTTCTGTAACTCCATCATTGCTATCGTGGTGTACAAAGGAAAATAATGGAAAATAATGTGGGGGATCCTTCACAAACTAACTGCTGGCTCAGAGCCACAGCAAAATAACTTTGTTTTTAGTGCTGTTTTCAAATATTTACCCGTGCCTCTGTACACAGCATACTTTCAGATTTCACCTCAGTCATGTTGGGGATTAAGAGTCAAATGGTTTTAGTTATCTGTGACAATCTCTCGTCTACATAAAAAATCAGACCAACCTTTTGTGTGCTCCTTAACAGAACAAAATTTTTCCCATTAGGAAACTGACTGATGGAGTGGTAGGACTTGGAAATGAAAGCACTTTTAAACGCTTTATGCATCTGTCAAAGTAGCTATGTTTTAAATGAGATTCTTGTAGCTTCACTTTTAGTAAAAACGTTGGGACTTTTTGTACATCAGAAAGAATGAGAAGTTCTTAAAAGGAGATGTTGTTGCCTTTCATTTTTGAAATCCAGACTTACAGGCGAAGGCAGGTAGAGATCCTATTAGGGATGAGTGGGGTTCCAGTTTATGCACAGTCTGTACATGAATCTAAATTTACATTTTGCTTTTCCTAGACTGGCAGCATGGTGCTCTCAACAACTGGGATTTCAGAGTGCAATTAACAACAGCTGTCGTTCTTTCATTGGAAATGTCTCATTGTGCTTAATGGTGCTTTTTTTTCTTTTCTTTCCTTTTTTTTTTTTTTAGCAATTTATAATACATCAGTAAATGCCCATCTGCTATGCTGGGAGCCCTTGTCATCATTTTAGATGCAGCATAAATAAGGCTAATGTTAAAAGCCTTGAAACTTGAGCAAGATTTGAACTCCCCTACTGCTTTCAGAGGCCCTTTTTCTATTCCTTCTCTTTCTGCCTCTGTCTATATCCAAAAGGCTCTGATTTCTACAACTCAGAGTACATCATGGTTAATGCAGTTTGGATTACTAAAAATAAACCTTTACATGTTACAGCTTAAGAAGTACGCATTCTTAATATTTACTGTCTAGCACACTGCATAATCTTTTCCTTATGTTTTGGATAGATTGGAGAACTGTGACTGGGGTTTACAAATAGAGCTCTGAACTACAAAGGCAGTATAATTGTGGTCCTTTCTGTAACTTGGTTCAAGTCCGTATTTTTCTTGTATTTTTTCTTCTCTCTACTGAAATACTTTTTTTTTCAGTTGGTAAACCTTCTGTGGAGCAGCTATTTGCATGCTGCAACAGTGCACTCAAAACATGTCCCTTTCTGCAGGAAAAGAGTTGTTTTGTTTAAAATATGGTCGCAATTGGCACAAACAGAATATTTGAGCTTTACCAGAAGGCTTCCCTGATTTCCAGACACGTTCTGTGTTAGGTATAGAAATTAATTCCATTTTTGCAAGCCCAACCTCGTGGATTGCAAAACTTCAGAAGATCCGCCAAGTAGAAATAAACTACAGGAAAAACACTACATCTACATTTAAAGGTATTTTTAAATACAAGAACAGAAAACATGTTCTGGACCACCCTTCAAATATATAAGAGCCCAGCAACATTGTTATTGTTTTTTAAATGCAGATGCCCTTTTCCCCCCAAGAAACTTAAAATCCTTGCAAGCATGTTGCAGCACAGGGATTTGCTGTAGGTCTGCTGAAGGGCTAGCGTCATCCTTCCTGTAATGGTGCAGGATCTGGCTCTCTGCCCGGGTAATGCAGCCCGGTACTGGGGTGGGAGATGCTCTGGGTCAGGACCTCATCTGGTGAGGGCCTTGGAACTGAGAGTTATCCATTTTTCTGGGTCCGTGGGAAAGTGATGGCTATGGGCATCCAGCTAGCTGATGTCATTTCTAGGAATGGGACTGTTCAAGGGGGAAGCCAAGCCCAGCTGCTCTGCTGAAAAGCTCATGGTGTGGAGATATTTGCCTTTTTTCTTTCTTTGGTTTAAAAAAAATATTCCATTTTGTTGATAACAGGAACCTACTCCAAATAATAGTTCATTGTTTTGATTTCCTTCTGTATGCAAACCGTGCCTCAGATTTTACATGCTGTATATTGGTGACTGCAAGCGTTGGTGTATGTTCAATTGGTATGCTGCTCTATGGGGCTTTCCCCAGGACCCTGGACTGTCCTGCTGATTTGTTTATCAGCAGTAATGCAGTGATTTGCCATTGGATTTCCATGTTACTTCAGACAAACACCGCTGTGGCAATTTGCTAGCTCATAGGACCAAGCTGTTGAATGGGATGTGGATGTGCTTAATGGGGTTGTTACTGTGATGAAATTTAGAGAGAGGATCCGTTGTACAGTCTGGATTGGAAAGAGACACAGTTATCTTTGTCTTCAGAGTCCCACTGTCCAGTGGTTGAAGGGAAGTAATGTCACAGCTGGCTTGTAGGCTCCTTGTGCTTGCTTCTTTTTCATCACAGTGCCATGCAGCCCCAAAGGGACACCTTAGGTGTTGTCAAAGTTGGCAGGTAATCATATGTTGTGTTTATGTCTTCTGTGTACAGGGCAGGGGAAAGACCATTACTTGTTTTCCAAAAAAAGGCATTTTTTGAACTGACACTCAGTACAAAGGAGGTGATCAAAACCAAGAAGGAAGTGTCCTGCTGGCTTGCAGGGGAAATGTGTCCTGTCCCCTGGGAGGGGAAGGGACTAGGCCACTCAGCACTGTGTTTGAAGTGTGCCTGAAAGCTGCTGCATCCTGAGGAAGAGGGGATCTCCAGAGAGCATTTGAGGGTTTTATATTCCCAGTTCATTGGAACAGAAAATGAATGTCTCTGGTTTAGCATTAGGCTGTGTTTTAAAGTGTTTTATTCTTGAAAATCAGGAGTAGTTTTGTCTGTCCCTCTCTCCTGTCCCTTCCACAGATTCTGGCTGCTCCTTACAAATAACCAGGCTGATTTACTCAGCTCTGGGCTTTGTTCTGCGTCTCAGAACGTCACAGCTGCCAGCATGAATAGCCAAGTGGGGAAGGAAATGCAGGAGCTATGCTTCCCTGTGTATATTAGCCACAAAGTATTGTTGATAAAACACATTTCTGTCCTCACCGGGAAAGCAAAATAGGCTTAAAGATGCAGAAGCATTCTGAAGAAGAGAAAAGCCTTTCCATCTGTCTTGATGCACCTCTTTATCCTGGTGCTTAAGCTCATTTTATTTTCCCCCTGGCTCAAAGAGCAGCTGCTTGCCTGTGCAGGGCTGTCCCAGGCGCTGCTCCCTCAGCTGCTGCTCCATTCAGGCCCATGGCAGGCTGACAGCCTCCTCTCCCCACGTGTGTCAAAGGAGCTGACAGGAGGCACCTTGTAATTATGGAAAATGGGACCGTGCTTGTTATCCATAGGGCAATTAGATTAAACAGTTCTGTGCTATGAGCTAACGATGCAAATAATCCCATGTAAGTTGTTTTTCCCCAATGGTGGCTTTTCCACCAAGGTTTGGTGGGGCTGAGGGGAAACCTGTGATGAACACTGATGATTTAGAGCATAAAGCCTGAAAGCTCACTATAGAATGTGCTTCTATTTCTCCTGTTCCAGGTTATTGCTTTCTTTTTATATGCATACATCAAAACCAATCAATGTTTTTGCTTCACGTGTGAGTCTTACTGTGGGCTCACCCTGCTATTCTGTTAGAGCAGACAGGTGCAGCTGAGGGCTGCCTGAGCCTCCTGGAAATCCCTCTTTGCTGCTTCCCTCCGTGTCCACGTTTATGGTTTGGACTAGTGATTCTGTGTGATCCACTGCAGACCCATCAGGCCATCTGCAGTGGTGTGGTCAAAGGAACGGGTGCTACAAAAAGGCAGAGTGTGACTGATGTAGGTGTGGGTGCCATTTTCTCTTCAAACTGCTTCTATACTTGAATCTCAGCTAAAAGAGAACTCCAGTAAATAGTTCTGCGTTTATTGTGGTAGGAGAATATTGTCATCTCTCATAACAACCTAAAAATCAAAGGAGAGTTTATTATAAGGTATGGTGAATGACACTGCTGACACACTCACCATTTAATTCAAAACACATGGGTTATAACTACTTTTTAAATTATGAACTATTTTAAAACTTTTCCTTGGGCTCTGTAATTGTGAGGTGGGTCAGAGCACAGAATGTGGCCTAAAGCTGCAGCTGTAGATGTTGGCTTCCAGAGCTGTGCCTCTTCATGTTGCTGAAAGGTAGAGGGGTGGTCTCCAGATGGTTAAAATAAATTAAGCTAAAATGGCTGTAAATGAGATAATTTAATATGTATGTAATAAATAAGGAGTAGTGTGACATTACATTTTTGGAACAAGTGGAGTTTAAACAACGACTTGGGGCTTTTTTTTAATGCAGAGGCAGAAGAAGATAATAAATACGATGGACTGTGAAGTAGTGCTGTGCCACTAAAGTTGACATGACAAATGAGTTGTTCTCTCTTTTTCTTTGAAATAAAGTTCTTTTTTTTGGGCTCTGAGGTAAATGTGCCTGATGCTGTTTATGCAATGCCAGCAAGACAAAGAAGCCTTAAATGCTGTTATTTATATACTCCTGACTTCTGCCTCCTCAAATTGAATTGTTGGAGCAGTGGTTGAAACGTCAGAGGTAAATTTTTGGAAACTTCTAATAAGCACCTCCACAAAGCTTCTTTTAAAATGAACTGACTTCTTTCTTCCTCGCGTCTGGAGTGGAGAATACTTGATGCACTTGTGAAACTTTTGCTTTGTTGGGTTGTGTGGAAGAGTAGAATAAAAGGAAACGCATGCCCAGCATCCCTGGCTGGGTTGGGTCAGGCCAGGGGTCCTGCTTGCTCTCTAACTTCACATCTCTCTTTGTAGTGTTAGCTTTTCTGTTTCTTTGCTGAGGGAGGAGAAAGGGCACAGTTTGGTGTTCTTGACTGTGCAGTGCAGGCAGAATTAATAAATATATCAAGCACTGAAATGTATTTTGATGGGGGCTGCTGGGAAACTAGAAATTTGGTGAATTAGAAATGATGGATGGTTTCTAAGCCGATTAACTCATAACTCTGTGTATCAACAGTGAGAATACTTTCTCTGTGCTTGATGCTGACTTCATTTTCCAGCCAGGAAAGCTGTTCCAGCAGGGAAATAGTAGTTGATGGCTGGGGTTGTCTGAAGGACAGCAGGCACAGAGCAAGCCGCCCAGCCTGCAGGTCTGAGAGCACCACAGAGCCTCACCTCCCTGCTGAAAGCCAGCTTCCAGTCAAACCCATGGGTTCATGATACTGCCATTTATGGCCTCTCACATGGCCCATGAATGCTCAGTGTAATTATATTTCATTCCTTTATATCCCACTGATTTATTTTTCCTTGCAAAAAGAATAGCAGTTAAAGTTACATAAATGCATGCTGGGATGAGCCTGCCTGAGCGTCCTGCATTGTGCTCTTCAGTTCACAAGTATATCTGCAGCAGTGTTCAGCAAATATTATTCATTTCCTAAATATATCCTGTAAGAGAGTCTGGTAAAGTGTTATTGCTACTGTAGCTTGGATTCGGGTCAGTAAAGCAGATGCCAGAAATTGTGTCATGGTCTCTCAGCAGCAGAAGTTTCTGTATTTTTTTTTTTTTCTAGTTCTCCAGTGTGTTGGCCATGGCACAGGCTGACTTTGTTGTAATGCTGAAAACATTACAGCCTGCTACTTTCTCGTAAACACATTTTCACCTCTGGTTGAACTACCTCATTGAAATGCTTCAATCACCATAGCGGTAGTAAGCTTTGGGAGATCAGTTTTAATTCTGGTTCAGTGGTAAGTGTATCAAAAGGAGTAGTGACCTCTCTTTGTGCTTGGTGAATGCGTAGCCCAGCTGTGCAGAGAGAATTGCAGTTTAGAGTCTGAGACAATGTAAGCTGTAAGGAAAGCACTGAAGGAGCCCTGGTGCAGAAAAGAGGACAGGAGGAAGACAAAGAGTGGGGAATCAATGGCAGGAGCTAGGGAGGAAGGGTGCAGATGATGAGCTCATAGGGAAGGAGGCAGAAGGTGTTGGTGACCTGTTTTCCAGCCTTCTTGGAACACAGTTCACTTGGTGTGCTGGTCTCTTGCTGGATGACTGAGCTGAGAACATGATGCAGCTTTAAAAAGAAAAGTGAAATGAGTCTAATAGTGATGAAGGATGAGGGAGTACAGAATGTTTCATGTGCACGTGGTAAATAACTGGGGAAATATGACATTCTCATAATGCCATTCAGGAGGAGAAGCCCAAAGGAAGAACTGCCTGAGCTCATGGGACAATGTTAGCTACAGAAAAATAAATAGATATGAACTGTTTGGAGCATACCTGGGTTGAATGTTTGAAGCTTTTGAGCTGTAGCAGTAGGAACCTCTAGAAGCTGGGCATGGATTGCTTTGCCCATGCTAACCATAGCTAGTTTCACGTCAAAGTGCTTGCTTTTTTCAGAAAGCTGTGGTTTCCTGTGAAGAGGGCATGGCTGCATTATGCAAAACCAAGACTTGGTATCTTTGCAGTTGTCAGCAGAAGGCAAAGCTCCTGAGCTGCTATAGAATAAGTTTCTAAAAGGTGCATCAAGTCTGAAACCATTGTGTTTCATGTTGTCCTGTGAGTTACTTGCTATCTTTCAACTGTGGTTTGTTTGCTGTAAATAATAAGCTGTACCCAAGTTAATTTTTTACCAACACTCATCGTTTTGTGAGGAGCAGCAGTCAAACAAAGCTCATAGTCTGATGAATGGATGTTTATTTCATGTAAAACTATGCCATGTTTTGCTAGCAGATTTCTTTCTTGAGTTTGCTTAGTGCTGCAAGTGTGCCCTTTTGTTTGGATTTTGCTTCTTTGTCTTTTTGTAGATACTGCTTAAGTTTTTGCAGCGAGTTCTAGTGCTGTGTCCAGAATGCCTTGTTCCATGGGCTGGAAAATGCAGTTGAACCAAAGTCAATGCTACTCTTTCTCTGGCTTAAGATGACAACTGATGAAAAACCAAATATAAAAAATACATTTGCATTTCACCAAAGTACATGGTGCTGCATGGCAATGAAGCACATTTGGATCCAAATTGCAGCCCAGGAGTTTCGGAGTTATGATGTTCTGTGTTCCATAGAAAGATATTTTTGGTGTAGGAAAGCTGCTAATTCTCATAATATTCTTTAATTAATTTCACAGTATGACTTCACCTTTAGCATACTAACAACACACTTACTGGAAAATACTTCTGCATCTTCTCACAGAAGTCCAATAATACCCCCAAATGCTTAAAATGCTCAGTACTTTCTAAGGTTCAGAAATGTGTCTTCATGCTTGCCAGATAAGAAGTCGAAGCTTATGGTACTGTTAGTGTTCAGGATTCTCCTGTCTTCTTTCTCTAAATGTCTTCAGATTGGACGTGTCCCATTGCATTAGCTATTTGCCCATTGAAGAGTGCTACCTAAATTTCCCTCAAATTTTGTCAGTTTGGGTTTTCTGTCCACATAAAAACCTGTAGGACAGATTTTGCATGCTCACTCTTGGAGAAAAGCCTGAAAAAACCAATGAGCTGAAGTATCCTTTTTGCTTCTGTGGGTCTTTTATTCTGGAAATTGAAAGTCTTAGCACTTATGCAACTCTGTACTTGGATTTTTTTTTGTTTTTTTTTTGAACAGAAGTGAAGGACAAATCATACTTGTTGCTGTTTTATCCAATTTTTAATTGGCTCTTTTCTCCCACAGCTTTGCTCTGTCAGATGAAGCATACCGATCTTTAAGGGACCAGGATAAAGACCAGTGCATTCTTATTACAGGAGAGAGTGGAGCTGGAAAAACAGGTAATAAACAACTTTGACGTCATTGGAAAGCACTTTCACAGTTATTCCAAGTTTGTTGCAAAGTGACGCTGAAGCTGTTAGACCTGAGGGATAGTGGTGTGCATTTGTGTCAGACCATTGTGGAAAATGAATGCAGTCATGCATGTCGCTGTAGGGGTCATGTTCCCTAAACTCAAGTTTCTCCGTGCTGTCACCGTGATGCAGTCCTGTCACATGTTAATGAGGTGTTGCTATTGCTGTGCAAGTCGTGCTGTGGTAATGCTGGTTTGCCATAGGGTATTGCAAGGGCCGAAAATCTTTAGGCTCTCCCCTGAAAAACATTGAAGGCAGTGATAACTGAATGCTCTTCTACACTGGAAGGCAGACCTTTGATCATTTTTGCATGTCTTTTAGTAAATACATGCATTTATGATGGAATACATCATTTCCCAAGGAAAATTAATACTAATAGCTGATTACTTCGGAAATCTCATCAGTCTTTTGCATGCTGTGCAACAACATGAATGGCTTCATTTTGGAGTGTTGAGATAAATGCCTTTGGCTTCTATTTTGTTTGTGACTGATGTCTTGTTTTCCTTTGTCTGATTAGTGGCAGCCAGTTAAAATGTCTAGAAATCTTGTAATTTAATCCTTTTCTTCCAATTCAATGGCATGAAAGCATTTGTGTGTTTACTAAGAGTATGTATTGAAAAAGCAAGTTCTTGTTGACGTGATTATTATGAATTCTAGGATTTCACACATCAGAGAGGAGTTCTCTACCAAAAATGTTTGATTTTTTAATTTCCTCAGGAACAGTGAGTTCTCATACAGCGGTAGGGCACTTTTATTAATGCATTTATTCAATTGAAGGATGAAGCAGTGGTTGAGTTTCTGAACTTCTCTGTTTGTAAAGAGGATTCTGATAGGTTCAGATTTGTCTATGGATTCTGACTGTGTTCTGTAATTTTCATAGCCATATGGGACATGCTATGAATTATTCCTTCTTTATGAAGGTGAGTACTGAATAGCATAAGAGCATGGTTTGAAATTCAAGTCAATAACGGACTCAGAATTTGTGATATTCTTTAATATTTGATGTAATTGTCGATGCTGAAGCGGGGCTAATAGCTGAGGACCGAGGTTTTCTTTGCAAAGAAAAAGAGGATGGTGGAGCAAATTCCTCAAGGTGAAGAAGCAAATTTTGTAGTACAGATGTGATAGAACTCTTTTAGAAAATATATTTTTGGTAGCCTGAACATTTGGCATGTTTGGGCTGGGAGAATTGAAACTGAACTGTCATCACTTGTTTTCTTTAGTTTATTCAGGGTTTAATCTTGTATCACTGTGTGTTTAATATTGGTAATTGATAGTAAAAGTAACACTGTGCAAGAAGAAAAACATGGCATGCTACCAGAATGAGTAGCATCTTTAAATGCTGTTAGATGTTAAGATGATGATTCACTTCCTCGTGTCTTTATTCAGTGAAGCAGAGTTCCTAATAAAGCAAGTGGCATTTATTCTATCTTGCAGTGATGTTCAAAGCCTATCTTGAGGCCATTGTATGTATTCTTATTGTATATTATTTTGTAATAGCTTATTTGCTGCTTCAGTGCTTTCTTCTCTCTTTGAGTAGAATTCCTTAGAGGTTTTTGACTGCTTTAGCAAGTATTTCATATCAAATATGAAATACTCCAAGCACTGAAAGGAGGGGACCTCTAGAAAAGACAGCTGGGCTTGAAGAATTGTGTGGTTAAGGGAGACGAGAGTCTACACGGACATCACTAGTGTTCTGCTTGCTTGTTTCCTGTGTTGCAGGTCTGCTCCATTTTTCTTCCAGTGTAGAATAGTCATTTAATACTGGCAAACAAGCTTGATTAAATAGGGAAGAATCAAAATCCAAGGGATAACTTGTTTGTCAGTTCTTTCCTGAAATGAAACCCTTAAATTTGTAACAGATCTCCGAATAGCAAGTAACGTTTTTGGTTTTTTGTATGGCAATTGAGTTGAGTTGATAGGGATTCCAGCTGTTAGCCATTATATTGTATATCAGCTGATGCTGCCTCAGATTTCACTATCTTACATCATACTGAACTTCAGATTCTGTTTATAAACATGATCCTTTCTCTGCTGCTCTTTGACCAAACCAATAAAAGCATAAGGATTGGATGAATTTTTCTTTCAGAAATCTTCAGTCTGTTTGGGCGAACGACATCCTTAGAAACCCTGTCCAAAAATTGTTCCAGACTTTCTTAAAAGTTTATACTTTCTAATTAGTTTCATTGTTTAAATGAAGACTTTACTTTCTCTAAACTTTGTGCTTTGAAACTGACTGCATAATGTTATGTGATGTTGAATGCAGTTCTTTATTTACTTGTAGCTTACTTTGAAGTTGTAATTATGTATAGCATTGCATGTCGTGTGCTTAAATCTGTGCTATTGTATATCTGGTGAGGTAAACTCATTGAATTTTTAATCTTGAAAGTGCTTGGGCCCAGTTTTTCAGGCTAAAACCTTTTTATTCCGACTAAGCTTTCCAACATGTTAGCTAGAGATGATTTTCTTTCCTATCTGGTTGCCTCTAAGGCTTAATAGAGAAGTAGCTGCAACGTGCTGTGTCCAACAGTGGCTTCTTTAGCTTGGATGGGCTCTAGGTATTCAAGTCAGTGGAAGTGCTGATGTCACAGTGTGGCTCTCATGGCATGGTGAGCTCCTTCATCCTTCGCAGGCTGTTCACCAGGGGAGAAGGAAGCTGAAATGAAATGTGCCAGTGATCCTTGTCTAGTATGGTGAAAATAGAGTGAAGATCAAGTCTCCAAATGACCTTATGACCAATTACCGATACTTACTGCTTTTTTATCTCACTCTCCCCCTACAGAGGCGAGCAAGCTTGTCATGTCATATGTAGCTGCTGTGTGTGGAAAGGGAGCAGAGGTTAACCAAGTGAAAGAACAGCTTCTACAGTCAAATCCTGTTCTTGAAGGTATGTTTCTCATGAACGCGTTCTACCTCTGTATATCAGCTTCCCTGATGAGTTGGCTTTGAAAACACTACCCGCTGTTGTTTTGTACGTCCTTGGTTTCCAAAACTGTAGGAGGTTTTTTCTGTGAAGACAGCCACGCAAAGTTGTTCAGTTACGGAGAGGTCTTCTTAAAAAAATGGAATTTTTTCCTCAGGAAGTGAGAACTTAGGAAGTTAGGTCATATTTCCCAAACTCCTCAGGCAGTTCTCTTAGGGCATACCCTTTCCCAACCCTGGCTTGATGGTGCTTGACTGTATCAAGAGATTTAACTTCAGTTTAGTCCCTCTGATTCATTTCCTTCCAATTTATTTTATTGTAGGCCCTAGTAAACAAACAATCTCTGCAAAGCATTATTTTCCTTTTAGGAGAAAAAAAAGAAGCGGAGAAATGGATGTTAGGAAAAACTAACCCAGTCCACATGGGTGCCTGTTATTCTCTAGAACTTATTGTTCTCTGGGTCTGGTGTCTCTGTTAGCTTGTCTTTCTGACAGCTGCCTTTCCTGCTCTCCCATGAAGGATTTTGTGATTGTCTGTGTTTTTGTTTTTTAATTAGTCAGTTTGAAGTGGTTGGCTGCCAGAAACAGGATCTTCATTTTTCCTGGAGATAGGATATGTGATCCCCAAAGCATGCAGTTTTATCCTATTGTCTAATAATTGCCTTTAGGAGTGCCTTGGTTATTGCGGGCTTATTTAAGTCTATTGTGTTGATTCCTGGCTTGGGTTTTGCCACAGTTCTCTGAGCTATTGTGATGCTGAAACAAATTCTCCTAACTACTTTACAAAGAAGTTCTACTATGGCCATAGAAGGCACAGTGTCCATCGGACTATTGAGTGTCAACATTTTATTTATTGCCTAGCTATCTACACATAAATGTAAGGATTTGTGTTCTATAGGGAGAAAATATTTGTTAAATGAGCGGGAATATTAAAAAATAATCAAGAGTAAGCAAAAGCACACAGAGCGGTGATGCACTCAGATATCTAAAATATGATCATGAACTATACGCAAACACAAGTTGCAACAAAGACAGCAGAAGATAAAATGTTAGTACTTAAAGACTTCTAAAAATGCTGGATAAGCCTTTCTTGGTGATTGGATCTCTTCTCTTAAGTCTGAACGGAGGGCTGCAGTGTTCTGTGGTCTGGGGTTCGCAGAGAAGAGCCACGCTGCAATTTATCCCTGGATGGCTTCAGATGTACACAGAAATAGTATGAGAAGTGCAGTGGCTTTTCTTGCCAAAGTGAAGTTGCTCCCCAGGGGCTGCCAAATTTATTGGATTTCATGTTAGCTTGCAAGAATTTGTTTTAATGCAGGACGAATACTGTAAGCTCACAGAAAAGTGCTATATCATTTAAAGGTATTTTTTGTTCTGCTTGGTGCTATGGTAAATGCTTTTTGGACTAGGAGGCTGCTGAGCAAGCCTGGCTGCTTATATACATTTTAGACAGGAATTAAGCATTTGTGGTTAGATTTGTTTTTCTTTGGTTACATAGATCAGTTTCAGTCTAGCTGCAGTGCAAGAAAATGACATAAATGTTAAATGTGCATGATTTATCTTATGGGAATTTTCTATTTTTTTTAGAAAAAAATACAGTCACTGCTGTAAATTAACTTTCAGAAACAATGAACTTAAGGGAAAACTGAGGAACGTGTCTTGTGCTTTATAATGGAACGCTTGTGTTTGATTCTGTGTGGTTATAAATGACTCTACTGTTCAGCACTGTGTTTAAGAAAATGTAGCTCAGAGATTTGGTTGTTGAAAAGATGATTTATTGCAGGCATAAAGATTTTAAAAACAATTCTTTCACTTATCCTTGGCCTTCAGGAGCAAGAAACTTTCCCTTTTGGCTTCAGTTCTTTGATCGAGAATAAGTCTACTCCTGCAAGTTTGCTGAAGCCTAAAAGCATATATTTATTTCTATCCAAATAACATTGACTTGATTTGATCTTTGAAGATATGCTCACTATATAAATAAATACTGGGAGTAAATAAAGGCTCCTGTTGGAGTAGGAGTGCTGTAATTAATAAAGCAGGAGACACACTCTTGTTTTTGACTCACTGTTTGACAGTGTGTGAGTTTGGATGTCCTCTGGTCCCGTGTGTGCCCTGAGCTGGTGACTGCCCTAGGAAGGCATTTCTCAGGGAGACTGCTCTGTCAGGCAGCATGAACTGAAACTGTTAAAAGCGAGCTTTATTCAAAAAGCTAGCTTAGGTCAAGCTGGAGATAGTGTTTTAAACTCTGAGAAAATCAGACTCTATCTTTTATCATTTTCTGTAGTAGTAGATAACATTCTTTCTCTGAAGAGAATGTAAAATTTCCTATATATAAAGTTATTTCTGTCGCAAGATTTTAAATTTCAAGATTCAAACTCAAGATTCACCTCAATCCAGGTGCAGTTTTGTCTTGTAACAATTTCACCTTGTATGCTTTTCTTTCATTTTCTTTCATCAGCACAACTGCTTTGGACTTCCATAGGTGTTTTCCCAGTTGAGATAATGTCACACTTAGTCTGTCTTGAGTGACTGATACCACTGCAATGAGTGATGTATTGCTTTTTCAGAAGTCTGTGATTCTTTAAGATGTTTAAAAAGTCATAGATGTTGTAGCATTTTGTATACGTGTGTGTTGTTTTAATCAATACTTGTGTTCTTACTTGTTCTTCTCTTTTGCCAGCTTTCGGAAATGCCAAAACTGTGAGGAATGACAACTCCTCTAGATTTGTAAGTATTTTCTGCAAGGTTAATTTTAATTGCTTATAGGGGAGAGCATGCTGCGTGTTGGTAGTTTTTGTTTTACCTCGTGTCAGCCATCAGGGCATCTGTAAGGACTGAATGAGTAATTTGGAGCGAGAACATTACTGTAGTCGTCCAAGAACCGCAGTGCCTGGCAAGTGCTAGTGATCAGTAACAATCAGTATGTCGTTCTGTACGTTGTAGCACATCCTCCTTCCCAAATGTCTAGTAGAATTACTGCAACTTTTGGCTGTGTTTTTGAAAGATGTACCACCTATTTGTCAGAAATCTTGTTGGTTTCTGATGTGGGTGTAGACATCTCTTGAGAATCATATGGAAACAAGCCAAAAAAAATCCACATTTAGGATGTGATGTCTGTGACTGAATGAAAACGTAATTGCAGTCACTGCCCTGCTTGTGAGGAGCAAGGCGTGCACACTGTGGGCCCCGCGCATGTCTGCAGAGGCCAGGTCAGAACTGAAATTTGAGGCTCTGCAGGACAATTTAGTGGATAAAAGGGGTAGAAAACATGCAGCTGCCAGAGATGACATCCTGCAGGCTGGAGGAGGGGAGCCAGCAGAAAGAAGCAGCAGTATTTGCAAGCAAGAGTCTTTCCAGGATAAAGTGTGACCGAGAAGGATTTTGCCTTTCAAGTCCTTGCTTATAAACACAAAGCTAAAAATACTGCTAGAAACAGCCAGCTGGCCCAGACCTTGGGAAATTAAGATTTAATTATCTGATTTAATTCTTTATCTCGAAAATTTGAATCGGCTCAGAATTAACTTCAAACAAGAAAGTGCGAGTATTGTCCTGTCTCGTCTGCTTCAGCTGCCAGCAGGAGAAGAATGGAGTTCCAGTAGGAATGTAATAAGCCAAACTTAACAAAATAGACAGCAAATTTAAAAATCTCTTAGTGACAGTCAATGTGAAGTGCTTGATTTTCATGTTCCGTAATTAAAACAAGAAATCTCTTCCTAAACACAGTAAGGCAGGATAAACACAAGGCCTCTCCTTTCAAGAGATTGGCTTTTATCCTCTGATCTCACCAGAGGACGGTGAGATCATTTCTGTACGTGGCTTGGGGAGCTGGATTGAATTCCTACCAGCACTCAATCTTTCTAAACTTCCTTGCCAGGGTGAGCTGTGCTCGCAGCATGGCTCTGTCCATTCTGTCGTTGTTAAACGTAGCTGTTAGTGTGGTAGGTGCTTGTCATGCTAATTGAAATGATGCAAAGTGCAGCGCAAAGCGGAAAAAGTCGTGCAGAAGTCAAGGAAACACACTGCGTCAGTGCGGCTGCAAATGAAGTGGCTTTTGTGGTGACAGCCTGCTAATTGTTGCCTCTGATCTCCTGAGTTACAAAGCAAAGAGTTTGATGGGAAAAACCTATCACTTGCACAGGGCAGATACGCAGGGCTGCACAGATACCTACAGTGACAGTGGTCATCGCTTCTGCTCCTGAGCGCCATTCTGAGTGCTCAGGAGGTTTGGCATGGGGCAAATAACGTCTGCTTGGACATCCATTCTTCCTTTAATAAGTGTGGTAATATCTACATGACCTCAAGCACTGTTGGGTGGGGATAGCGTTCTGCTGAATGCTTGTGCAGCTTACTTCTTGTTGATGAAACAAAAAAATGTTCTTGCTTAACAAATAAGCAAATTACCAGGTTGTATTACAAGCCCTATTAAAGCAGTTGCCATGAGAATCTCTGGCTGTGATAGCAAAATCAGAAGCTTTGAATCATTTTCCTGTTTTTAGAATGTGGTGTGCACAGGAGGTTGCACTTTTCTCCTTTAGCCTTAAAATGACCAAGGAACTTTTAAAAATGTCTCTAGAATATGTCTGTCTTAATCAGAAGTTACAGTGTTAAACTATGCTGCTTTCACAGGGAAAATACATGGATATTGAGTTTGATTTCAAGGGTGATCCACTCGGAGGAGTTATAAGCAACTGTGAGTATTCCTCATGATATCAGAATACTAACAGCAAAAAATGTTTTGTTAGAAAAGAAGATAGGCAAATGCTGCTATTTATTTCAAATTTAGCTAACTGTATCTCATTATGTGATAAATTCAGCTTTTTAATTTTGTTGTTTTGGTGATGAGTATGAGAGTAAATGAAAAGAGAATGGAAAGAAGTATGAGTGATAAATGTGTTGTTTTAGAGGGTAATGAGTAGCGTGCATGGGTCCATATATTACTTCTGAATGGATTAAGTGTGTCTGAGGCATATTTCAAACTTGGATCCCTGGGCTTGGCTGTGTGATTTGATGTATTGTGTATTGATAGTAGGTGATGTCAGAGATGCTCTGTTTTGTAATCTGGAAGTTACACAAAGTGTACTGGAGATCACAATTGAATGAAAGTGTTTTCCTGAAATCCAAGCATTCTAATGCTTCTGGGTTTCAGAGCAATCATAAAAATCACAGAATCACCAAGGTTGGAAAAGACCTCTGAGATCATCTAGTCCAATCATCCACCTACTACCAGTATTTCCCCACTAGACCTAAGTTTTATTACTGGAAGTAAGGCTGCTGCTCTGACAGTCCTTTTAGCCAGCTCTCTGCTGGGGAGAAGGAAACCATTAACTCAGTGCCAATTCGACATGCCTAGACCTGCTTTTCTTTCTAGAGCTTAAGTGCAGTTTTGTGGGGGGTTTTTTGTTTGTTTTTTGTTTTTTTTTTTTCTGATACTATATAAATCTATGCTTGTTTGTTTTTCTTATGTTTCAAAAAGGGATGGAGGAGGTCTGTGAGTGACTGTACTAGGTGTCACTGACCTGGCGTCAGCCAAATTCATTCCTGTTTCTAAAGCCTTCTGACTGCAGTGCCGTTTTCCTGGCTATGAAGTAGTTGGTCTGCCAAGCTCAACATGTGAACTCTCAGATATAATATAAACTTTTAAAATCATTGGGAAGAATTACACACACGAATATAGTGCTTTATAATGCTACAAACTTGAAGCTCAGAGCGGTCACTCTGTGAGTGTTTATGGCTCTCTGTTAATTCTGACATTTGACAGTCAATAGAATTAGATGCCAGAAGTACTCAGTGCATTCATCGGTAATTAAATGTGGACAAAGCGTAGTCATAAGTAATTTGATCTGTACAAAAAAGTTTCAGCAGGCTAGCTGTCGTTATGATTTGTGTTTTTTTTTTTAACTTCAAAATAAATGAAGATAAATAAAAATGAGCTCTGCTTTGCAGACTGAACATTCAACAATTTGTCTTTGAAAAGACCATGCTGAGTCATCTAATTAAAATATTGTGTCATATTAAGATGCGATCCAAATTGTTACTGTATTGTTAATCTGCCTTCTAAATCATAGCAGATTGTAATTATAGCATTGTATGCAATTATCTGGTGTGATGACATACGTAATCAAGGGGTAGACCTATTTTTTGATCTTCCTAGAAGATGCCTATTTTAGGTATTCTCACACTCTTCTCAAGTTTAATAAGTATCTAACAGCGAGAAGAGGAATATTGAATTTAAAATATAAAGTCTTTACATGTAGATCCTTTAGTGGAAAATATGCTACCAACTGGACTATAAAATACCTCTTATTAGCACTGGATGTCACGGTTAAATACTGAGTTCCTGTGGCTAGGTGTTTATGTATACCATCTCAGAGTTCACACAATATCATAGTCCCATCCACTTCTTTTAAAACCTAATTTCATTAATGCTCAATGTTAAAGCAAGAGCATTGTCCTACCTTGTGTTTTTCCACACTTCCAATGCCTGCAACATTGTACTGATGTTTCTGTTGTGAGATATTGCCATTTGTGATTTACTGGGGGGTTTAAATTCTATACTACTTACAGTTTACTCTGGTGGTAGTCAAATTTAGATTTTGCCGTCTTACTTTGTAAAGGAGTGCTGAAATTTCCTATCCTTAAAAGGGAAAGTGTGATTAGTTTGTTAATAAATATTCTTCTCTTTCTGAACATTTGTTGGTTCAGTGTTAACATCATGTGAAGTTGATATCATAATATTTTGATTAAACTTTATTAGTAGAATCTGGTGAGCTTGATTCCCAAACACCTATGAAGTTGATGGGCTTTTTGGGTCACAGCATATGTTACCGAGCTGCATTTCATACTGGAAAGCAGACGTGTTGAACATCTGGATTAATTTGGTGGCAAGAAGGCTAATGAAAACACGCCACTAATTTTATCAGGTTGCAAAGATTAACAGAGACCAGTCAGTATGCCAATCACTTCATGTTGTGACAGATGCTATCTTGACCTTCCTTTGAGCAATTCTTGTGGCCCTCAGTGAGCTCTTGCCCTGTAATGACAAGGATTCACTTACAAGTGAACCTTTCATGAGCTGGAGCTAGAGGGCAAAATTACCATGACAGTGCTTGCTGCCTGTATATCCTGTCCAGTTTGCAGTGAACAGAAACGTCCGCTGTCTTTACTAGCAGCTGGTAGATCTGAAATGTTTATGTGCTGTAAATGGAGGGGTAAATCTTTTCAGTAAAGTCAGAATGTGGATAGTAAAGTGGAAGAGACTGTAATGGAAGAGTTTTGTAACGTCTGTTAAGATAGGACCGGCATGTTCCCAAACTGAAGATAATTTTATGTTTGGACAGTGTAAAATACACACAGACTCATTAAAAGTACATTACACGTCGCTCACAGCTTCTGAGTGCACCGATCTGTAAGGCATTCAAATGATGTACAATCATAAAACAGAAGAAGCCGGTAGTGGAAAATTTGAGATGAATGTGATTTATGCAGTTGTAAAGTATGTTACTTCAGACAGGAGTATTTTTTTTCCCCTGTAAAGTAGATAGGAGTGTGGGTAAATGAGTTAAGTAATGTTGCACTTGCTTGACCCTGCAAAAACAGTAATTGAGTCATTAGGATGAAGTAAGCTGTAGTACCTAGCAAGTCTGGGTCTTCTGAGACTTCCATTTCTGTCAGTTTTCCATGAAAGTCCCAGCATTTCCAGCAAGGTAAATGGTAACTGCATTGTCCCAGTGAAGTAAATAATACGTGCGCCTTCCCGTGTTGCACGGTGTGTTTGGGTACCACTGCTGCAGCAAGTACTCTTGTGAGTGCTTGTGTGCTTAGAGATTTCCCACAGTGCTTGTGCGGAAAGGCAGTTGGAGGGCTGTGTAATTCACTTGCTTTCACCTGGGTGTGATATTGTGGAAATAAAATACAGAAACCCTCAGTACTCTGCTTAGTTTTCCTTTAATTATAACTACCATGTTAATAGGAATGGGAGCATAAGAAAGGAGAATAATAGCTCATCCCCCCATAACCCTTGTTATAATATAGGCAGTAGCTTATCTTTCTGTAACGTACAATTTCATCCACAGATAACTGTGTCTCTCTTGCTCCCAAGATGATATTTGTGAGTGTACGTTCCTAGAATCATCTAGGTTGGAAAAGACCTTCAAGTTTGTGTAGTCCATCCATCAGCCTAACATACCAACCACCATGTCCTTTAGTGCCACCTTCCTGCTGCGTGCAATGCACACCACAGGCAGGGTGAACTCAGTTTCTCTTGCACCTGTTGATGTGTACATTAAATTTTTGGTCTGAAATAGCTTTTCTTAGTACAGTCCAGCATGTTCCACGTGGGCATTAGCTCAGACCTTTGCTAAAGCGGGGATCCTGCAATATCTTACCCAGAATAGCTGTAAGCTTTACATTTTCACATTTCACCCAGGATTTCCTGCTGAAAGATATCTATCTTTTTAGCATGATGTGATCTTTCCTAATCCACCTAAGCGATCCAGTGATTTAATGATTAACAAGCAGATAACAGCGGTGCATGTGAAATACAGTATATGTAATGCCAGCTTTTGAGAAGGTGCTTTTAACCAGCACAGCGTACCTAAAGCACAGACAATAGGGGATGAAAAAGGACACTG
Organism: Odontophorus gujanensis; assembly: GCA_013399175.1. Lineage (NCBI taxonomy): Eukaryota > Metazoa > Chordata > Aves > Galliformes > Odontophoridae > Odontophorus > Odontophorus gujanensis. The sequence continues at coordinate 296,459 of VXAB01003363.1, read as the reverse complement.
CTTTTTTGTCTTTTCCAAAACAGTATGAAAGATACCTGCAATGTTTCTCTACAGAAACAACTTTTTAAGCTAGCAAAGTGCTAATGATAATGTTGCAACTTGTTCTTCTGTCCTGCTCGTTTGTTCGGAATAAAAGACAGAAGTAATGACTCATTATCCAAGAAATCAACAACTGAATCATCTAAATCAGTGGTTGTTCCTACGGTATTATTTAAGAAGTAACAGCAACTTGAAAACATATTGTGGTTCCAGGGTGGACCTTTCCCAAATAATTGACTTTTCATTGTAGCTTTGACGCACAAAACAAGTTGGATGTCTCTGTTCAAGCAGCAGCATTGTGTGATAATGCAGAAATATTACCATAAGTATGCTCTGTGTTCTTCTGTATAATCTTGATAATTCTCTGCAGTCCCCTGTTTATAAATTATATAGAATATACATTTATATGAAACATAATACACACAAGAGGGATTTTTTTTTTTATAGCAGCTGTTTTCTTAAGGTAAAGACCCAACTTTGTCAGCAACTGCTTTCTAGAGCTTTTTTCCTCAATTACGAAGGCACGCAGCCTATGGAATATTGGGACTTTGGAAAGCTGGCTGTTAATTAGTAACCTCCTCTCTTCTAAAAATATATCATATAAATAAAATAAACCCCAGAGAAAAATCCAGGACAGCTATCCGTGTAATGCAACATGTTAAATTCAACATCTGCTTGAGCAAACTTTTTTATATCTGCAGAAGGCATGCATGTAAATGAGAAGGAGGCTTACATTTAATATTTTTACCAGGATGTGTAGTTAAGCTTTTATAACAGCGTTTGAATCAATTTATATATAGAATGTTTTTCAACATGGCTAAGCCAAACCACTTTGCAAACTGCATCACTTCAGTATCCTCTGAAAACACAGCCGTTTCCTGAAGTGTGTGCAGTCACCACAGGAGCTGAAGTTGTTTATTTCTTTGAGATTAAAATTGGCTGCCATCTGTTCCAACACTTAACTTGAGAAATTGTACAGCCAGCTTGACTCAGTGCTGCCTTACCTTTCCCTTTCCTTCCTTGGTCCCAGCATTGCCACTTGGAGGGGAACCCACTTCTCCTATGAATTAAAAATGAGAGAGTTGGGTTAGGCACGGGATAGCTCTGAATTCCAAATGCGGATCAGCAAGTAGGGCTTCAGCTTCAGGAATGGAAAGATCATACTCTGGCTGCTGGTGAGACCTGTGTTGTCTGATCTGTGCCTTTCTGACGGAGCATCACGTCGAATGTTGCTTGTCTGCGAGTTGAAATTAAAAGAAGTCATTAACTTGGAAAAGCACAGTGGCACACCTGTACCTCACCCCATCGTGATACCAAGATGAACTGCTGGCAGCATGGGACAGCCTCTTGCTTGGGTGTACCTGTGCTTTGTCACCAGGCATGGGAAGAAACTGTAGGTTTATTGAGCTATAGAAATTCAGATGTTTGCTCAAAAAGTCCAGAGTTCTTCATCACACAGTGCATACAGCGATGCTGCGGATTCACCTTCATGCAGTCTTCACCCACCCAGATGTGCAGCTCCTTGGGAGCTGCTGTCATGGCCACCACCTGTGGTGCCCCAAATGCTGCACTCAGGCAGCAGTGCCCATCAGAAGGTGCTTCAGCCTAGCTAATTGCACTGGGGATGAACTCAGGGACAAGATCGTTCTCATCAAACCTTACACTTGTGCTGGCTGTTGTGCACATCACCTCCCACGAGCTGAGTTTTCTTTGTAGTTCACAGACTGCAGCACTTACAGGTGCAGTGGACCTTACATATTTCAGAAAGATTTTGTTTGTGCCTTCTGTCTTCTAATCTGCTGGTGATCACAGAGGGAAATAAAGTGGGCCAGTATGTTCATACAAAAATATTTTGCTAAACCTTTCCTTGACCTTTGTGGTTTTGTTTGCTTGTTTAGATCTGCTGGAGAAGTCTCGTGTTGTTAAGCAACCGAGAGGTGAAAGAAACTTCCATATTTTCTATCAAATCCTGTCTGGTGCATCGGAAGACTTCCTCTGTAAGTGTGACACTTGTACCTTTTTCAGACACAGTTCCTTAACAGACCATTCCACACGTCTGGTTTTGTGGGAAATGCAGTATACTTCCGTTTTTCGAATGACTGTTGTCAGTGGTCGTAGCAATAGCAATACCTGCAGTGAATGTATGGTTTGATATTTTCCAGATACCTGAGTCAGAATTGGAGATGTTTGCAATGTCTTACAGACAGAGAGGGCATCCTGTTCTTAACCAGACCACTTGTAATTGAAAGATACTTAAAGAAAACTGAATCTTTTAAATAAAAATCATTCTTGACAATATAGACTTGGGACAGAAGAGCTGCTAACAAGCACGCTGTTACAATGATCTTTTTATTTGATTTGTTAGGCAAGCTCAAGCTGGAGCGGGACTTCAGCAGATACAACTACCTGGGTCTGGACTCTGCCAAAGTGAATGGAGTGGATGATGCCGCGAACTTCAGAACGGTTCGGGTAAGGAATGGCAGGGCCTGGGTGTAAACCCCAAAGTACTCAACAGAAGAGCAGAGTTGTTATGCCTGCAGCTTTGGTCATTTGCTCTGGTCAAAGCTGGCAGGGCCATCTTTGAGTCATTTGAAGGTCGTCATACAAATGTAGATTCTTAGAGTTACTGAATTTTTGAGCAACAGAATGCACTTGAGAAGACAGCAGTATCTCTTCTTTTGACTATGGATAGTTTGGTTGGATTATAGACTTAAGTGGCTAAAAAAATGCTGCTTTTAGAAATCCAGGAACTGTCTGAAACAGATCCTAGAAGTGGACGGGACTAATCCCAGTTACCAAACCCTCTGTGACCCTTTGTATTACAAATGTATTTATCTAAGCCTGGAGTTACAATTTTGGTTTGATAACATAAATGTTTATAAAACATTCCTAATATATGCTAATACTTTTGCAAGTATGATCTGTTTGAATGTAGTTTCTTTTATCTCGTAATGTTATCTGTCTCCTTTCCAGAACGCCATGCAGATTGTTGGTTTCATGGATCACGAAACACAGTCTGTTTTTGAAGTGGTAGCAGCAGTTCTGAAATTGGGAAATATTGAGTTTAAGCCTGAATCTCGTGTCAATGGCTTAGATGAAAGCAAGATCAAAGATAAAAATGGTAAGCTGAAGTTAGCGATGGGAAGAAAAACATTAATTTGTCTGATGTTCGTTATGGACTTTGTCATTTCTGTAGGCATGCAGTATCATACGAGTCATCGAATTATTAAGGTTGGAAAAGACTACTAAGATCATCTAGTCTAACCATCAGCCCATCCACACCGTGCCCACTAACCGTGCCCCTCGGTACCACATCTCCATGTTTCTCAAACACCTCCAGGATCAGTGAGTCCACCACCTCCCTGGGCAGCCCGTTCCAATGCCTCACCACTCCTTCTGAGAAGAATTTCTTCCTAATATCCAACCTGAACCTCCCCTGGCACAACTTGAGGCTGTTGCCTCTCATCCTAGCACTGATTGCTTCCAAAACTTACCTGCAGGCAAACAAGGCTTGAATTTTGTGCAATTTCAATTGCTCCATGTTTGAAGTGACTTTTTTTTCCCCTTCATTAATGATTTCTTCTGAAGTGTGGAATTGTACTTAGCATTTCTGTAACTGCTTGGTTATTCTGCAGCAGAGGCTTTTTTGTTTTGTCCTGTTTTGTTTTTACAGTGGGGTATTTTCGTCTATAGCTTCCTTTGGTGATCTGATGTCATGTTTTTGCAGTTGATACATTTTGGAGGTTGAGCTATTTTCATTTCAAAGCTTTTCATCAAGAAGAGTAGTCTGTGACAAATGGAAGAAAAATTTCTTTGCAGAAATATCCAAATAGAAAAAGGGCTTTCAAAGCTCATAACTCACTGGATCCTGCTTCCTCATGCTGTGCATTTGTAAGAAAAAAACTGTGCTTGGCAGGGGAGGATGAGGGAGTGTGGATGGGAAACATTTCAGTTGAAGAAAACCTGTTTTTGGGAAAACACTGACCTATTTTAAAGCTAATCATTTGGGGGAATAAAAACAGTGCTATGAAAGGATTCATTATACTTACACCCTGCTTTTTCTTGTTAGAGCTAAAGGAAATCTGCGAGCTGACAGGTATAGACCAGTCAGTGTTGGAGAGAGCTTTCAGCTTCCGGACAGTTGAAGCCAAGCAAGAAAAAGTTTCAACAACGCTGAATGTGGCCCAGGTAAAAAGAGGTTCTCATTTTAACAGATAAAATTGTTTTAAATGGCTATTTATTGTACCTAAGTAAACCACAACTACCCAAATAAAAGCCCTGACTAATAGGCTGTATTGAACAATCACTAGCTTAAACATATTCTGATTCAGCAGTTCAAACGTGCTGGGTGCGTTGTTTCTGTGTGTTAATTACATCAAAAAGATGGGCGATTGGAAAATGTCATGGAGGATGAAAATCTAAAGCAGTTCTGCACAAAGCGCACATTGAAAGTGTTGTGGTGAAGCAGCCTGTTTTTGTTTAGAGCAACTGGAGCAATCTGGTGGGTCATATGCCCCAGGCAGCTTAAAAACTTTTGCTGCCAGTGTGAATTTGTCTTTCTGCAGCTCTTCAAAGCCAGTGTGATTGCCACCTGTGTCTCATCAGCTTAGGCCAGCAGGAATGCAGTTTCACTGACCGCAGTTGCTCGAGTCCTTTTCTTAGGATCAGTATGGGGAGATACAAGTTTTGCCTGTGGCCAGTAGGATGGAAGGATGCTGCTGAAACCTCCTGGCAGGCCATTCTGGTTCAGGATCCTGCTCAGGCAGCGGCACCACTGCCTGAGGCACATGCACTCTGTTCATATCAAGCCCAGCATTTATAACCTTTTTCTCCTTTTTTATTTTAGGCTTATTATGCTCGTGATGCTCTGGCTAAGAATTTGTACAGCCGCCTCTTTTCTTGGCTTGTTACCAGAATCAATGAGAGCATTAAGGTATCACTGTTTTATACCTGTAAGAAAATCAATAGAATGGAATGGAATTGAAGTGGATGAGAAAAGGGTGTTTGCCAATTTCATTTTACCTAATTGTATGGTCTTAAGGTACAGGGGAATACTTGTCTCACAGCTCCAAACATTGCTGTCTGCTCTGTTGTAAGCTCGTGAAAACACTCACTTGAAGTGTATTTTGAGAAGCAATGTTTAGCATTTTAGTTTACACAACCTGACAGCCTGCTTATGAGATATACTAGTTTTCCCGACTCCCCCATATGAAATGTACAGAAGAGTAACTTATTTATTGCTTTGTATTTTTTAAAGGCACAAACAAAAGTGAGAAAGAAGGTGATGGGGGTGCTGGACATCTACGGCTTTGAAATCTTTGAGGTAAGACCTTTACAATAGTAAACATTTAACATGAGAGCTGTTATTAAACCTAATAGAGTAGTTTATGAATGTGTAATGGGAAAAAACGTAATTTGAATCAAGCACTTTAAAATGGAGTGATGTCTTAACATGTGTGGTAACCAAACCAGAAATTCATGAAAGCCAAACTTGTGTTCTCACACAATAGGTAAATAAATATTTATGGTGGCAAAATAAAAGCATTTTGTTGTGACATACATTCTGAGCACGAGAGAAGCCTGACAGTGTCAGTTCTGCCCTGAGGCATTTTGTGGATTCTTTGAACAAGTTTTGCTCCTTTTAAAAAACAAACCAAAACCTGTACTTTTTGGGGTTTTTTTGTTTGTTTGTTTGTTTTTGATGTTTTTTTTTTTCCTGTCAAAATTAAACAAAGAATAATATTCTATTTCATCATGGTTCTCCTACATAAATATTCTGTACTGATTCCTAGCTTGTGACCTGTGGCTCACTGCTGTTTGTTTACGATAGTATTTTTGGCCTGCTGATATTCTGAAACAAAAACAATCAACAAGGAATATTTAATTGGGTTAAGGAGTCTTCATAAATCTTACTCTGCCAGTTTATTTTTGAGAGATTTATAAGCCTTGGTTGCAAAGAGCTGTTTAAACTGGAAACTCTATTGAGAAGAAACATCAGCAGGAAACTTTCAATCCTTATCCACTTTCTTGAAAATTCAGCAAGCATCTTTAAATGAAGTAGAAGATGGGAATAATTTGGAGAAGAGTAATTATGTATGGGTGGGTGGTGTAAGCTTAATTTCAGAAGCCTAACATCAAAGTGTTTGCAAATCAAAACACCTCTATGAAGAGGAAAACAAAGGTGATACTTGCATCAAGGGTTTACTTAGTGAGGTGTATATTGTTTGTATTAAACATCGGAGAATATTTATGAAAATATATTGCAAGTAGTCATTGGCTGAATGCAGGACTCGATGCAAGATCTCTGGTGTACTTGGTGTACTCTTAGCAAGCTGGAGAGTGCAACGGTCCTGCTGGCAGCGTGGGGCAGGAGCTCTGCTTTCCTTAGCTTTTTATTCTGTTTGATTGAGTACAAGCATGTAGGGGGAGGTGAGTGCTGGAAGCTTGCACTAGTGCACAAGCCAGCTGAATAATGGTGTTTGTGGAACAGTGCTGCAGAAACATACTGCATAAGGCTTGTTTCTCCTATGTCATTTTCTTGTAGTTCAGCATCTCAGGAGGTCATAAATAAGTCATTTGGCAGAAGAAAAAAACAAGAAAAACAAGGGTCTCTTATCCTTTGCCTTACAGGGTAGCCTTGTCAATTCAGACAAAAAGTGTTAAAATAGTATGGTAAAGTTATTGTTCATTCTTTAAATGATGAGATTGGGTTCTACTGGAGGAGATGGGAAAATATACATGATGGGAACGTTCTGTTCATTAACCTGGTGAGAGCCCTACTGCAGCATTCAATTCAGCGTCATGTAAATAAGTGAAATTCTTTCTGAACGTACAAAATGGGATTCTGACAGTACACCAGAAACATTATACCATATTTTATTGTTAAGACGCTTGAAGACTAAACTCACTGTTTTAGATTTCTGCAGTTTCTACAGTCACTGAGTACAACTGTCAGTATTGGGACTGTGTGGCAGTGCTGAAATTCAAAAGATCAGTGGTGGGGAACCAAACTATCAGAAAATCCCAAATCTGTGTTATTTCTAGTACTACCAGTTTGGACATCCCAGTGTTTCCAAACAGGTTAATTTTATAATCAGAAGCTGCTGACTTCTTCGCAGTTGAATCAAAAGGAAAGATGCTCTTTCAAAGAAGAAGAAAGTTCATTTTCTATGCAGCTCTTGGTGGAACTAAGATAATGCAATGTCATAATCCTTAAATTGAGTAAAATAAGTCTGTAATGAGCACTACATAAACAAAGGGTAGTTGCTCTTGCAGTCACTTGAATGATTGCGCATGTGGTGATGTCAGCGTAGAAAGAGGATGCCAGCCAAATACTTCTACAATGCGTCTTATGACAAATGATCACATCTCACAAAAATTGTTAAACATCTTCAGAAAACACTTAGAAACAAACAATTATTGTTGAGAATTCAAGTAACCACTTCACAGAAAATATATAGTGTTAAAATTAATTATATTGAACCCACCAATAAATGAATGAAATTTCAGTGCTGGACAATCCAGCAACTTGAGGGAAAATCAATAATAGCCTAAGATTTATTTCATAAAAAGCATAGTGGACTTTGAAGTTTTTTGCTGTGTGATGCATTTGTAAACATGGCTACTAAACGTTCAGATTACTAGCTGAAGTGACAGTGACTATACCCATCTGATCATAAATCGCTTATAACCACAAACTGAAAATGTGCAGTTCCCTTTTGAACCTGATCTTAAGTCAGATTTTCATTTCTACATTTGTTATTGAAGATTAGAACAACAGAAAATGATTGCTAAGAATGTTTTTTTCTTTTTCTCTCAAAAATGGATTGGAAGGTTTGTAAAAACAAAAATCTGTAGGTTTCAAACTTGCTGGATATACTGAAGTTAAAAAGGCTTGCTTTAGACACGTTTTTACTCAGCAAGCAGCTAGGCTTATCATTAGTGTCTGTTCTTTGACCTACAGTTTCTTTGTAACTTCATAAGGGAGCTCAAAGGGACCTCAGAGGCTCACGGACTGAGATGTATTTTCTCCCTCTCTGTCCTAACTCATGATCTCAACTAGAATAAACAGACTGGGGGTGAGGACAGGATGCATCAAAAGTCATAGCGGGGGTAGGAGGAATTTTTCATAGACGTGCTCAATGTTTGCACACGAAGATTAATGTCTCTGCAATGAGTAACAAGATGCCTGCTTACTGATTTCAATTTTTTTCTTTTACTTTTTTTTTCTTTGCTTTATACTTATCCATTAGGATCACTAGAGACTAAACTACTGATACTCTAGCTAGCTGTTTTGCCATGAATCTCTTGCTTAGAAGTTACTGGGATACATTATAGAAACATGAATTTGCTACAGGCTTCTTGAATAAGGCCTAAACCATCCTTATTTCTGATGAGGATGGTTCCTTAGATCATCCTACAATTCCTGCCTTAAGAAGAGTAAAATAAATAAGTAAATAAACAAGCATTTACCATTCCAAAAAATCCTACACTTCACCTTCTGATAATGACTGCAGTCTTGTTTTATTATAAGCAGTTGTGGCACTGAGGGACGCAGCTCAGTTGGCGTAGTGGAGATGGGTTGATGGTTGAATTAGATGATCTTAATGGTCTTTTCCAACCTTTATGATTCTACAATTCTGTAATTTAAGTGATTTTAAAATGGCATTCAACTGTTTTTGAAAGCTGATTGTTCTTGCTTTTCACTGTATTTCTGCATTTAACTTAAGCTGAAGTTTACCTACAGAGTAACTGGAAGGCTCTAGAAGCCTAGCAAAGGCAAGATACTGAATGCTGTGCTGATAGTACTGGCTTCTATGGTGTTTGGACGTGGTTGGTATTTTATCAATCACTAGAAACATTTTTCAGACAAACCCAAAAGCTATCCAAAGCACAGATTTAAGGACTTGGCTGTCCAGAAATTCAGATTAGGCAATTTAAATCCATTGATAATCCTCAGACTCTGTGGGTTTGGCAGATTTCAGCAGCAAGCTCAGCTAAATGATTGCAAAATAGGTGCTGCAAATCTGTGTTTATTCTTCATTTCTGCCATGCCTTCTGTGGTAAGCCATTTGCAGGGTATTGAGTGTTTGGAGAGCTGAATGCTGAAGTGTTGGGCATCTCTGTGCAAATGGCCTGCAGGCAGGTATTTAGGGAGTAGAGTCAGTGTGAAAAGGCAGGCTGCAGGGCTGGGGAGGTTGTGTGATGCTGCAGGGGCAGTGGGTTGGACATCAGGGCTGTAGGAGTGTCAGTCCACATTTTGGAGCAGTCATATGTGTCCCAAGCCTGCAGCCTGGGCTAGGGTTTGGTTGGGGTGAGAATATGGCCGCCTTCCTTATTAAGTACTGTGTTTTGGGGCAAGGTGCTGAGGTGGGGGGTGTGGAAGGGTGTGTCTGTGAGAAGGAAACACAGGTTAGGGCTGCAAAAGGCAGGTGCCTGAGAGTCCACCAAAGCAGCAGGGTAGGTCCTGGGCTCCTTCTGCATGGATTGAATCCTTAATCTGAAATTGAGGTGATTTCCTGTACACTTGCTGGGTAGATGAAGGCTAGAGTATGTGAAACAGAACGTCATGGAGGAAGCGAGAATATTTTATCCTGCCTGGTTTATAGAGATAAAGATGTCTGTACTAGTTGGCTTAAAGGCTTTACTCTGAACTTTCAGGCACTGCTACGTAGCTGGTCCTCAAACTGATGCTAATGATTTGGAGCGCAGCTTTATGAAGGGGCCAATCGAGTCTCATTCTTGAAATGTGCCAGGAAGTGCTGTGCTTGACCCTTGTTTCAGCTGAGCGAGAAGGGGGACTGTGCCAGGACAGGAGGGCATGCTGAGAAGTGCAAGGGAGGGCTTTCAGTGACCCTTCATCAGGGATCCTCTGAGCATCGGTCGGGGGCGGTGCAAGTGCCTCATCCGACGGCTGGATAGAAGTTGTTGGCACAACAAAGCTGGGCTGAGGATCCAACTCATTTTGATCCATGTCCATGAGAACATGCAAGGACATAGCGTACACCAAATTCTGCATAAAACTCAGTGGTAAGAAGAAATATCTTCAACAAAAATAATAAAGCCAAACAAGCCTCCAGCAGCAATAACATCCATTTCGTAGTCTGTGACACACCATGGTAGTGTGTCTTGTTTATTTCATAGGATCATTAAGGTTCAAAAGACCACTAAGATCATCTAGTCCAACCATTTGCCCTTGCCTGTTACTGCTCTAGACCATGTCCCTCAGAGCCTCATCTGCCCTTTTCTTGAACACCTCCAGGGATAGTGACTCCCCCATCTCCCTGGGCAGCCTGTTCCAAACCTCACCACTCTTCATGAGAAATTTTTCCTAATACCCAACCTGAACCTCCCCTGTGCAACTTAAAGCCATTCCCTCCTGTCTTATTGCTGTTACCTGGGAGAAGAGACTGACCCTCACCTCACCACAAGCATCTTTCAGTGAGTAGCAGAGTGATAAGGTCTCCCCTGAGCCTCCCCTTCTCCAGACTGATCAATTCTAGTTCCCTCAGCTACTCCTCATAAGACTTGTGCTCCTTCACAGCTTTGTTGCCTTTCTCTGGATGCTCTCCAGAGCCTCCACGTCTTTGTTGTAGCAAGAAGCCCAACATTTAACACAGTTCTTGAGGTGTAGCCTCACCAGTGCTGAGTACAGAGGGGATGACCACTTGTGCACAGTTATCTTGTTTCTTGTCTGTAGAAGTCCCATTTGTTGATGTAAAGAAGCCTGGTCACCTTGCTTGTAAAACTCTGCATGCACTGTCATCCAGACTCTGATAGTGCTGATGTTTTTGTTGAGGAAATTTCATTAGAAACATGAAGAATGGCATTTTGTCATATTAGCGTATTTGCAGTTGTGGTAATTATTTTTTTTTTTAGAGGGAGGCAACCATGAAAGGAAAGTGTAAACACTGCAAAGACATTTCTGGGATGTTTGAGGTATGAAAAAAGTGGGAAGGTATTTCTACTGCTACCATAAAGCTACATGACAGCTTGGCTCAGTCGCTTTGCTTGCTGGTGTCCTGCTTTACTAAATGAAGCAAAGGGCAGATGCTGAGCATGCTGAGTTTGGGAAGATTGCTGCTGACCTGGAAATGTTTTTCCCTAAGGATTTTTGATGCTTACTGGAGGAGCATCAAATAACTGGAAAGAAGACTTAGTAGAGAGAAAAGCACACGGAAAACTGAAAACGGGCTTATCAGGGTCTTCTGTTATCTTCAGTTTTTTAGGCTCTGGGGACCCTTTCTCCACATCTTCCTTCAACTCTATCTCAGCTGCGGATATCTGTTGTCCTGATAGCTGCTTTAATAATCTCCAGAATGTAATTTCTTCTAGGCACTATACCTTGCACTGAAAGAATGGAGTTTTTAATCGAGAATTGATCAACTACATCTGCTGGCAAGTGCCGTGTGAGCAGGGAGCTTTGCAGAGTGACCCATGGGTGGATTCCTAGGTGCTGTGGAGACCTTAAAATACAGTTAAAACAGTCATTTCCTTATGTACTATCATGTTCTGAAACAGAAGTTAATCGCCATTTAGTTAATCACTTTATCCTTTAAGTATTTAGAGAGGCTTATTTTGTGAAATGCAAGTTTATAAAGTAAATCCCATTGGCTGTTTGCTTTCAGCAGAGGAAATATTTGAAATTCTGGAGCAAACATACACAAGTGCTCTGCTTGAGGCTGTGCAAATGGTATTTTTTCCTTCAGTAATTATGTCTCAGCAGAGGAATGGATAAGATTATATGGTAGGTTCTTGCCTGTTTGTAATTACTGTTGTTTCAGAACTGTCATTTATCAAGCTGACTTTATTGAAGTGATGATACCTGGGTTTCTCCACGGGTTGCACATTCACTGTATTCATCTCAGTTTCATGCTGTTAGAGCTGCAGATTTAGTTAGACCAGATTTTGTGTCTGGAGACCACAGGTGTGAGCAGGAGTGCCTGATTCTGTACCTGTAAGCAATGGCATCAGAACAAACTGATGCTGGCTGTGAATACATTTGGGCATCTGTCTTTGTTATTTTCTTCCACTAGGAATATTGAAACGCAGTTTGATTACAAATGTGTGGAATATTTAGAGATGATAAATGATATACCTCTCCAGTTCTTTGTCTACATAATTATTTATACAAAAACACAGAGCTTATTCTGGTTTGCATGAGGTATATTTTTTAAGTTTGATTACTTAGATGTTCATATATATGTAAGCAGAAAAATGAAACCAGAACGAAGTGCTGTGGCCCCAGTGCCTGTCAGTTTGAAGGGTAGCACAGTGTTCTGCCATGTCTTTAGGTCTGACCTACTCCTACTTACCTGTGTAAAAAAATATCCCAGTTTTGAATAAAAACGAAGTCTGTTAGTTGTCTCAGTGTCTCTGGAAATCACTAGAACTTGGCTACTAAAAAAAGTGTTTGAATTCTTTATGGAGAAAGATCAGAAGTTAACTCGTTTTCCTAAGAAAATGCCCTATTGTTTTAGATACTTGGTGTCCCTAAATCTAATGCAAGAACTGACCTTCAGCATCAACATGTTAAAACATGCCTGAGCCCACTGAGAGACTTTTTGCCCAATTCCTTTTTTATTTTTTATTTTATTTTTGTGACAAAAATAATTTTATATGGTCTCATTGTTAGTTTGCTGGTTTAACAGTGCATAAGTCCAGGAACATCCATACGTATTTTATGGTGTTTTTTTCATATGATTCCGTCATTTAGATGACTGACATCTTCTAAAGAAGAAATTAGGAAAATGGATAAAGAACAAATAAATTTCTGTAGACTTTTAAGCATGCATGTGTAATTCTTGTAAACTCAGTGGTTCCCAACTTGAGCTTTTGTCTTTCCATGATGGACTCTAACACCTCCGTGGGTACAATGTCACAATCTGTTTGCTTATGTAAGTACTACATTTTTGCATGGAGCGTATTTTTTTAGAGAACAAGAACTTGCTGCTGACGAACTGCCACCCTGATGACAGTAGTTTGAAGGCTGATAAAGAGTAAATCTGGGGGAGCAAGGTGCCATTATTGACGAGGTGAAGCTTTTGAGTTTTGTCGCTGCATTTTTTTAGTTGTCTGAATTCACTGTGGCACCCAACAAAAGATTGATGGAGTGAGCAGTGGGTGACTGCTTGATCTGAATCTACCTCAGGTGACGTTCTATTTCCCAGCACCTTTAATTTCATTTGAGAGACTGAGTTGGTTTTTTTTTCTTACCAAAAGGTTATGTTTTATATTCTACAGTGGCTTCAGAGAGATGCTATGAAATGCTGCTATAAAAAAGCAGCAATTGAAGTGATGCTTGCAACATTAAAGCTGCAAAATTACAGCCTTGGAGAAGAAACAGGCACTCTTCGATATTTGGGAAGTGCTAGCCTAGATATTTCTCCTGTTTTTTCCCCTGAAATTTCCTAAGAGTGTTGAAATTTACTGTTTGTGAAGGCTCTTTCAGCTGCTTGAGGACAATGTTCAGCACAAGGAGTAAGAACAGGCTCAGGTCACAGAGCCCTCCCAGCTTGTTTCCTCTGGCTGGGTTTGTGGTTTGCTGTCACCAGTACCAATCCACACCCTGTCATCTTGTAAAAAAAATAAAGTCCATTAGACCCCGTCCTACCTGTACCACATGAATCAAGGAGCCCTCATTAAAATAGTAAGGGACGGTTCTTTACAATTTGTGTGCACCAGCCTATGGTTTGTGAAGCCCTCACACTATCGAAATCTATAGCTCTACAATAACAGTGAATAAATTCACAGAATCTCCATCACTTTATTCGTGTTTGCCCAGAAACAAGCACTCCAAATGGATCTTCACAGTGTTTCTTAAAATTTGTGGAAGGAAATACCTCTTTCTGAGCTGCAGTTACCTTAGCAAATGTCTCCTGGTTTATTCAGAGTGAAGTGTTTGAGAATTTCAGCAATTCCAAACGTTTTCCCTCACTTTGTGCTGTAATTAACTGCTCGCCTTTTGCTCTGCATTGCACACAGAAGCCAAAATTGCGACTCATCTTTAGTGCCTGTTTTCCCGGAAGAGCAATTTTTGGTGGCTTGGCAATGTCAAATAGAATTTCCTAGCTTAAAGTAAGTGCTTTCTGAAGAGCTCTGTGGATTTTGGTTTGTCTTTCTGTGACAGACCATAAATATCACAGCTACACAGCAAATCGGGAAAGCACCTAGCAATCACTTTAATATATTGTTAATGACCTTTCAGTTAGATGCTTTAGCTGGATTTGCATTCTGTTTTCTATCCTCTTTGAGGACTATGTGTAACATGTGAAATATAAGCCCTGCTGTCCTTGCAATCAGAATAACGTGGGCTTTTGGGGAAACAGTCTTTTTGAGTCAGTGGTGTGTACCTGGCAGGAAGATGAGGATGTCTGACCCTTCCTCTTGCCAAGGTGATGTGTCAGTTGGGGTCTTTTCATGTTGGACTAAATATATCTAAAGTGAAGGCCTTATCTGCACGTGTCACATAAGCTTTTACTCATCCTTCAAGTGTTCTCTCCCACCTCCCCCACTCCCCTTTTCCTGAGATTTATCTACCAGAGGTTGTATTTATGGCTTTTCAGTTAAAAAGTCTGCTTTGATTTAGAGATGTGACAGTGCAGAAGTGCTGCTCTGTGTCGCATGGTGATGTACCTCAATCCCTTGTTTTACTTGGTAGTCTTGGACTGAATCTAAACATACACTCACCTACACAAATTTAATATATACCATCAATGTAGCGCTTCACATTTTCAGTGAAATACAAATACAATTAAGAAAAACCAAGCTGTTTGACTGTCTCACTTGGTACACCAAATAAATGCTAATGGATATTTTTACTCTGTTTCTTCGGAAGAAGTATTAACTGCAGTTTATGTAATTTCTTTTTCCAACAGAATGCAGTAAGTACGACTTGTTTGCAGTGCTGGTTTTGATGCATGCCAAATTTTGACTTTCTTATCTAGAGCTGTGCAAGTTTGCAATCTCTGACTGATAATTGCAATTGGTGTGAGGGGCAGAATTTCATGTGGCTGAGAATTTGGGGTGATTGGCTGTGATTTTGCTTTACCTAAAACTATAATGATAGAAGTGATCTGTGCTACCTAAATATTTTCTAATCTGCTTGTGTGTTTTTAATCTTATTTTAGTGTCCAGATCCTTAATTTAAGGTTTTAAATGATTGCCGTTGCCTGTAGTAAAAAAAATAAATAAAAATAATCGTATTATCATAACTTGAGCTTCACAGATAATGTATAACAGACTTCTTTCATAGTTTGAAAATGCATTGTGGTTTATTATGCAGAATTTCAGGCTTCCTAAATGACCAGAAGGCTCTTGATGAATAGCAATTAAAATAAAAAAGGGAGGGGGAACCCAACCCACAGGCCAGAAGAGACCAGGAATAGATATCCAGAATGGCTCCTGATTGCAGTTATTTCTGCAGATGCATGTAGGGAATTCTTACAATATTAACGACTCTTGTAAGCACTGGGAAAAAAAAACAAAAAACAAGGAGGCTGATGTTCCCTTTTCCTTTGGAAATGGTCCTCAAAATGGGCACCTGGCCTCCCAGCTGCACTCATTTAACAATGTGGAAATGTGGTGAACCCCAGCTTTATTGCACAGTCCTGGCCCTGGGGACGTTCGGTTGAACACGAGTATCTGAGTTCCCTACCTAGAGTATTTGGAGCTCACTGTTAGCAGTCCTGCCGTGCATCCTCCTGGGAGTGCATTATGGTGGTGTCTCACCTCTTCCACTGCTTTTTCCTGGGGCTCCTGCTCCACAGTTCTCTCTGCAAAGGTTCACACACATGCTTGCTTCCCAAGCTGATTTTGCAGGAGTCAACCTTCTAAAGGTTTTTTGGTTGGTAAAACCCAAATTCCCATTGTTTTAGGGGGCAGTTTGCCAAGTGGTTGGCAGGGAGGAGGTGAGGTTGACCTCTGGAGGCTATCAGATCTTAGCAGCGTGGGCCTTGGTCTGCAGTGAAACAGAATACCTTGTTTGATACTGGCTGATCCTGGTTGGAAAAGAACTAATACCATTTTACTTACCGGAACCTGTGGGAGACCACGTATTACGTATGGGGACAGATTGGCACAGGAAAACTTTGTTCCCTGGCACCATAGATGTCCTTATGACTTATCCCAAGGAAGCGGTACAGAGGCATTACCAGTAGAGACCTACAGAGCCACTGATTTCTTCCAGTAGAGGAAGAAAAACTCAGGGAAAGAATTGGTCTAAATTTTCCAAACTGATTTCATTCTCGGTAAAATATTGCAAAACTAGAAGTTAATAAAGCAGCTTGCTGATGTGCAGCTGCTGCAGGAACTTATTCCAACTCAACACTAGTGTGTTTACACAACAGTGAAATGCAGATGTCTGTTATCTGACAGGACAACAGCTTTGAGCAGTTCATTATCAACTACTGTAATGAGAAGCTGCAGCAGATCTTCATTGAACTCACCCTCAAAGAAGAGCAGGAGGAATACATCCGAGAGGTAACACTTAAACCATCTCTCATTATCTTCTCTTCTTCCTGTCACCTCTGTTCAGTCACACTGGTGCACTCTTGAACTTCTTTTTAGGAGAGTTGCTTTTTAGATGATACTGTTTTGCTGTACTGACGTTTCTGAAAATGGAATAAAGTTCCTGCTTTGTGTTCTTGAGAATAGCATGAAGCTTTGACGTGTATTTTTTAAATTATTTTTTGCATTCAGTGTGAAAACTTGTGAGGCATAATCAATGCAATTTGCTTCTTCAGTGACGTTTTCAGCACTCTGAAAAATCCAAATTGTAAGATGTCACTGCGGAGTGCAAATTAAGAATTTTCCTTTCTTTCTCCAATCCTTTACCCTACCTGTGTTATCTCCAGGTGCATTAGGATCCTACCCTGGAAATGTTGTTGCTGATATTTGTAAAACAAAAAATATGTATGGATGTTAGGAATATTTGAACAACGGCCAGACTCTGGATTTTTTCAGATGGTCTCATCTAAATTTAGCCCTTTTTCCTTCTCCCATTAAAAAAACAAACAACAACAACAAAACCCCTCAGAGCTTAGAATTTTGATCTCAGATGCTTGCCCTGAGATGGGCTTCTTCCCTTCCAAGCAGTGGGAGCGTGCAGAGAGCAGCGCTGAGCCGAGGCTGGGCAGGAGGCAGCTGGCCCCACTCCAGGGGAGTGCATGGGAAGTTGACACCGATGGGGGAAAGGAATGGAGGGTGGCTTTGGCAGCCGCTCAAGGGCAACTGTTTTGCGCAGATAATGTTAGCGGGAGACGATTGCATTTCTTTCTTAATAAATAAGATGTTGGTAAGCATATAGAACTAAATTCCAAAATAGTTAACTGGAATATAATTTAAATTGCCTAGGGGAAATGCTCCATCCGTTGTTTTCCTGTTCAGACTATTTTTTTTTTTTCTTGTTCCTATAGGGAATTGAGTGGACTCATATTGAGTATTTCAACAATGCTATAATTTGTGACCTAATAGAAAATGTAAGTTACTTTCAACAGTATTAAATAAAATGTGTTAAATTTAACTATATAACGCCCTCAATATACCTTGCTTTGATAAAACAAGCCCTTGTTTGTATTAATAATCTTATTTTGAATTGTAAGCATATTTAGTAATATTTAATTATTTTTTTTTGTATTTTATTAATTTTTTTTTCAAAAGATTAGACGTTACTCTGTGTTAGAAATGGTCAGCAGCACCTATGTGAGAGAAGAAGAAAACAAAACTTAAATGTTTACGTTTAGTGATGTTTTTGTTGAAAGATATCACATGCTGCATTATAAATAATAGCTTTTTTTTTTCCTGTGGAAACCAGAGAACTCTATGATTTGTTACTAAGCACTTTAGATACAACAAATTCTTGTATCTAACAGGTGGAGTTCCTGAGCACTTAGCACAGCAAATTCCTTAACTTTCAGAACAGGTTTTAGCTGTCAGCATAAAATGTATGCTGTTTTTACCCATAAACTATCTACTTTCATTTAAGTTGGATTTTCTATTGTCTGAGTAAAAGAGGTGAAATGACCAACTAAAATGATCTTGGAGGATTACAGTCTTTGAAGCAGTCTTTCAAAAACGGAGATCCTCGTCTGTTGGAAGTAGGGGTGAGGGAAAGAGAACTGGCCAAACATGGAGATGGTTTGGAGGACATGTTTCTGGTCTAAGAGGAGAGAGCAATCTGATTTTTGTGTGTTGATGTAAATATGATGAAAAAAGACACTCATACTCTTTGTCTTGAAACTTCAGAACCAAACTGGAATCCTGGCCATGCTTGATGAGGAGTGCCTGAGACCAGGAACTGTCACCGATGACACCTTTTTAGAAAAGCTGAACCAAGTCTGTGCCACCCACCAGCATTTTGAAAGCAGGATGAGCAAGTGTTCCCGGTTCCTTAATGACACCACCCTGCCTCACAGCTGCTTCAGGATTCAGCATTATGCTGGCAAGGTACCTACCAACCTGGACTCCATGGTGTTTGAAGAACGTTGGTCCTGTGTGAAACTGATACAGTGGCGAGGCTCGTTAAATTATTAAATAAAATAAATTGTGTAATGGTCATGGAGGAGGTTTACCTGAGTCAGTAGTCGACCTTCAATCTTTTCGCTCCTGAACCGAAGATACTGGTTTTGACTGGATGGTTTTCAGTGATCGTGATGCTCTAGCCAAAACCGAAGGCATTTCAGCTTGATTTTCCATGTGCTTTGGTGGTAGAACAATTGTGCTGCTGAATCTATGAGAACAAACACGTTGTTTGGAGTGACAATCACACACATCTGAAGGCAAGATATTTTAGAAGGTGTATTCTTTGTCACTGAGCTAGCTGCAGTCGTTAGCTATGGCAATGATATGTAGGTGAATTTGAAATATCCCAGTGCTTTGAGAAAGGCTGCAAACAGGTTGTGTCTTAGCAGCTAGTGAGGGTCTTCAGTCGGTACTGGTATTCATTCGCACAACAGAACAATCAGTAAATTCCAACTATTTTGGGGTTGTTTTTCCATCCTCAGCTGAGAACATTTTGATCTGGACACTAGACAACAAAAATTTGACCCTTCAGTTGTGAATCTAAGCAAGCTCATGTGAAGAGCTTTGCCACTAGTGGCATTTACCACACCTGTCAGAAATAAGGAATGTTTTCTCTAAAGGAAAAGTCATCCAAGTTCACAGTCCCTTGTTGTTGTGTAAAATTCGACTATGGCAGTGGTAGATTGATGGTCAGCATACGTAGTACATATCTGCAGAGAACTAGCTGTGAAACCATGAAGCTGACAAATCTGTATTATCAGCCAGATGCCTTGTCATGACTAATCAAATTAAATTTAAGAAGCCAGTCATGCTCTGAGTTCCACGTGAGGTTCATCTGGGTTCTTCCAGGGTCTTCAGCTGCTGGTCAAAGCTTTGCATTTATGATTGTTGTCTTTGGACTCTTTTCCTTGTGAGAGTTCTTGTAAATAAAAGTCCCCTGAGGGCTGCACGGATAGCTACTTGCTGCTGAGATCTTTCAGTTGTTTTGAATAGTGAGAAAGAAGAAAAATCAGTGTTGTGGTGCAGTTTGGAAATTACCTACGTCCTGTAGAACAAACCGTGGTCTGATGAGATTTTTCTCTGTTGTTCAGGTTATGTACCAGGTGGAAGGATTTGTAGACAAAAATAATGATCTTCTGTACCGGGACCTCTCCCAGGCTATGTGGAAGGCCAGTCACTCTCTTATCAAAGCATTGTTCCCTGAAGGTAATCCTGCCAAGATCAATCTCAAGAGACCACCAACAGCAGGCTCACAGTTCAAGGCTTCAGTTGCTACCTTGATGAAAAATCTCCAGACAAAAAATCCAAACTACATTAGGTAAATGTCCCTCTGGTGAATTTGACGAATCTATATTTGACTAAGTGATTTGGCTGATGATATTTTGATACTCAAGGATAAGTCAGTTGAAATCTACAGTTTTATAACAGTAACAACTGTTGACTTGCAGGGCTGTGATCCAGTATCACTGTTCATTTCCTTTTCCAGGTGCATCAAACCCAATGACAAAAAGGCTGCACACATTTTCAATGATGCCCTGGTGTGCCACCAGATCCGTTACCTCGGTCTTCTGGAGAATGTCCGGGTTAGGAGGGCAGGGTATGCATTCAGGCAGGCGTATGAGCCATGCCTGGAAAGATACAAAATGCTGTGCAAGCAGACGTGGCCCCACTGGAGAGGACCAGCCAGGTAGGAGAACTGCAATTTGCTCAACTCTCACATTTCAGTGAATACAATGAATATTTTCCATGTGTTCTGATGAGTTTTTCCCCTTTAAAAACAAATAGAATTCTTAATTATTTAATGAAAATTCAAGTATTTTAATAGTAAATCATCAAGTAAGCTGATGCAGCTCAAGCATTTTACTTGTTTCATTCCCTTAGAATCATTTTGGACTTTGCCTGATTTCCTTCGTTGTAAAACCTACCCTTTTCAGTGGTCTAAAAATTACTGTTGTTCAAAGTCATTATAGAAGTAAGAAGAAAAAAATAGGCCATTGCTGATGCTGCTAAATGAAAATTGCTCCTTCTTCATCAAATGATTTTGAATCTTTACTGTGATTATTCTTGCCTTTAGCTGGATAAATAGCAAGTAAGTGAGCTAGGTTTTCAATCTGCTTATGTCAAGCAGTATTTAAGAATTCAAAATAAGCTTTCATATATTTTCCAGAAATTAATCTGTGAATATGTAAACTAAGAAGTTTTAGAGCTGTGGATCATGTTTGTTAAGCTCATTTACTTCTTACTAGGGCTGGTGTAGAGGTACTGTTTAACGAATTGGAAATCCCTGAAGAAGAATTTTCATTTGGTAGATCAAAGATATTCATCCGCAACCCAAGAACAGTAAGTTAAAAATGTATTCCTCTGCAAAATCAAGACACCTTTTATGAGGATAGCCTACAATGGTCTGCATAATTTGCCAGCTTCTTCCTACTGTTTTTTCTAGATACAGTGGTTGGTGGAGAGTATAGTGTAAAAAAAGGCTGTTTAATGTTAGACCTGTTAAATTGGGATGAATGAACGTTGATGAAGACTGAAGGAGAGTCAAGTCTCTGGAAGAGCTGTCAGCCAGAGTTTAACCTAACTTTCATGTGCTGACTTACAGCAGCATATCTTTCATAAACCTGTTGATGTATCTGCAGGAAGAAAATAAACAAAAGATGTCTAAAGGGGGGTTTAAATAAAGCGGATATTTTACTTGTAGTAGCTGTACTTATGGGTATTTTTGGTCTTTCCTTGCCTCCTGTTTTTCTTCCAATGTCAAACAAAAACCTAAAAAATAAACCCAGCTCTTCACACTAGAAGATCTGAGAAAGCAGCGATTGGAGGACTTGGCTACTCTCATTGAGAAGATTTACAGAGGTTGGAAGTGCCGCACACGCTTTTTGTTAATGAAAAAAAGCCAGATTGTGATTGCTGCCTGGTTCAGGAGATATGCAGTAAGACTTGATTTTTAAGTGTTTCCTTTGTGCTTTTGTTTAAATAATTGAAAAGCTCCACAAAGTCCTTTAGCTCTAAGAGCAGGGTTTTCTGGCCCAGCCTTTTTCATTCAGCTGAACCAAACACTGTGCTGCTCTCAAAACGTACAGATAGTTTGTAAAAAAATGTTTTGGTAATATACTTTTGTGATTCTGTGGAATTCTGTCATTCCTTCGGCTTTCTGTAGGTTTGCCTTATTTGGAACCTTTGCATTTGAGGCTCAAGAATGCTGCCCAGTTGGATCCCAGGGGTTTATTTTGAGACCATAAGAATCATAGTTCAGTAGTTCTTACTGTTATAGTTCTCAGAAAGATCTTTCATTTGCCATCTTGAAAGCCATTCATGTTTGTTTCAATTATCTTGGATAATAAGAGCAAAATATGGCTTATTATGAAAAAGTGTAGTTATTTACATCTGAGAGGAAATGCTTTTATATGGTAAAAGTCTGTGAATTTTGTGATTGAATGGACTGTTTCTATAAGCAGCATCAGTACAAAGTTGCGTTGCATCCATGCATCCTATTTGAGATCTCATATGATCTTAATGAATGGAAAACGCAGTTGCCATACATAACCAAGTCCATGTCATTGTTGATTTCTTAGCTGAAGACCCTCCCTGAATTGTACAAGTCTTTCTAGCTCACTCACAGAGATGCTCCCTGTTACTGAGTGGGCTGAGCATGAAGCTCAGAAGCCTTATTGCAGAGTCAACAGTTATTCACTGTTCTAGTGGCCAGTACCCTACTGGAGAACTGAGTTTTTTTGGTAGAAAAAATGTGTCATTCAGGAGTACACGTTCATTTGTTTTGTTTTATCCGAAGATAATAGAAACAGCATAAGTCTTGTCAAAAGGCAATGAAAAGCTTAGCCAACAAATTTGAGCATTTCTAAGAGTTTGTGTGCTGCCCTATTGGTGGGAAAGACAAACAGTTGTTACTGTTATTTAATCCATGTAACTTTTGTGCTGCTGACCATGAACTGTTTCTGTACACAGAGAGTGGCATTGTCCATGTAGCGTTGTTGGTGGGTTTTGTTTCCACCCGAGTTAAACAGACAATTTGTGCTTTGCTCTGCTTGTTTGGAAATGGTGCATATTTCTATCCCT
Organism: Odontophorus gujanensis; assembly: GCA_013399175.1. Lineage (NCBI taxonomy): Eukaryota > Metazoa > Chordata > Aves > Galliformes > Odontophoridae > Odontophorus > Odontophorus gujanensis. Next base: position 273,821 of record VXAB01003363.1, on the reverse strand, counting down.
AAATATGTTTTCAGGTGTTAGTAATGCAATATTCTAAGCATCATACATTCCTTTCCAATACAGCAACAGAAGAAGTATCAGAAGATAAAGAGTTCAGCTATTATAGTGCAGTCGTACATCAGAGGGTGGAAGGTGAGTTTCTTCTTCCTGTGGCTGTGCCTGTGAGCTACATAGTAGGAAAGAAAACACAGTTCAAGTGCACCAAGGCTCCTGCCTTTCACACCTTCCTAGCATGAGTTTGGGTCTCCAAAAGCAGGTTTAAATAAAGAGTCTGGATCACCTGAGCAGTACATTGTTTGGGTTGGGTCTCTAGTTCTCCACTGTGTGCTAAAAGGAGGAGTGAAAGCATGTCATCCTTTCCAGGAGTCATTGTCATTGCTTGCTTGCCTTCAGTTTGGGACAACTTTGCATCTCTGAGAGGTTTGCACTTTGCAAAGGAAGAATTGCGCAACCAGTATTCTTAAGACAGACTTAAGGAGTGATGAAGTAGTAAGAAGTAAAAATTAGGTTAACCATCCCATGAGAGCACTAACAGTGCTTAAAGCTGTTCTGCATCAGAAAAAAATATCCCTGGGCTCTTTTGTTTTCTTATAAATCTTTCTACATCTCACAGTCTGCAACTTTCTTCCCTGTTTAGAGAGGAGAAAGCTGCCTTTGATTCTGGAATCAATTCTCTTCCTATTAGGCAGGAAAGGGGCTGCAGTTACTACCTACAGGTGTCCACAGCCTTCTTCTGACCAGCAGGCTTTAAGCTCTGTCTGGCATAATTTGGTTTTATTATTTCTCTTAATTTATACTCCATCTTTTTTCTTTTTCTTTTTTTTCTTTTTTTCTTTTTCTTTTTTTTCTTTTTTTCTTTTTTTCTTTTTTCTTTTTTTCTTTTTCCAAAATGAGTTGGAAGTATTCTGACAGCCTAAAAGTTCTCATGTTGTATTTTCCCTTGTGTGTTATTTGAAGAAAACTTGGTCGAATCATCATCTCGTCTTCAATTATGTTTTTTTCTTTTTTCATTTGTCAATGGAGAACAATGTTTGGTGGTAGCAGTGCTGGGGATAAAAGCCTGGTTTGACAGCAGCCTTAGGTGTCACTTGCAACAGTGCCATTTACTTGTGATTTATTGCTAAAGGGATAAGCAATTTATTGCAGAAGGGGTACGGCATATGCTGTGGGGAGGAAAAGTATAGTTGCCATTGTGCAGATAGTCATAGAGAGATCTAGGGCCATGCTAAATTTTATTTTCAATTGTTTACAGGCTCGGAAACTTCTTCGGGAGCTTAAGCATCAGAAGCGCTGTAATGAGGCTGCCACAATAATTGCTGCTTACTGGCATGGTACCCAGGTGAGGAAGCAGTAACAAATCCTGCACCTAACTGTGTCTCTATAGAATGAGGTAGGCCCTTGAATGTAAAACTAGCTGGAGATATATTCCGTGGCTGAAACTACTGATTTATTTATTTTTTCTCTTTGCTGCTAACATGTTTTAGCTGGTGCAGCCTGGGAAGCTGGGACGTGCTTTAATATTTGCCCTTTGTGGTGACTGGTTTCTTTTTCTCTCTCTCACCGTTGGGAACTTGCAGTAACCTTTTCTTCCCTAAGCTTTTCTATATCCCATTTTCAAACACATCGCAGGCACGAAGGGAACTGAGACGGCTGAAGGAGGAGGCTAGAAATAAACATGCTATTGCTGTTATTTGGGCTTACTGGCTTGGATATAAGGTACTTCATGCACATGTCATGTGCCCCCCTTCATTACCCAACAGTATCAACAATTAATCAGTAGTAAATAGCAAGAATTAATAACTAATACAATTGACTTAAAAATAGTAGAGCATGATCATTGGTTCCCTCCACTTCCATTTATGCCATTCTTAAATCTGACAACATTCTGTATTCCAGTGTTTTGTAGAGTAGGAAATACCATGCATGGCAGCCAAGTAGTGATCTTCACTAACAAGCCATTAGACTAGATTAAAAATGACTAGACTCCAGTATTCTCAACTTAGGAAATGCATTTAACTACTTATAAATGTGCAAAGCATGGTTTGAGGCCGGGAGAGAAGGTTGTGGTTTTTCAGTGGTTTTTTTTTTTTCTCTCCCCTAACAAGTGCTTTCAGTGACACTGTCTTAGAGATGTAATGAAGATTTTCATCAGGCTGTATATTCTGCACCCTGAGCAGTCTTCATTTACAAGTTCAAATCAACGCTATTCATTCTACTAAATATTTGTTTTAATTGGTTTAATTCATTCTCTGGATGTGATTTGAACTAGTGAGAAAATTTCAGTAACCACAATTAAAGCGCGGCTTCATGACCTGATCTTTTAGCAGAAAATGGTGTTAGTTTGCAATTCTAAACTTACAGCCCTAGAAAAATCCCAGGAATTCCAGCATCAGCTGTTTGTTTTCAGAAGCAAAGTCCCACTGAAAGATTCTTGCTAATCCCCAGCCTGCAGTTGTGGGTTTTGTGAGCATTTGAAATACTGTTCACTGGAGGTCAAAATTTGGTTGGTTTCAACTACTAAAATCTTAACTTATTTTAAAATTATGTTCTATTAATTCATTAAGTTTGAAACATCTACCAGTTAATGTTCAGGATGGGGTGGGAAGTGTTTCTGATCACCTTGCCAACAAGATGTAGAAATGTGCTCACATCACATCTGTAGTAAAATGCGGAGTTTGACTTTTGCTGTTTTGATGCAAATCTGTTAGATTTGTAATGAAATGGCAGCACTGTGAGTCAAAGCAAGCATGCAGAGTTTCCCTCCCTGCAGAGTGACTGTGCACCTATTTATATAGATATTTAGGTGGCTACAAAAGTTAACAGTTTCATCTTCATTTACTTAAATGTAACACATTGATAGCTTATTTTATTTTTATCCATAGTTCCCTTCACCAGAAAAAGAAATTGATCAGTACTGCACATGTGATATTTTCTTTCCTGCATTTACGATGTTATTTGGAGTTAAGAAGGAGATCAGAAATTGATGTAATAGTATTAATAGCGTTAGAGCTCATCATTTAAACACTTAAAAGATTTCGATAGCATACTGTCTTCAGAAATCACTTGCTTTTAAAGAAAAGCTTAGATCTCAAGTGCTCAGTATTCTTCCTTTTCACTGGACAGACAATCATCCAACTTTGCAGAATCCTTACTTTTCCAATACGGTATGGTAGAAGCTTCCATTCAGATGAGTAGGAGCATTTTTATGTGAGTGCCTGTGTCACGTGCAAAGTAGACTGGACCTGCAGCTGTACAAGTCCACTTGACAACATTGGCAGAGCTGCTGTGCCTTTCTGATGTTGGAACATTGGAACTCTCTGTTCCACTTGACTTTTGTAATCATATACTGAGTAACAGAGGTTGGGGTATCCTCTACAATATGAGATTCTGTTAAATTGCCCATATATGACCTCACATTCAGAATGCTTTGCAAAATGCTTTCCTAAAATGAGAATTATTGAGGAATTGTAGGTGGGTGCTTATCTCATTGCATGCAGGAAGTCACTATGTTTGGGGGACTTATCTCTTCATTCTATAGAGAAAGGAATAATTTACCAGGCTGTAGAATTTTAAGTCACCTCCAGAATAAAGGGCCTTAGTGCATTGCCCTTCANAATTTACCAGGCTGTAGAATTTTAGTTTTTAAGTACATAAAAACAAAAATCACCTCCAGAATAAAGGCCCTTAGTGCATTGCCCTTCGTTATCATCACACACAGTTTCAGAGTTGTGCAGCAGCACTTGCCAGTGGAAGAGCTGCTGAGACGGTGAGGTTTCACTCTTGGTTTCCATGGACATAATTCTGTTCACATGGTACTTACTGCTGATGGCAAGGGTGTACACATAGGATGAGATGGAAACATTGGCAGCAAGTAAGAGGGCAGATAAAATTCTCATCTGTAAAATAAAAGTTCAAATTGAGGTGTGTTTTTTTTTTTTGACCTCGAGTTGTTTAGTACCAATTCACACCAACAAATGGGGTTTTGGAGGTTAAACACTGTTCTTCCATCTCTCTGTACCTTGATTGTAAGTTGGCTGTTCTGTTTGGGAGAAGCCTTTCCTGGTCATTGTGCTGTCTGCATCGGGCTGTCTCTTTTGTTCACTATCTAAACCTTTTAGGCTCGAAGGGAATTGAAACGCTTGAAGGAGGAGGCTAGGCGTAAGCATGCTGTTGCAGTCATTTGGGCTTACTGGCTTGGACTGAAGGTACTTCCTCAAACACTCCCTTCTGCCTACATGAACTCATTACAGCGTGGCACCTTACTAACACTTAAACCAGCAGGTGTGGGGGATTTGCTAGTAAGGATGTTCTTGCATAAAATTATGTTGCTTAACTTTTTCACTGACTTTACAGCAAAATTCATAAGCTGAATGTGCCTCATTCAGACTAAAGGGACTCTAGTATGGCTGTAGACTAATAAACATGACCTGTGTTGGCAGAGGTCCTGCCTGGACAGATTACAAGCATGTATTTTCTTCTTGAGACCTCTGCTGGTTTGAATGGAGGCAGAGAGGAACTGCTGACTCTCGCTGCTACTCACATCAGTAATGCTGAGCCCATGGCTGATAGCACTGAGCTTGTGTGGAGCACAGCATTGCATGTGGTCACCTATGGCTGGTGGCAGCTGTGATGTCCAGCAGAGCTACAATGTGCAGGAGACTTCCATTGTCTGTTCCTTGCTTTCAAGGACTAGCTGGCAAAAGAATACACATTTGTAATCTGGAAAAATGTAGTTCTGCTCTGTAAATAGACTATGAAAATGGCAACTTGGGGTATTTCAGGTCTGCACCCAAATGATTTACATGGTGTGGTTTTGCTCATTGTAGATTTTCAAACATACTTTTACAGATGCAGTCCTGAAGAACTGCAGAAATCTAAATCGTTGCTTGTCTTGGGCGCCATCTTGGCTAATGGGATACTGTGGGCTACAGAGGGCTGAAAGGAAACAACTCAGTAATGAAAAGTCCAGTTCTCATGTTCTCACATTTATTTTAACAATGATGAAAGGGGGTAAATACTTAGGAAACTTTCAAAATCACATCTAACATGGGCATGTTATGCATATAAAAATTATGTTACATTATCTACATGGAAAGCAGATCTAGAAATACAAAGGAGCCATTTTAAGAAATCATTCTACAGATCAGAATTGCATATTAGGTACTACTGCCAAACTGGGTCTGTTTTTGTCATTTTAAAATGAGAATATGTCCTTTCTGAGAACTCAGAGGCTGTTGCATATCAAACAGTAGCATTTGAATGAGAACTGGTGAATCCAAAGCCTTTAAGGCGCATTACAGCCAGAATGTGTTTCTACCTGTCTGTCATGTGGTTTTCCAGCATATTTTTAATGGTGTAAGTGGCACATACGCCTCACCTGAAACATGCAGTTTTCTGAGCAAGAGCCTGCTCTGTGATTCCAGTTCACCGCTATTACCACAGTTACCTCTTCTGTCTTATGTTGTAGAATTTTCACTCAAAATATACACAAGAATTAAAGTTAATACAAGTGATTGAGATTAAGCCAGTATTTCTTGAGGGGTTTTCTATTGTTTTTTTTTTGGTTTTTTTGGTTGTATAATAAGTAAGTATTGCTAGCATCTGCTGGAACTCTTTCATTGGTCACTGCTTGTTTTGCAGCCTCTATGCAGTTCCAGTAGACTCAGTGCACATGTATCAAGTCTCTGTGTTCCAAATTGATGTGCACACCTTGCAGCTCACAAAGGAGAATGCAAAGCCCATTATTAAAGAGAGTCTCTGAGAAGAGTGAGATTTGGGGCGATTGCGTCTGGAGTGGTTTTGAGTGTGCCAGTTTCCATCACTGAGCAATAAATAGAATCATAGAAACACCAAGATAGGAAAAGACCTCCAAGGTCATTCACCTTCCACCAGTGTTTCTCCACTGAACCATGTCCCTTAGTACCACATCTACACATTTCTTGAATACAATAGGAGGTATACACCAGTTCTAGAGCACTAAACCTTACAGAAAATCAGTGGATAACAACTCTAGTAATTTTCTTTATGAAGTGAAGCCTCCCAAGCTCTCTGGGCAGCCTGTTCCAGCACCTCACCACTCTCAGTTAAGAACTTCCCCCTGACATCTAATCTAAATCTAACATCCTTTAGTGGAAAAACCATCGCCCCTTGTCCTGTCACTATCTACCTGTGTAAAAAGTTGATTTCCCTCATGCTTATAAACTCCCTTTAAATATTGGAAGGCTGCGATGAGGTCTCCTCACAGCCTTCTCTTTTTGATCTCACTTTATTTTTTGGTTGCAGTGAATTTCAGCAACACATGGTAAGTTTGCTGAAACCACTAAATTTGCTCTGGGATAAATTATGCAAAGCCACGAAGTTTTCTCTGGTTTTTGCCCCAAACTTTTTAACAGGTGTGTTCCAGGCTGCTCCAAAGTTGGAGGAAGGCTTGTGGATGTTTCAGCTCTGACATGAGCATGGGCTTCCCATTCGTTTCCAGTCTCACATTGTGTTTTCTTAAGAGAAAAAACTCTGTGTTTTAGGAATATTAAAAGAGAAAAATCATAAAGAAATGGCTCGTCAGCTAACAATGTAATTAACATGAGTGTGGTGTCTCTTCAGGCACAATAGCACGATGTGTATCACCAATTGTGCTGTACTTCTTTGTTGTCCAACTTTATGAAAAAGCTCATAAAAATAGTGAGAATTCTGTGAGTCCAGCAGTTTTAGAGTGTTGTGCCTTTTCGAGGAAGATAGTTAAAATTCTCTGTCATACTTGGAGATGACTTTGAGGTCATCTGAGGTAACTTTGATTTCTGAGTCCATAGCTTCATTCGTATATTTTAAGTGTATCCACTTAGTGTTTGCATTTCAGTGAACACTTTGCATGTTTGTCTGCTTTCTGACTATTTTCTGACATAAAGATTTATAAGAGTACCAGTGAAAACAGATTCATTCTTCGTATTCACTTTGAGGGGTTTGTTTAACTTTTCAGGTTCGTAGAGAGTACAGGAAATTCTTCAGAGCCAATGCTGGAAGAAAAATTTATGAATTTACTCTTCAGAGACTTGTATGTATATATTCATACAAAGCATATATTAATTTTTGTATGTTTTCTTGCAAAAATAACAGTTGTTTTTTGGCCTTAGTGTTCTTTGTAAGGAAATGTCCAAGCTAAGCAAGTGGAAAAATGATAAATGTTCTGATGATGTAAAGAAAGAATAACAGTAATAGTATTTTGAAGGTGTGGGAGTGGCACTAGCTAAACATTTGTCACACATGGCATCTAAATCTGCATTTTCCAATATGGCTGGCTTTTAAAATCTATGTTGATGTTTATTAAAGTGGACAGTTGCAGTTTGGTAACAGTGCTTTTAGTTGCACGGTATCTGCTTTGCCATGCTAATTTCAGTAACTCTGGTATTTGAACATTAATAAAACATCTTGCTTCCGTTATATTGCAGATGCAGAAATACTTATTGGAAATGAAGAATAAGATGCCTTCTTTATCACCAATAGATAAAAACTGGCCGGCGAGACCTTACCTTTTCTTGGATTCAACTCACAAGGAACTAAAGAGGATTTTCCATTTGTGGAGGGTAGGGCATGTGCTGGACCAGTCTGTACAGAAGTTCACTGTATGATTGTTAGCAGATCTGTTTCCTTCCCGAAGAGCCTATTTTTAGGAAGCATTTCTTCCCATTCCAGCCAGGATCATTTTCTTTCTTTGGAAGATCATTGTCTTTGGCCTTCAACTATCCTGCCTATTTCTTCCTGGGGCTAGGGAGACCGCTTCCTGCCATTGGCTTTTAACTAGATATTAAAGCCACATGCCTGTTGCCTGTTAATTGGTAGCTTATAGTCCTTGTGTCTGTGGCCAGGGCGGGGACTAGCTCTCAGCCCAACATTGGAAGTACTTGGTGGAATTTTTTACTTATGAGCTGAGGTTAGCTGAAATTTGTTTTGGACCTTTGAATGGAGAGAATGGTGAGAATCAATATAAGTGCTGATGAGACATTTCACTGAGCTTGTGGGCTGTGTTTTTTGTGCATTATCAAGAAACTATTTTCACTTCTGAGCCTGCAAAAGTCATCCTCAGCTATGTTTTGTTCTTTCTGTCTGCTTACGTAAGCATCCTCAATTGTGCAACTGCATGTTCTGTGAACCCTTTTAGCATGGCATTCTAGTCATGTTGTGCTTAAATGAGATGTTGTAGAGATTCTTTTTGGTGTAATTGAGAGGAATGTAGAGTGGGTGAGGAGGAAGCACCTCCACGGCTTGTTACTGTGCCAGTGCCGTGCAGGATGGAGATGAGTCACCTCAAAAACATACAAAGAATGTACATCTTGAGCAATAAACAAACATTAGTCTGTGGTGCTGCTGCTTCAGATGAGAATTGGAAGGATAATTTTTGATCTGTCTGATGTATTGTGTTTTGCAGTGTAAAAAATACAGAGACCAGTTCACAGATCAGCAGAAGCTTATATATGAAGAAAAACTGGAAGCAAGTGAACTGTTCAAGGACAAGAAGGCTTTATATCCAGCCAGGTAATTACCTACTCCACAGCTTTTCATGTGTGATAAATTCAGTATCCTTACATAGATTTAGGATGCTGTGCATGATTTTGCTTTTTATCTTAGGCAAGAAAGAACTTTTCCTAGTTTCACAATAATGTTTTACTGTGGTGGCTGCCAAAGAATCATGGTTCCATCGTTTACTTCGCTGACCTCAGTTTGCCTCTAAATTAGCTTGCCTGTTGCAACTTCTCATCACTTCTTATCCAAAATCATGACGTTTTGTTGTTCAGATCCCCTTGACTTGCTTACACAGTAAAGAGAACTTGTAGAAGGGAATAACTCATCCTTTCCCCTAGTTCCCATTGTGCTGGTTGCTGCAGCCCATGAGTGCAAAGCCAACTGAAGGGCTGTAAGTGACCACGTCACTCCCAGGTGCAGCATGCCAGGGACTGCTCTTATCTTCAAAATGAGTACAACCAGCATTATGCTTGGGTGTGAAGACTGGGGATTTTAAGTTACATGCATTGGCACATATGCATTTTTTTCTGACAGGAGAATTTTCTAAAAAGTTCTTCACCATTTATTTAAATTTTAGAATTTTTTTACTTTTTCTATTGGAAACTATTCAAAAATGAGAAATGTCTGTGCAAGTTTTTTGATTTCTCAGATTATTGACTGCCTAAAATGTGCTGACTTCTTGCCATTGCTGCCCAAGCTGCTAACATTGCCCAGGAAAGTGCAGCAGTATCTGATTTTACTTAAGCAATGTGCATGTTTTCTGTATGCAATAACATGACAAAATAGAGGTTGGATGTCTTTAAAGAAGTTGAATTGAACTTTTTAAGTAAATATGAACTGAGAAATAATGTTTTCACCGAAAACAAAGGCATCATCCATCTTGTACGAGATTTCTCTTGTATGCCACAGTTTGAAGGGAGGGGAGAGAAGCACTCTTAAATGAGGCAGGGCCAGGATCTAGCAACAGTTTTTGGGGTCAATTCCATGCATGGAGAGACTCTGCTTCAATGTCTGTGCATTTTGTTGGTTTGTTTTCTTCATTGTTTACTGGGACATTTCCTTTATTTCCTGTAACGGGCTCAGTTTCTTACGTTCAGCAGACCACTTATTTAAAGGCCACGTATGTCAGCTTGTGGTTTGCTCACTTATTTGCTTTGTGATCCCTTGTTATGCTGTTGGGAAAAGAGAAAGATGTTGCTCTCAGATGTCTTGTCTGACCAGTGTGGGAAGGAAGGAATTTAGCACCCCTGTTTGGTACTTACACACCAAAAGACCAAGGCTGAACAATGACGTATTTTGCAGCAGTATGTAGCTGAGTGATCTCTATCCAAGTGGAAAATGTGATAGGAAGTAAGTGTTAATTTCTCACCTGATCAGGGACAAAATCTACAGGGAACCTATGGTTTTGGTGTCTATGGTTTCATAGTGCTAATTAGTGAAAACCAAAACAGAAAGCGCCAACTCAGTGGAAAGTTAGAATGCTTTCCCCGCTCCCCACCCCTCACTGATTTAGAAACATTTCCATCTCTTTTTCCCTTGTTGACTGTATTCAGAGCTGATTAACTCCTGTTGAATTTTTCATTGGCCTGAGGGTGGAGGAAATTATTGTATGAAGTTTCTGATTAGTTGGAATGATAATGATTTGAAGGATGTGGCTAATTTTCTGCATGTAGTATAATTATTTAAGAGCAGAGAGGGACTTCTGGTGATTACTAAAAATCCACTGCCCTTCTTTTTCTCTCCAAACGTGCTGGAGAAGTGATTGGGAAAGGCAGTGCTTTTCCAGATAATGTAGTAGTTCCTTTTGGGCTCTCATCTTGGCAAAGCTTTGCATTTAGTACTTAGACTGTAATTTAATCAAAGTGATTAGTTAAAGTGACTTCCAAACAAAGCAAGCAGTGACTGACAGGGGAGCTGTTGTTACACCACCCTAAGGTAATGGTGGGTGAGCTGCGAGAGCAGCAAGTATTGGTGAAGAGCTGCTACACATCTAACGAGCAGCAGTGAATCTTCCAGGGGAATTATCTCTCTGAAATGCTGCAAAGAGGCAGAGCTGCTGTTCTTTTGGAAGTTGAATTTCCTCTGTTTTCACAGTTACTGGGAGATTTTACATCAAAACTGACTGTGTATGCATGGATGTACATATGCCTGGTATTGGTAACCATTTACCCCATTTAATTGAAATTGCTTTCTAGAGCAGGAAAAGAAATATCGTATTTCTGTCTTCAGAGATGAATTTCTCCTTCTTCACTGATGCTTTGCTGTTACTATATACAAGAGATTGCATATAAAATATATACCATTTAGCACCATTCTCGCCTTGTGGGGGGCAGAGTGCTGTGGGATGTGGCCACACTGTAACTTCCCAAGTTGTTTCCAGTGGATGTGGTATGCCTTCGTGGCATAGATTTAATGTTAACATCTCTGTGCTACATTAATGGTGATGCCACCCCCAGTGTCTCGGGGAAGAGCTGCAAGCTCCCAGCTCCACAGCAGCAATGAGGACAAATTATGTTGCATAAACTATAATGCAAATCCTATTTGCATTCAGCAATGTGTTGCTCTAATTATTCTGTTACACAATAACGTAGCAGTCCACGTTGCCATTGTTTCATACAGGCAGAAATTGCAGGCAAAGGTTTCTGGGTTGCTTTGCTCAGAGTCTGGGTCTTTTGGTAATAATGTGGCAGCAAATGACTTTCCGTGGCAGGTGACTTATCCAAGATTAGGGAAGCTTCCATCAGTGTTGTGTCATTGAAAGTGGTATTTGGAGCACCTCCTGGCTCCATGGAACCTGGAGCAGTGCCTCTTTCATGTCTGATTCATATTTAACTCTTGATTCTTTTGGTTTTGCTTGGCAGTGTTGGGCAGCCATTCCAAGGGGCTTACCTGGAGATCAGCAAGAACCCCAAGTACAAAAAGCTGAAGGATGCTGTGGATGAGAAGATCATTATTGCCGAAGTTGTGAATAAGATCAACAGAGCTAATGGGAAGGTAATAAAATGATATTGCTTTATCCTGAAGGGTAGATTGATTTTGTTGTAAACAATAAATAAAACTGACAGGGAGATTTAATTTCTGTCATGTAATAATATCAAGATGTGGGGAAAAAAAAAGCCCACAACTTTTTTAAGGGCAACACTTGAAATGCTGCATGTATGTAAATTTGTGGTTCTCAACACACACTGCAATTTTGCATCAGGATTACTAAAACCTTGCTTGGGCATATATTTTTCAGTGGCTTTTCCAAGCAATAATGGCATCTGATCAACTGGCAACAGGCTGTATCAACCCACAAGTAAATGCAGTCTTTGTACTAAACTCTTCTGTTCGCCAGTTGAAGAAAATAAATATTTAGAAAATACTGTTCTCGTTGAAATATTTGGAAAACTTATGTCTTTCAAGTTCATGATGATCACATTTAAATATTTTTTAAAACCACAAGTGGCAGACTTGGCTAACTGTGTGCATCTTCTGATTGATATCAAGAGCTTTCTTGGAATTAAGAGGCAAGTTTATAATATCATTTAAATAAAACCATTAATATGCAGGGAACTTTTTTCTTTTCTGCCAAGACAGAACTTAATTTGCTTTTAAATTGTTCTTATTAAAACAGGAAGCATTGTTCTCCCTTAGTAGATGCAACTGTTGTCGCCACATCTGTCTAAATATTCCAACTAGTAGACCTCAGCTTCTAAGATGTAAATGTCATTTATGCATTTGGAGCTGTGAAATTAGGTTGTCTGTTGTTGATACCAAATTAATTTTTCAGTTTGGAAGGGAGTAATTAAATGAAGACAGTATCTTTCACGAACTTGCACAGGAGACAGTGCTCAAAGTTAAAATAATAATAATAATGAACTATGGGTCTATGTGCTTTAGGAAGCAATGTCTTAGTGACTGAAATTTTTTTCTTCAAGATTTTACAGGAGAAGAAACTATGTAATTTAATTATCATTATATTTTAGATTAGATTTACAGCGAACATAAGCTGTCCTATTTGAAACTTTGATTTTAAATACACTCATCAAACATTTATTTTTGTATCTGTTATATTTTTAAGGATTTATTTCTTACGTGTTCAACAGTTCTCCTCATGAGAAATGAGGTTATTCTGATTGGTGGTTCCTGACTTTCGTTTTCTGGATTTTATAACTGTAAGCTAGTAATTAAAGAAACTGTTTATATCTGAGCATATGTGCCAAGATGAGCTAAGCTTCGCAATCTACAAGTAGACACACAAATAAATTTGACCTAATTTTAACTGTTTGCAGTTTTTGCTGAACATCAGATGTTCCTGTTTATGTACATGGGCCAAATTTAGTAACTCTGTGAAAAATTTGTAGTCTTAGTGGGTGCTCAGTAAAGCCTAACTCCCTCTTTGTGTAGATAGTGGTTTGCATTTTTGTATTTTCACAGGCTACATCCAGGATTTTCTTATTAACCAAAAACAACGTTCTCCTTGCGGATCAGAAGTCGGGGAATATCAAGTCGGAGGTTCCGCTGGGTGATGTTACCAAAGTGTCCATGAGTTCCCAAAACGATGGCTTCTTTGCAGTGCACCTCAAGGAGGTTGGTTAGGACTTCATTAGATATTAATTTGCTTGTTTGATGCATACCAGTTAAAAAATGGCGTACGGGTTGTCTTGTAGCATCTGGTCAAAGCCATTAGCCTGCTGGTTCAAAGTGCTATTTTTTCACTTTACCGTGTCTGCAAAAATGTTGATTTAAAACTCCTGGATCCAAATAGGAACAGTTATTACATCCTGAATGATGATTTAATTGTGAACGTTTTTCACTGTAGCTTCTTTTGCATTAGCATTTTCCGTTAGTAAAATGGGTCTTTAATCTGCTCCTTATACCTAGTGACAGTGTTTTCCTTTTTTTTGCTGCTTGTATAGTTCTTCCCAACACGCCAGCAGAATATTTCTCTTCTTTTTGTGATTCCAAGAAATCCACGTTATGGCACAGCTCACTTGGTTACTCGCTTCCATAGAACTTAGTTCGGTGCTATATTTGTTTCACTGCACTGTCAGCAGTGCTCTGTTAAACTCATTAAGCTGACATTTGCATTCTGGCTTAAATGGATTTGAGGAATGCTATATATAGTGTCTTTTCGTACTCACCACCTTCTTCCAAATCTTGTGGTGTTAATTGTTTTTCTGCTCCTTTCTGGAAAAGAAATGTGAACTTGCCGTGGCACAGCCAGAAGAGGGAGACAGAAACATCACAGTGTTGTAAGACAAATGATGGTGACTTTCCTTTAGGCAGAGGGAGAGGGTTTTATCATTATCAACAAGTTTATAGTTTATATTTAAGACTGAATTGTGTTTTAAGCCTCAGCCCTGCACAGCATCCATGTTTAATTTACAAGACAGAAGACTTATTTGACTGCAGTGGAAAGGATCCCACTTTGGTGGCATTGTATATTTTGCATGCTTTAGATTTTGGCCATCCTAAGCACTTTTCTTTCTGTTCCAGGGCTCAGGAGCAGCTAGCAAAGGGGATTTCCTGTTCAGCAGCGATCACCTTATTGAAATGGCCACTAAACTTTACCGCACTACTCTCAGCCAAACCAAGCAGAAGCTCAACATTGAGATTTCTGATGAGTATGTTTCTTGTTTGCTTAGAAGTGCATTTCTCACACTGCAACGTGCTAAAAAGTCAGATATCTAGTGTTAGAGAAACAGAACACTGCTTCGCAATTACTGCTTCTTTTCTCTTGACTGAGTGCATATAATTAAGGATCCAATTTTCAGTAGATACTCATCTCTAGTATTCCTCATGGCTCCTATTTTCTTGAAAGTCAATAGAGAAAATGTCCTTAACATAGTTTCAAGTAGAGCTGTGAAGTAGAAATGCTGCTTGAGAGACAATGAAGAGATAATACATTTGAGGAGACCTTTTCATGTGTGAAATGAGAGCTTCACATACTCCTGTGAGATGTTTATCAATTAATTAGAGTGGACATCATGTGCCAGGTTCCTGAGGAAACAACAAAAGCATATGTAGCAACAGCACTTGTAGTGTAGGTCTGTGAAGCTCAACCTTTTTTATTCTGATGGTGAAAACTATATTCTTAAAATTCCTTCTTACAGAGTTTCAGTCACCAGCTGTTGGTGTTTTGGTGTAGTGGTTGTTTGTGGTTTTTTTTGGTTGATTGTCTCATTTTGCTTCTTGGTGGATTTTTGTTCTATTTTAATCAGTAGATTGTATCTCAAATTAGAATATCTTTTTATTTGATCTGGTTTCATATTTTGACCTTAAGTGAGATCTTAATTTGCAGTGTTTATAATCTTGGAATTAAGATCTTTTGTTGTGTGGACTCATGAATTCTGTTCCACGTGAGTCCATCACTTAGCTCACCATTGTTATGCGTACAGTCTGCTGTGTGAAGCACCTCCTGATCTCAGTGGTGTTGGTTTGGTGGATTTATTCATTCTTAATGAGGACGAATATTTGGAAACCTTTAATGTTAGAAAAATAATTCTTTTTGCAGGTGAAAATGTAATCTTTTATCTGGTTATGCAGCACTGGTAGTATTCTAGAGCTCAGTAACAATTTGTATCTGAGCAGCTTGAGGGTTTATGTAAAGTCTGACTTTGCTGTTTCCTTGAAAATTACATCTGCCATTTTCCACTGTTCTGCTACCAGCTGTGATTTATTTCATTTTTTGCTGAAGTGAGTGATTTTTTAGCCTCTAGAAGAGTTGTGACTCTCCCTGCTAAGTTACTAGTTCAGTGATTGCTACAAAGGAATAAACTACTGAA
The DNA here is from genome assembly GCA_013399175.1 of Odontophorus gujanensis. Classification (NCBI taxonomy): domain Eukaryota; kingdom Metazoa; phylum Chordata; class Aves; order Galliformes; family Odontophoridae; genus Odontophorus; species Odontophorus gujanensis. Next base: position 258,537 of record VXAB01003363.1, on the reverse strand, counting down.
GTGAAATGTGCAATGCACTAGTCAGTCCTGCCAGCCTGGGTCTGGAAAACAGTTTGCTTTCTGGAAATCTTGTGTTTTGGGATGTGGTTTGGTTACTTGCTTTGGAGACTAAAACCAATCAAGTGTGTATTGCTCTCTAGTTTATCCAGACTAAATAATTTTCAGTTTTGCTTGCTCTCTTTGAGCAGTCATCTCTGTTGACAGCAACGCATGACTCTTGTCTGTATGCCCGAGTTTAGTTACAGGCACAACTAGGAATTGAGGAGAAAATATGACCCCACTTTGACTACTGTGCACTTCTTTTGGGGGAGAGAAATTATAAAACCAAAACTGCAGTTGATCCAGGAGTGTGCTGAGCCAGTGTTGACATATGTTACTGGAGCGGTGACTCAGGAGCAGAGCCAGTTGTATCAGAAGATGCATTTTGTCTGCCAGTGCTACTGACACGCTTGTTGGCAAGGCTGGAAGACTTAGGAAAGTTTGAGGAAAACACAGTGTTGGTGACAAGAGGTGGTGGCTCAGAGACCATCTCCCATCTTGTGGCTGCCTGCATGGCAAGTGAACAAGTTGATTTTGGAGCCCCTGAGCTGTTGGGCAGGAAAGTGGGGCTGCGGGGCGTCACGGCATGACACAGCCACTTCCTTCCCTGAGCCACGCTGTCAGCTTGATTTGTGGCTTCCTCCTGGAGGACAAATTCTTTGGAGTTTTTGGCCTCTGCTGGAGGACATATTAAGGATGCTAAAAGGGAAAATCTGCTGTGTTACAAAGGACTTTTTAGGTCAGCGTCTGCTGCATGTGAGCTGAAAAGCAGTGCTGCCCTGTTTATTCGTTTTAATCTTGCTATCCTTGGAACGTGAGGCTCTGTATGAGCATGTTGGGTTTTTTTAAAGGCTGTGAGGGTTAACTAAGCGTTAGAAATAGGAGAGCTGCTAAAATGCTGGTTTATTTTGTGGCACATTTCTGACAAGCCAGCAGAAAGGCACTCTGTGGGCCTGGGATTCTCAGCTATAAAACAGATCTAACAGCATTTTCCCTGTTTGTTGAGATATTCAGAGACATCCTGGCTTAAGGATTCAACATTCACCACAGTTTCTGCTGAGCTTTTGAAATGCTGCTTGGGTAAAGCAGTCGTCCTCAGCTGAGTGTTGGTGGCTTTTTGTGTGAACAAAGCCATCTCTTTGTGGGATGTGCCTTCTGCTGTGCTCTACTGAACTTACAAGTCACAGGGGTGTTGGTCTTTGAGGGAATTAACAGATGTCTGGCACTTAATCCAGATATATTTATATGTACATACATACGTATTTAGTTTATCCACCTTTAAGTGGGAGAACTGTTTGCTCTTTGTACAGAGAAATATATAGCTATGACTAACTTATCATATGTTAAGAAAGTGTTTGTTGCTTTGCTTGTTTTTGTTGGTGTTTTTTTCTAGTTTTATGTATGTATTGCTTTATCAAACAAACAAACAAAAACCCCGTGTTTAATGTTTTCCTTTGACTACAGGGCTGCAGAATCTAGTTTTCAGAGGTACCTGATTCACTGACGTATTGTAGATAACTGAAAATAGGGTATAAATGGTGGACCAAAAATGGTAAAATACTGTTAAAGTTCCTTTGTAATTATATTACCTTGCTTATAAAAAATTCCCAAGGATGCAGTATCCAGTGCCATAGAATCATAGAATGGCTTGGGTTGGAAGGGACTCCAAGGATCACCAAGTTCCAGCCCCCTGCCATGGGGGGGGCCACCAACCTCCAGGTCTGGTACTAGAACAGATTGCCCAGGGCCCTGTCCAACCTGGTCTTCAACACCTCCAGGGACAGGGAATCCACAGCCTCTCTGGGCAGCCTGTTCCAGCACCTCACCATTCTCCCTGTGAAGAACTTCCCCCCGACATCCAATCTAAACCTGTCTTCCTTGAGCTTAGAACCTTTCTCCCTTATCCTGTCACTGTCTGCCCTTGTAAAAAGTTGTTTCCCTTCCTTTTTTAATCCCCTTTTAAATACTGGAAGGGCGCAATCAGGTCTCCTTGCAGCCTTCTCTTCTTCAGTGTCTTTTTGTAGTTAGAGCAGCGAATAGAAGAAAGGCCTTCAAAAAGGCTTCCCATGTGTTCCTTCCACCTTTCACTAACACACATTTTATTCGCTCTCCTAGGTTTCTGGTCCAGTTCAGACAAGACAAAGTGTGTGTGAAGTTCATACAAGGCAGCCAGAAGAATGGCAACATCCCAACTTGCAAACGGAAAAACAATCGGCTTCTTGAAGTGGCTGTCCCCTAACTGCAGCTGGTGACTCCCTTCCATGGACTTGTTTCTTTGTAATAGTGCAATTTTAGTCGTTTGGTTTTGCTGGTTTTATCCCTTCCTGGAGCTGTTGATGGCTAATAGCTTTAGAAGCCCTTGGCAAAACATTGGATCAGTTGACTTTTTAATCTTATCCTTCATGCCATAGTTTTAACCCTCAACATGCAGATTTTTACCCAGTGGGGCATTTTTACCAGCTGGCAAGTTACCTGTCATTACCTGAACCATTCTCTTTGTTTAGTGGCCATATTTTAATGCAGCATACCGTAAACTCACATATTAATGATAAATTACTCATATTCCTTAGTCTAGAGATCCACTTAACAGAAACCATACATGACCGTGAGGCTTAGTGGCAACTTGTGCCCGGTGTCTTTATGCCAAGCCATGTGGTGCTCTGATGGGCTCCTGCTTTGCCACCACCACTGGAGAGATGGGGCAGAGGGGTGTTGAGAACAGGCACTACCCTTGTAGCTAACACTAGGACCTACGTAGCTCGATCCTTTAGTACATACAGCATGGGAACACCTAATTCTGCAAAACAAAAGGAACACGTGGTTACCCAAGCAACTACATGTATAACTTCTTTTTTGTGGTTTTTTTTTTTTTTTTTGTAAGAAGAAACAAACAGCAGAAATTTTCAAGCAGGATTTTTAGTCGGTCAGTTATTTGTAATGCCTTTATACAGTAAAAATCAGAATGAAATTAAAGAAGCATATTTCACTCACAGGTGACACGCAGTTCGAAACACGTTCCGTTCTGCTTTATTTCTTCACATGATCAGTTAAGATTAGAGGCTGAAAAACGCAGTAGTGTTCATGACACAGTACTGCTGGGTATTGAAACTGCTCGTTACCAAGCGAAGGCTTTGAGCCTTTCTTTTAGATATTGGCATGTACAATGTGCAATAAAACACACACAACATTTTGTGAAAAATTATTTATAATACATTTTTGTGTGCAAGAGAGGATTGGTGCAGCCTGCATAGACAGAATAGGGGTTGAAGTAGAGTTGTGTTGTTAATTTGCAGTTTTTTAGAGAGTACACTACAATTTGGGAAGAATACTTGGAATTACAAGTTCCTGAATCTGAGGGTTTGTATATAAATTGGTATTATGGTAATAAATCTGTTTTAATTCGGTGCTGTTTGGTATTCCTATGTTGTAGCCGTATTTTTGTACTCCAAGCTATTTTATATAACTTGTGTGCCTGATGTAAATGTGTGCACAGAAGTACAATCCAAGAGCCACGTTATAAACTTTCAGTGTAACTAATTGCACTTAATCTTCATAAGCCAGGAGCATTAGCTGAAATCCTTAAGAGGAGCTGTGTTTTTAAGATAGAAGTAACTACTCATGTGAAGGGTTTGTTGAATGTGACTGTTTGCTTTGTTGATGCAAGGACAGCAGAGAAACCATTGTATTTTTGCAGTCTGAAATAGGACAGATGAAGACCCTGAGTACCTGATGTGCAGTGCTGGAAGTCCAGGCATAAATAAAGGAAAGAAAAAGAAAAGTTCAGCGTCTCATTACTCTCCTGGTGGTGAAGTTGTGTAGCACTACAGGCTGTGAAGGCTCCTCTGTTGCTGTTGACGCTCCGTGCTCAAACTGTGTTCTGCAGCTGATACTCTGGTATTAATGTTGGCTTCCTTATCCTCATGACAAAAAAAAAAAAAAAAAAGTTGTTCTGGGTTGTATTACATCTCTCTTTGGGATTAAAGTAGATGGGTTTTGTTGTGATTTCAATACAAAGCAATTGCTATAGCTGGTTACTTAGTGTTGCTGTCAGAAATCCATACACAGGATGTGGAAAGGTGCGGGCAATCAAAAATGCATTTTCCAAACTGTGACCGAATCACAGAATCACAGAATTGTTTGTGTTGGAAGGGCCCCTTAAAGGCCATCCAGCCCCACTCTCCTGCAGTGCACAGGGCACCATCAGGTGCTCAGAGCCACTCCAGCCTGACCTTGGGTGTCTGAAGCATGGGGTGTCCGCCTCCACTTCTTCATTATGATCCAGTTTTGAACCCTTTTTTAAAAAATGATGAGTAGCTGAGTCAGATTAGTCATTTTATAATATTTAAAACATTTCAGATGTTTTGTAATTAAAGATGCTTACAAAGGAAGTCTTAGCATCAAGTTACAATGCAAAATTAGGATACCTCAAAGTAATTATTCTGCTACCTTAAGAAAACTGCATATAACTGCTAGATTTAAATCTCCTAAATCCTGTGTTAAGATTCCTGTCTGGTAAAGACTGAGGCTTTATAAAACTGTTCTTTGAAGACCTTTCAATAAGAACCACAAATTTTAAAATGAATACAAATAGAGGAAAACAATCAGTCAAAGCCTAATGTGCTCCTGTAATTGTTTGTGGGTAGAAAATGAGAGAGTTTAGATTACATGCATTTGGATGTTTGCTCCGTGAAATGAGAGTATTGCAGGGTAGCATTTTAGGGTGTTTGACCCATGAAATGAACTGCATCCCAGCCAGACCCACACACATCCCTTTTGTTTTTTTGATCTCTGCAGCAGGCCGTGGTAGCCATACCAGCGTAACACTGGAAGGATGGCAAGTTCCTCATTTTTTTTGCTGTTGTTTCATTTCTTTTCCTGGAGCTTTACCATTTTAGCCTTGCCTATTAGCTTGTATGTTGTGATGGTTGCTGTTTGCCACCAAAATGTCTCATAGTGCATGGAGTGAGTGCTGCTGAACAGTTTGGATATACCGGTTGAGCCGTGGCATTTTGGTGTTTAGATTGAAGTATTAGGATGTTGGAGATTAAAATGCAAGGCCAGCTCTTCTTTCTTTTCCTCTGTATTCTTTTATAACCCATAAAATTGTAAAAAAAAGAAGGTGATTGCTCCTGTGGTGCTAACCTTGTGCAGCCAAAGTTTTACTTGTAAGGAAGTTTTCATTCGTCATTCTGGAAGCTGGGCAAGGAGCCTTAAAAAAAAGAGAGATTTGTTTCTTGGTTTCTTGAAAATATCCAGAATCAAATAAAAATCAGTTCTTCTCTGTCTGTATCTTCCTTACTGGTTTTGTACCTACAGAGCATGGTCATTGAGTTTATAGGTTGTGTATGCACAGCAGAACTGTGTGGCTCGGAGAGATGTGTGTGACCCCTCGAGTGGCAGTGCATCTTTGGTGTTCATAGCAACCTGTTTCAGTGCAGGTCTTGCTCTGTGTTTATGTCCATAATCTTGAAGAATAAATAATTTTCCATGTTTTCTAGGAGATGGTTGTGGCGCTGCAGTGTGACAGCGATGGCCAGCGTGCCTGTGTCTACACTTCTTTGGACATCAGAATTCCCAGGAAACACGTTTCAAAGACAGAACTGAAAGCGTTCTCAAGGGATGCTGATAATGCAGACAGGTGGAAATTTTAAATGATTTCTAGCAATTGCTAATGGAAGAATCCTGGTTCCCCTCTACCTAGCTTCTGTTGTTATGGGGCTGTTTTGCAGCTTACACACACATGTGACTCTGAGTGGGAGCACACTGTAAGTCCCCCCCTACCCCACACCCAGTGTGATGACGGTTCTCTGGGTACTGTGTCTAATGATGCACTTTCAAATAATCCCATGTTAGGTCACTGTCCCATCCCCTCCCACTTTCCGGTGTTTCCCATTTTGCAATGAATGGAGTGTTTTATTCCTGGAACGTGTAGGTAAGAAGGGCAATGTGTGGCATGTTTGCAGAGCACCAGCTTCTTGCTGCAGGATAGTATGGAGCACCATACTTGCTCATTCAGCAGCACCATTTCTCTCAGTTGTGCAGTTTTTAAGAAGAGCACCCAGATGATAGGGAGTTATCACAGTTTTACAGTTGCCAATAATCACTCTTGTAAAAATGTATTGACGTAGACTGTGGCAGATTTGGATCGGCCGCTCTCAAAAGTATTAACTGGAATGCAAAGCTGAAAAAAGTGCTCCTGTGAACTTGCCTCATTATAAGGAAACTCATTCATGTCTGCCTGCATCTGTTCAGGATAAGCTGGGGCTGTAAGGGCATTGGGGGTTGGGAGAGGAACTCCAAACTCGGTCCCGACTCATTACCAGCTAGCACCTGCTGCACTCCTGCTCCCTTGTGCACAGGGATGAGCTGAGCGTGCAAACTTCAACTTGCAGTGAGTTAGGAAAGTTTGGGAGCATTGTGGTTACCTTTGGTTAAGATCAGCTGATGAAACAGTGTCCTCAGAGATTTTAAGAAACTGATTCCCTCTGTCCCTCACCTTAAACCTTTAAGACATTGGCATCTGATTGCGAACTGACTCTGGCTCTCGTTTTCTCCTGTCCTCCTTGCCTCCTACTTTGATATTCTGTGGTAGCAGAGAGAAGCGTGCATCTCAAGTGTAAAGCAGCAATTTATTTTCTTCGGGTTATTTTCTTCCATTATCTACCTCCACATGCTGGCATCTTGGTTTCAGCTGAGCATATAGAAAATGTTTTATTTCCCTTCTAACCAAGAGCTGTTTCTAATGAAAGGTGCCTTGTTCCCTTTCAAGCTGTTTGCTGGCTGGATCAGTATCATCAGTGTTTCCCAAAACTCTGACACAAAGCAGAAGCAGAGCCTGAAACATGAAAAGCTTCTGTTGCTGCGCGTTCTCTCCTCGCTCTGTCTCTTTCTGTTAGAAGAGAAAAGCACTTGAAGCGCTGCTGTGATGAAGTCCCTGTGGCCTGATGCACTGCACACGGCTCTCAAGCTGCTGCCTGTCTGCCTGCCCTTCGTGCAGCACATCACAGCACAAAACCATGCTGTTCCAAACTCCGGTGCTAAAAGGAGGGAGCTCATTTAGACACAGGCAAAGCTCAAAGTAGCTGTGGATGCTCTCACCTCGGCTGTTCCTTGTCCGCGTACTGCCATAGGTGTGGAGCAGGACCTTGGTGTAAGTTTAACCATGAAGGCTCTGGGTGCGATGCTGCCTGATGGAAACCACCATCACCTGTGGATTAACATCTCATTTTTAGTAACAGAGTCCAAAAGCTGTCTGTGAGCTCTTAACTGCGATGAAAGGTCCCTAATGAGTGATTGCATCCTGCATTTCTTCATGGAGCTTTCATACACAACGAGTGTGGGCTTGTGATGGCAATTCTCTGAGTTTTCATTAGCTATTATGGCAATCGTGCAAAAAAAGAAAACACCCACACACAAATCAGCTGTTTCTGGTATGGGAAAAAGCTATTGATTTTAAACCAAGAGCAGAAACTCACTGCAATATGAATGTGTAATTGTTCCCAGCTAACAGCCAGCCCGTTACTGGCCCAGATGCATTCTCTCCTGTCTGAATGCTGCATTTAGGAAGTGTTGTTAGGCTGACATCATGTGGTGTTCATCGTCTGCTGGGCTAAGGAGCACTGCGTTGTTCTGGGTGGGATGTGGTTCTTGATCCCGCCTGGGCGGTTCTCTCCCTCTGTCGAGGTGGAGGTAGGATTTCTCAAGGTGAAAAAATGGAAACAAATGGGAAAGGAAGGAGGACTGCAAACCAGACGGATATTGGTGTGTAAACAAAGAGGACCCCACCCATCCATCCAGGCTGGGACGAGGCCAGCACCTTGTGCCGGGGATGCCCTTTGGAGCCAGGGGACTTGCTCTCAGGGCACATGGCTGAGGGCTCCAGTTCCTCACCCAGAGCAACAAAGCAAACCCTCCTGCTCTGAGAGCTAGAGTTGCTCTGAAGTGTTTGGCACCATGCTTTAAGTTTCTGCCACGTCTTCAGGCTCTTCTGTAGAAATGGGGAGAGGAAACCCCTTCCAAAGACGGCACCGTGTCTTCTTCAGCTGCCAGACTCCGGGATGCCATGGGTGGGGACCCACAGCTTCCTCCAGGAAGAGCAAAGCCCTTTGTAGATTTGCTCTATTTTTGTTTCTGTGCTATAGGAGACTTGCACTGTGCTAATCCTGGCCTGTGGCATTACTGGAGGCCTGCCTTGGTGTGGCTTTCTCCTCATGGTCAGTTTTGCATTGCCAGATGTTCCCTTCTCCCATGTTACCCAGTGAGTCCCACAGACCCTTTCATGTGAGACCCATCCCTCTGCTAGGGCTCACGCAATTTCTTTTAAAGTAGACTGTACTTAAAAAGGAAAAAAAGGTTATGAAAGGGGATTGGAGCAAAACAGGATCAACGTTCAGGATTTAAAGTGCTCTGCCTTGCTTGAGCAGAGGGCCACAGTTCTGGTTTTGGCAGTGGGGGCAGCAGGGTGAGCTGTCCTTGAGTGGCAGAGGAGCTGCTGCCCGTGGGGGTGATGTAGCCCAGCAGCTTCTGCATGTGAGTGGCAGAGATGTGCTCCTGCCTCTGTGCTGACTGAACTGTTGCACCACGGCGTTTGCATGGGGATTGGTTTGGGGTTAGCAGCTTTGGTTGACTGCGGAACCCAGACTCGTAAGGCAGTGGGAATGTAGATTGCTGTGTGATAGCACTGCATACGTGAGGATTATGGAGAGAAATTAAAGAGGAACACAAAATTAATGACCGTGTGAAACCTTCACCCCCTCCAGCTGATGTTAAATCCTTGTTGGCTCCACAGGAGCCTGAATCTGTCCGTTCTCATGCAGGTTTCTACACAGACACCAAGCTGATCATTACAGCGCTTCCAGCTGGGATCATAATGTCATTTCCTCTGCTATTTGCTCGGATTCCTTTTTCATATCTTCCCATCCCCTTCTCAGATTTACTGAAGAACTGCTCTGCAAATTTATACTCTACCTACTCAGGCTCTCTGGTGAGCTTTCCCATGGTGGCTGGATCCTTGGGCGCACCGAATATGTAGAGCTGGTGCCCACAGCTGGAACGTAGCAGAGGATCACACGCCTCCTTTCCCGAGCTGCAGATGCAGCGTTGGTGTGAACCCGTTGCTGGCACTCCTCCAGGTGCAGATCCCATCCCCTGTCCTTAGGGATGTGACGTACCGATTGTGGCAGCTCGGCGATGCCTGGAATGCACTACCAGCAATCTGCTGTCCTCTGCTTCCAGCAGCACAGCATCTCCTCTCCCAGCCCCCTTGACGGAAGCACAGAGCGTGGAGGTACGGCTGCAGCTTTTGGTGTTTTTGAGTCTGCTGTCTACGTGCGCTTGGACAACAGATGTGAAGATGGAAGCAAGAAGAAACGCGCTGCTGGCATGTGTTGAAAGCTGCCTCCGTGGGTCCAGATGTTCTAAATCACATGTGGAGAAGTGTTTGTGGTCAGATGCTGTTTGAAACCGATTGTTGATAGCCTCCCGAGACAGCTTGTGACAAATTGTATAATAAAAAAGCTAAAAATAGCACAGTTATTCCCTGGAAAAGCAAAGTTCCCACAATTCAGTGAGCTGGGAAAATTGCTGAACTTTCTTTGGACACAATGTGCTGGGTTTTATTTGTTCTTCTGCCTTCCGTGGGTCCCTGGGCTTCTCTATGACAGCCTGTCCTTCTCCTACCAGCTCTGAGGATCTGTGTTTCCGGCCCCCTGCTCCCAAGTGGCAGCTGAATGGATGGTCCACTGACGGAGCCTCCCCGTGCACTGACCTTATGCTTTGCTCCCTGCTGTTTCTGGCTGTTATGAGTTTGTCTTTGTGGAAGAGATTTCCACTTATCTGTGAGGAGAGCAAGCTCTCAAGGCACGTAGTGATAAAAGCAAGACAGATTCAGTCCATCTACTATTGGAGAAACATCCCCATGACTAAAACTACGCTTCTGTGTGGTTTTATTTTGTATTTATTTGATGATGGTTGCAGTTTCTGCCTTATTCTGGCATTAAATTGCAGTTTTGCTGCCATGTGTACTGCAGGTTGACTCGCTGAGCATCTGACACACTGCTGTGCTCACCCCTGTACGATCTGGGGCACGTGGCAAATGTGGGGGTAGAGTAAAACCAAGGATATGGAGCAGAGTACAGCGGAGAATGTGGGTGTTTCATAAGTGTTGCGGATGAAGTATGTGCTGAGTTGCAGGTCTGAAGTTTGGATCCCACATGACGTCTTGAGGATAGCATTTGTAATAGATTCAATCTGCTGACAGGCTGGCTCTCCATCCCAAACCACCAGTACAGTTGTTTCCACGAGTGCCTTCTTGCCAGGCGCTGCCTGGAATAGCATCTAATAGAAGATAGCAGTTGGCATTTCTTCTGTGAAGATAGAATGGTGTGAAGGGAACGGCTGCAGTCACCTCCTTGAGTTTCTGCAAGGGAAAAGATGAGGAGCAGAGCAGCACCATGTTTGCACTCATGGCCCCGCTTCCTCCCAGGTTCAAGAACAGGAAGAAGCAGAGAAACATCTCTCACTCACCATATGAATAATGTAAATAGATATATGTTTATCTGTGGGTTTCCAGTAGGTCCAACCCTCCCATGGGTCCTTACTCCAGCAATTCTCTTGGCCCGTTGCTAGTAAATAAACGTGGCTCTCAATGTCAGGAAAGTTAATTGGCTGCATAATGTGCAGAGAGCAGAATTGCTTTTCCAAGATTTATTCATCAATTACAGTTTGCCCTGAATGGTGCGGTTTGAACCATTTTCTGGACAGGGGAGAAGCATGTCATGTAGAAAGAGAGGCAGCTTGTTCTAATAATTGACCAGCTGCAGACGTACGTGATGGTGTGTTTAAGTGTTCCATGACAGGTATCCTATTAACAAGCTAACAAACATGCAAACGAGGAGCCAAGAATTATCATTGTACTTGAGACAACAACACATACTTTGTTTTTTGCTTCTAATTAGTGAGTGTTGTCTGGCGTCCCCTGCGCAGTCTTGTTTGCTCACCATCTACAGTGCTAGTGAGCCTACAGAAACCTCTCCCTCTCCTCCTCTCCCAATGCCAGAGTTAAAGCTAAAGCCAAGTCAGCTGCAGAGAGCCCTCAAGCCGTACTTTTAATTAAGGTTTTAATGGGAACGGCGTGTTTGTCCCTCTCTGGAGAACACAGACCTGAGAGTGTTGTGCAGTGCACGACCAACAGAGTGGCACTGCCCAGCTGTGCTTTGAGAGGGTCAATGTGGGACATGGAGAATGGGCGAAGTGACCACACGGAGGAGCTGCTATCTGCTTTAAAATCATTCAGCAGGAGCGAGAGCATCTGTGGGATCTGACCCCTTGGAAAGCCACTCCTGTGAGGAAGCGTGGAGCCCTGTCAGCTCCCATGCTGGCTCTGATGACGCCGTTGTTGACCTTGTCTCATTACTGTTGTTAAATTGGCCTGCTAAGAGGCATTTAATTACTTTCCTATGTCGGCTTGCTCTTGTACAGCATACTGTGAACTGTGCTGCCTGGAAATACTTCTTGATGCCAGGAAATATAGGAGGACAGTGTGCCACTGTCCGCTTTCTGTGCTGCCACCTTCAAATTGCTTGGTTCCAGGGGAGGTCTCTTCTGTGCCCACGGCATCTCTTGTTGAAGGGATGTGGTCTTCTGAGGCTGGGGGAGCAATGCCAGCCACTGCAGGCAGCAGCTCACCCTCCCAGCAGGGCCCTGCGAGCTGCTCCTGGGATGGGAGCACTGGAAATGTGCATCTGTCTGCTGGTGGGAGCCCCAGGGGATGGAGCTTGCCCAAACTGCAGGCAGCCATGCCCTGTGCTGCGGGTGTCCTCCTGCCTGTGCAAAGTACAGTCAGGAAATCTGAATCCTTTATTCTGCACTGGGAAAGAGCCATCTGCTTTTGTAGTGTATCCCCTTTCATCCATTCATGAGCTAAAATGAAACGGATTTGGAAGCAGCTGGAGAGGGAATTTGCATATCTTTCCAGGCCATCAAATATTGTTCAGTTTCTTATCATCTCAAGCCAGGTCCACGATCTGATCAGAAGTGTGGAGACTGGGAAGTTTTAAACTGTGTTGTGAAATGCAGTGGTGTTAGCTGAGGCAAGCCCCTCAGTCAGCTCGCTGCCACATGGGAGGATAAGACCTACCACCCAGACTGATGTTTGCCCTGGGTGGTGCCCAGGGCCCTGTCAGAAGGAGGTAGGCAACATCCCTGTTTCCATCATTGCAAGACCAAAAGCAAGGCAAGTGCTGGAGATGAGGAGCTGCCCAGTTGTCCTGGTGCATGGGCAGGGGCTCTGGAGAGGAGTAGGCTGGCTGAGTGGCTGAAGGACTTGCAGGAAAAGGAGGCCTGAACCTCGCTGGAAGTCTCACCACTGCAAAATCTGCCTCCATGCTTCCTGCATTCCTTTGATTTCTCTGTTCTTTCCCATCCCTGTCACTCCCCGCTCCTTCCCAAGCCCGTTTCCCCCACCACAGGCAGCCTCAGGACATCCTCCCTGTCCCATCCTCTGCTTTGGGCTTTGCTGCTGCTGCTGTGAAGTTTTATTTTGCAGCTGTGACGCTGAGAGCACGATAAATCTTCGTTCTGGTGGTGGCAAAATTCACTGTAGCCCACGTGCTGAAAAGCTTTGGGCTGGCTCTGCCGCCACATCTTGTTCCACTTAAACTGCTGCTTTTAATAGACCCAACATGTTTGTGTTACGAAAGATGTTTCCTTCTCCTCCAGCAGGACCGTGTGGGCTCTCTGTTCATTTCAGACATCCCCTGCCAGGGCTGCGCTGCGTTAGCTTGCAGGGCACTAATGACACCAGGATTAGTGGACCACCCAACTGCAAAATTTCTTTTTGACTTCAGCTGCAGTGGTAGCTTGGCTGGAACTTGTTTAAAGGCGACTTGAAACATCTCATGAAAGTGCATTTCAGATGCCAGCTCCTACCTTTCATTAACCATGTGAATGCTTGACAGCTGGGATATACAGCAGACCTGGGGGGCATTGCAGATTAATTGGTAACTCTGTGGGAGCTGGAAATTTGGTGTTAGAGAAACACTCTTACATCTTTCCCCATTTCCCATTTCAGTGTTGCCCATGGTCAGTGGCATTTCCTTCTCATCAGCTTCTTCTTGGCAGCGATTTCAAATGCTGGCAAGAATCACTATTGGTAAGGCTTTGGTTGAAGACACACCAAAACTTTTGGCTCGGTGACACTATTGGGTTGCCTTCAAGGATTCTGCTCTAAACTTGGGTTTTTGAACATTTCTGTGTGATCTGAAGCTCAAGCACACTTTGGTGGTGACCATCGCTATCGGGAGAGCTTGGACCTGGCCCCCTGTGTGCCCACGTAGCCAATTCCAGCACAAGCAGCCCTATGGTGCTCTCTAACCCCCACTCAACACGGTCACCAGGGTGTGAAGGCTAACCTACAGCAGGCTCATTTCTCTCCTTTGCAGAGGGGTTTGACCTCCTTTTTGAGACCAATTTTGACCACCTCACTGACCACCACACAGCCTTTCCAGCACTTGAAGTTCAGCCCCATCCACATCCTGCCACTGAAAATGATTGAGAAACTGCTTGTGTGCTTTTCTGCTACAGCATTTATTGTATTAAGATGTGACTGCCATGCTGGGGTCTCTGGCAAGGATTGCCCCTCAGTTGACTCCGTTCAGCCAGCAGTTTTTGGCCACCTGCCCCGCGCCAGGCCGGCGCTCTGCACTGCAGTTCAGTAGCTGAGCAATGAGGGCCTTGCAGGGCTCCGGCAATGGGGGCATTCCCTCTGGGTACAGGACCCCCTTCTTCTGCTGCTCGGGTAGGGTGTGGATGTGGTTGTCATCGAAGGGCATGAAGCCAGTCACCATGACATAAAGTATCACTCCCAGGCTCCACATGTCAGATTTCTTGCCGTCGTAGGGGATGCCCGCCAGCACCTCTGGGGAAACGTAGGCTGCTGAACCACAGAACGTGGTGCACATGTCCGGGTAGACGTTGATCTCCTTGCTGAAACTGAAGTCGGTGAGCTTGGCCCGGCGGCTGTCGGCAGTCAGCAGCACGTTCTCACACTTCAGGTCCCTGTGCACCAAGTTGCGATCGTGCAGGTAGCGCACAGCCCCCACAATCTGTGCAAAGATGTCCCGGGCCTCAGGGGTGCAGGGCAGCTTGCCTAGCTTGTGCAACAGCTGCAGAAGGTCGCAGGCTGCTGCCTCCATCACGATGTAGAGCTTCCCATCGCACACCTCGATGAGCTCGAAGATTTGCACGATGTTGGGGTGACGGATCTTGCGTAGGATGGCAAGCTCCCGGGGCAGGAATTTGTACAGGAAGGCCGGGGGGGCTCGTCGCCGATCCACCACCTTGATGGCCAGGGGGACTTTGTGTTTGGTAGAGGTGGCTGCTTTCACCTTTGAGAAACTGCCTTCCCCCAGGGTCTCACCCAGCTTGTAGCCCAGGTCATTGAGCACCTTCTCACCTGCACTGGTTTTTGGCATGCTGGGGGATTGTGGTGGGCTTTAGCACAGCTGGTGTTTTGCTCCTAAGCTTCAAGTCTTGATGCGTAGCAGTGGTTGATCATCACCTTTCTACCCAAGGGTGCCCTGTGGCCTCACCCAGGCATTGTGATGACGTAGAGAGTTGTGGGGAAGCGTGATGTCAAAGGAGTGAGGTGGGTCCCCATGGCGCTGCAGTGTCCCTGCACGCAGGGGGACAACACCCACTGTGGAATCATAGAATTCTTACGGTTGGAAAAGACCTCTAACATCGTCTCATTTATTTTAAGAGGGTTTTTTTTACCTTTTTCTGCTCTTCACTTGATTTTTTAAAGTAGGGATCGTCTGATGACGAGAGTTTAAAAAACGAGGCATTCTCTTGCTGCAAGCTGGGGTCCTTCCTCTCTTTGCAGCACTCCCCACCCACAAAAAACAGTTGTTTCTGGCCTGTGCTGCCTGCGGACCCGTGCCTCCCTGTGATGCATGTTTCCTTTCTCACTATAAATAAGATCCAGAGACGACAAAACGTCCATGCTCCCGAATACAAAGCCAAGTGCTATTTTTAATTTTTGAATGTATGAGGGTTGCTCCAAAAAATAATGCCTCCTGTTTTATTCTGTTGGCCCATGGCATCAAGAGGTGGATGTTGGTGGTATGGTGGCAGAGGTGGAACCTTCCTGACAACATTCTGTTACACTTTGTTGTTTGGTGCTAGAATTCATCTGCCCAAAGGTCTCTTCCTTTCTGCTTAGGCCAGCAATGCTTAGGCCAGCAAATAACTGCACTGGGATTTCTTTCTTTGGGACAGTGGATTCCTAGCAATTCCATGAATCATAACCACAGTGATTTCCGCAGAGGGGTTTGAGCTGTCCTTCTCAGAGGAGTCAGGGGTTTTGGGGTGACTAAACATAACAATGAATGAAACAGTATCTTTTCATAAAGGAAAAGGCTTACAGCAGGCTTCCTTTCCCTTCTTGCTAGCAGTACATCTCAGGAGAATGCCGTCCCATGATCTGACAGATGGGAGGATGCATGTGCAGCTATAGCGCAGTGAGAAGTTCATGTCATAGGCATGTCCTCAGAGCTTGCAGGTAAGATCCTTGTTTAAGGGAAAGCTCTTTGAAAGCCCCGTAATAACATAACCCGGAAAGAGCCCTGTACCTCCAAGGGGCCGGCAAGCAAGGCCAGCTGGAAACGGGGAAGCAGCAGATCCTGCAGCAAATGCTCCCCCTCCTGTATGAGGCCGGCTAAGCTGGCAGTGCTCGGCTTTGCTCACTGCTATGCCGATGGATGACAGCAGAGGCTGCCTTGTAGCAGGTACAGGCACTCATTGAAGTAGATTTAGCCAGTAAAGGATATTGCATGATTGCTAAGTGCTCTCATTTTGTTAGCAATGTCATTTGCCCCCCCCATTTGCCAAGCTCTATTCACATGTAATTGATTTCTGGCCTGTGTGATGTCTGAGCAGTTGCAAAAATGGGGCAGATCCCAGGAAAGCATCTCTTCAAGCAAATGAGAGTTTAAACCATGCGGGGGATGTAAAACGTGAGGCAAGGAGTTGGGAATTAACACATGGCAATGAGCCACACCATCACCCCGTGGGCAGCTTGTGGCCACCTCAGTAGGTGCCAGGGAAGGTGAAGGATGGGAAGGGATAACGTGCTGATCTGAAGCATGCTCTTGCAGCTGGCATCGCTGGGCTTCACCTGCCAAGCTTCAGGCCTGAAGGCAATCAACAAGATTGGAGTGAGAGACAAAAGGGACCGAGCCCGTGGTTCAGGGAGTAGGGTTTTTTTCTGGTGGATCTGCACCAAAATCCCTTTTGGAAGGAGAGAAGATTGAGGATTTTCTGCTTTCATACTTTGGTAAGCCGGCTTTATCAGGGAGCTAGGGAAAATTGGTTGCGTGGGGAAGCAAGCTTTTTGGTGTTGGAGAGCCTGGCTAGAGGTGTTACTCTCTAATCTCCTAGGGGAACTATTTTGTCCCCTGATTCCCTCTGTTTCTTTTATGCACTGCTTCAAGTGTACATCTCAGAATGCATTTCACAGCTAAATAATGCTTTACAGCGGGCAGGAGAGTTGAGCAAAACCATAACTACTGAATACACTAGTAGAGAGTGTTAATAAGTTTGGATATAATCAGAACAGCGTGGGATATGAGACTTGAATTGAAGAGCCCAAGAACTGCTGGGCACAGCTGAACACAGCAGGGGCCTCTTGGGTTGGTGGAAATGGAGCTGCGTGGTGATGGAGGTCAAGAAAAAACTGGGGAAATTAGAAGCTTTTATTACCACACTGAGTTATGACAGTTAAATCCAAATACAATTAAGTTAGAAAAGCAGGTAAGTGTTTTGTGGTTTAGCTATCCCAAATGAATGCCACTGAAATCTCTTCCTCGCGTTGATTTACTTACCTGCCCGTGGAGAACCTCATCGCAGAGCATTATGCATTCAGAGGGAGGTTTACTTGTCTGGCGCATGTTGTAATTAATTTTTGCCCAATTAAGGGCCGTGGAGCTTTGTCTGTAATTAGGACATGACAGTTTATGGTATGCAGAGTTGGAAGTTGCTAGTGAAGGGCTACGGCTGCTCAAGCAGTATGGTGTATCCTTCTGCAGAAGGCCTCGCATTGCATTTGTTGCTTTGTTTCCAAGAAAACTGGGCTGCTGGCTGGACTGTGTCTTTCCCGGAACAGATAAGAGGAGTGTTCGTTAGCCCTAAGAGGGCAGGTGTTAATTAGAAACAGACTCTTATGACCAATACGCTGCAGGTCTCATAGTTTGCCACCTTCATTTGTTCTAGGAGCTGAGCAAGTGGTGGGTTTTCCACTGAGTGCTGTTCATGCTAAGGGAGAGCTTGGACTTTGGCCCGGGATTTTTAATCTCATTCTCCATCTAATCAACTCCTTTCCCTGCTCCTGATCTGAACTTTAAAACGTGAGGAGGGTGAGGAGCTCCCGAGTGAAGGTGGCAGTCTGCCCTCAGAAATGAAACCTGCCTTGTTCAAATGCTTCCAGGCGAGTCAGCCCCGGTGAGAAACAAATTGTTTTAACAATAGATTTAATTAGCCAGCGTTTGTACTCCTGCACAGCGCGGCGAGTCCCAGCGCACCTGCTGGCGGGCCTGTCTCAAAGCCCTGGTGTCCTCTGTGAAGGTGTGTGAGGAATGAGTGAAGTGTTAAATAAGGACATCAGTGAGCTGCCCTGGGCAGCTGAAGACTTTTTTCCTTGCAGAGGACAGCTCCTGGTCCCTCCTGCTCCTGTCTTCCAAGCAAACGCCAGGTAGGCAGCATCTTCTTGGTGCTGTGCTCGTTTGGTTCTTGCTTTGTCTTCAGCCTGTGTAAAGGCACAGGCTGGTTTGGTTTGGCTCTGTTTCAAAGGGCAGCTTGTGTGATTGCTGCTGATTGGAACGTGCTCTCAGTTTGTTGCAATTCTGGCAAGATTTAAACACGTGGTCTGAGCTGTTTTGTGCTAGGCAGGACTAAAGCTGAGTGTTTTTAGGAGAGAAGCAGTATTTAAGGAAAGTATCATTTCTATGGGTGAGGGAAGAGGAGCAAAGCCTATTATTTGCGGTATCTCTGCGGGGAAAAGTCTCAGCATCTGGAGGGATGAGAGCTTCTGGCAGGGATGTGGCTTGCTGAAAGTCTGCTCCATTCTGGAACAGATTTGGCTCAGCAGAAGCAGCAAGACTCTTTAAGTGCCTTTGTGACTTCTAGAGGAAAAGTACCCAAAATGCTGGGCACATGGGAGACAACTGGTTAAAAGCTTTCTCATCGCTTCCCAGGCAGGATTTTGCTGTAGAACACAGAAGTTCTCTATGGTCTCTATCCTGCATGTAGGCACCAGCAACAGTCCCACTGCACTTTCAGAAGTCAGTTGCCATATAAGACTGGAGCAGTGAGGTTGTGGGGAGGTATCAGGTGGGTTCAATGGCACTGACCGCAATTCGTAGCGAGCTCTTGAGGTGTTCATCTGAGATTTCTGATGAAATTTTACTCTTCCTGTGCTTCATCCTTGACAGTAATTGTTCAAAATGTACGCACTGCTGAAAAGCAGAGATGTGAATGTGAAGGGATTGTGAAGCAGGGGGTGTATGCCTCTGAAAAGAGGGGTCTGGGTGGAGTCCGGTGGAGGGACATGGTCAGATTTTTGAGGTCAATATCTGATCGCAACTCTACATATTCCATTTGTAAATTGCAAGTCGTGCATTTATGTCAGCTGAAAATGGAGCCACAAATATGAAGTGATGACCTTTTCAGCCATCTTGAAACCTGTTCTCATACTCCTTTATCAGAACAGAAAGCAATGCTGCCTGCTTTTGTCTGCTCACAGGACTGTGTTCAGCCAATGTATTGAGATGCATACAGTTATTTGCCATCACCTGAACTGGCACTGCACTGCACCGTGCCCTGCCTTGGTTTCAGCTGGGACAATGCTTGATCTCATGTCACCCCCACACTGCACAGCAGCAAAGAGAAAACCAGAACTCTGATACAGTCAACTTTCCCATGTGAAATGTATGACACTGGTTAGGCATCAGCTGAGAAAACCCTTGAGGGCTGGTGAGTAATGAGACATCCTCAGTGACTAAACCCTTCCTGAAAGAAGTGGTCAGAATCACCCTGGAGCAATGCTGCACACCTCTGACCAACTGCTGGGTGATGGAGCCAGCCATGGCAGGGAAAACACACCATTCTCAGTGCACACTCATTGACAAATGGCAAAGTATCTACTGACAGTGGGTTTCTGCCTTTTTTATATTCAAGCTACTTTCTTAGCATTATAACAACTGTTATTCTTTTATTCTTTTGAGACTAGCGGTCAATTTTTCATGAGGTGTAGATGTAATTCAGAAGTCACCATTGACTAACCTGCATTGCTGCTACCTGGACAGATCAACGTGGCCTGCGTGATCTGCTCCTTCCCAGCATTGCTCTCCACAGGTTCCGTGTGCTCCTGGGTGAAATGCAGAATTCCCTTGCAGGCTTCATAGCTTTGGTTTCTGACATGGATTATTTGAGGGAGAAATTCAGGGTCAGAAACACACAGGAAAAGAAATGTGTTTAGGAGATCAGGAATGATTTCTTGCGTCTTCTTTCCTTGTCTTTTTCTGCTGGGAAAAGGCTCTTTCCTCTTACAGTGAAGGAGAATTTCCCAGCTAGCTCTCTTTGTTTTCAGTTTTGATGTTCTTTTGTCATATCCTTGCTGGCAGACGCAACCTCTGCCTAGGGAGGAGCTGCTGTTTCTCCAGAAATTCCTCCGAAATGCCTCCTTGGCACTCAATATCAACCATATCTGTTGTGTCAGTCCTGCTTGACTGCTTGACTCTGGCATTCTGACCCCAGGCATGGGACCTGAATGATGAAATCTTCAATCATCCTGCTGCCACAGCTCGTGGGTTCCTGGGAAGCCCACTATGTTGGTGCCCACCCTAGTGATAGCCTGATTTGCTTCCTTGCCCCTTTTGCTCAGGACTTTATTAATGGCAGCTGAATTTTATGGCCCAGTTCTGCCTACACTGGCCCACCTCTGCAGCCCTTTGGGTGCTGCTTCTTGCCTCCAGGGCATCTTCAGGGTTTCATCACAGCAGTGACACTCAGGCCTCAAAGGTCCTCTTACCTCTGTGCGGATGCATTTCCAGTTTTCTCCCTGGATCTTGGAGGAAGGCTTCAGTTCCTCATATTCTTGGACAACATGTTCTGTGGAGGCTGTGCTGTGCTACCTGCTGTCCTGGTCTCTGTGAAGTGGCTGTGGTCAGAATGTGACTGGCAAGTCCTCTCCTGCCCAGCCTGGTTGCTCTAGTGTTTGTCATCTTCTGGAGGAAAAAACTAATACCTCTGGGTGCTGTCTTGCATTGCCTCCTGCTTCTCACTTCATGCTGCTCTGCATGGACAGCTGTTACTTGTCTTCTGGCATGCCTGCAGACAGTGCTGTGACCCTGTGTTAATTCAAGGGACCCTCACTCTGTGTGCCTAACCCACCAACACCTGATGCAAGCCCAAACCCCAGCAGCACCACACTTGCCTGGAAAACTGCATCTTTGGGACAGTTGTTGCTGCTTGCCTGGCTCTGCCCCTCACAGAAATGAGTGTGTGAGGTCAGACCTTTGCCACCCTGTAACAAGCATGGATGTCTGCATGGAGGTCAGGAGGATAAACATAATCCTGCTGAACGCTTCAGCATCCACATGGCCCAGCACAGGCTGCTAACAGGTTACCTCGCCAGGGACCAGTGAGCACTCAGCTCTTCTCTACAGTTAGCAGAGAGTGGCTCCAAGCTAAGCACATCCCAAATGTTTATAAGATTCATTTTTCTACCAAGCTCTTGCAGGGAGGGAGGGAAGGAAGGGAAATCTGGGACAGGTAGGTAGCTTTAACATGTATCAACCTCTTGAACCAAAACCAGGTTCATCTCTCTCGTTATCTCCTGTTCTGAATCTCGGTACCTTCTCCAATGACCTCTCTGTCAGATCCCCAGGATGCCAAACAAACATTGGGTTGGGGTTAATTTATTCTGCAGAACAACTAGTTGCAAAATCAATGTGCTGTTTTTTATGTGTGGCTTTTTTTGTCCTCCCTACTAAAGCGAGAAATAGGTCAAGCAGCAAACCAGCATTTCTGAGGCAGCCAGAGTGACCTGTACCCACAGGTGTATTTCAGAGGTGGCCTCTCGCTGGGGTTCATGCTCTCCCCCTGCCTAAATCCCCACTGCTTCCTTTTGACAGAAGAAGGAGGAAGTGAATTGTTGGCAGAAGAGAAACGAAACCATTTACATTTCCTTGAACAAAGGCGATAGGTTTTTCAATAGAAAATACACCTCCCTCATTGCACTGCACCCATTAAACCAAGGGTTGCTTCTTCCCCTGTCCTTCTTGTGCCTGGGAGCCCTAGCCCTTCACAAAGATCCTCTTCTATCTGCGTGGTTCCTTTTCTGCAGTGAGTCTGTATATGGCAGATGACCTTAGTGGAAGTAAATGAAAGAACTGGCATTCTGTGAAGTTATTTTGGATCACATACGGAGTTGTCAGCTCTCTTTTAAGTCACAGGGAAGTTAATTTGGTCACAGCAAGACAGCAATATTCACAGTACTTCAGGTCCCACCTTTCCTGTTCAGTAAGGCTGTCCCACTTAATTTCCCTCAGAAAACTCCAGAGTGACTGGTTTTATTTTTTGCAGATCTTTCAGGTCTTTGCTTGGTTGGCTGTGGTTTGTTTGTTTCTGTGTAAAAAATTTTTGCACTCCTCACCTCTGCCTCTCAGAAACAACAGGAGGTGGTCAGTAGACCACCAAACTCATGCTGTTTTCCTGGGGAACTTATCGGCCTTGGCTGAGAGAGGCTGTACTGGCACTTGGTACGTTGGGGAAGCTTCAGCAGCGTTTCCCTGACGTGGGCTATAATAGGCCGACACAAGGGGTTTCACAAGCTGTCACTGCCATAGACAAGTAGAGGTCTTTGTTTTCGTGTGTGCCATGTGCCATGCTGAGCGTGAAATCAACCTTTGAGAAAGCACGCGGTGGGGGCACACGGGTGACAGTCCACACATCACTCACTATTGGTCTTAATTGCTAGGGCAGCAGAGGAGGAATAATTAGACACATGCGGTGTTCTATTTCCCATTTATATTGCAGTTTTTCAAATTGAACTAGCTTCCTGGGAGGGCTGAGTTCTTGGAGCTGAAACCTGGGAGAAACCAGGCATCTGCCACTGCCGTGCACGGGCTGAGAATGGCTGAAATGTTCCTTTCTGTTTCCTGAGAGTGGTCAAGTCAAATATCAGAAGTAACTGGTGAACTTCTTCCAGCTGAGGTCATAGGAAAGAATGTTGAAAAACAAAAACTGAGCTCCTATCAGCCTACTTTGGAAAATGCAAATGAGAACCTGCTTTATCACAGCATCTAAACTGGAGTCAGTCACACAGGAAAGCAAAGAAAGCCAGAGGTGGGAAATGGCATCGCAGAGCTTTCACCGTTCACACGTGGCTCTGCAGCTCTGACAACTGCTTGCCAGTGCAGCAGCTGCAGCAAGCCTGGCAAAGGCATTTTCTCATTACTTCCCTCTCCAGATCCTGGGAAGAGTTCAGAAGACCCTGCTCAGATACCGCCTACTATGCTCCATTTGATTTCTCTCTTTCCATCTTAAGGTGACCTTGTCATTTTCCCCCAATTGAATTCCTGACCAACCAAGGTCACACTTCACTTTCAAGGTCTTTCATGAGTCCCTCATCTTTGGATTTTGCTCCTATGTGCCCTCCTATGATCTGGATCTATGCTATTCCTCCACTACTTTTTTTTCCCCACCGTACTGCTCTGTCCTTTGCAGTTGCTTACAGTCTCAGCAACCCAGAAACCTCTGTGGCCTTTTCAGATAAGGCAACTGATTGTATCTTCAGTGCTTTTGGGAATTCGGAGCTGGTCCAGTGTTAAAGTAGAAAACAGCATGAGTAAAGTAAAAAATGGACATGCCATTTTTGCAAGCTGAACTGATTTATGGACTCATGCAACTGTATTTAACTCCAGAAGCTTGGAAACAACTTGCTGTGTCTGGAGCTGGAAGTACAAGATGCCTAATGGTGGAGCATCTTCAAAACTGATTTGACTCAATGCAGATCTGATATTCATCCAGGCTGAACTGTCACCCAGGTGTAATGCTTTTGGAGCTCACATTTTTTAGCTGAAGTTCCATTCAGCTTGGGGCTGATCCTGACACATCTTGCCCCCACATTTGTCTTGGGGTTTTCTATCAGCAGCGGTGAGGGCACTCAGGAACACCTATGGCTGTGCAAAGCACAGCAGTGTCACCTGTTTGACCTGCAACTGTCCTGGCACAGAACCTATTGTTAGCTTTAGCTCAGGAAGGAAACAAGCATCCTCCTTGTGGAGGATGTGACTGACGCTTGGTAGGGTCAGTCTAATATTACTTTCTTTTTATGGAGCCTCTTAGGCTGACTTTGGAAATAAACTATGGGAAGAAAAAAGCTTCTACCCATTTCTACCCATCATATGTTAATGACGGTTATTATGGCAGGCACAAGGAACAAGCAGCCAAAATGACATCCCATTGTGATGTGCAGTGTATGAACACAGAGCATTGTACTTTTCTTGCTTTACATTACAGTCTGATTACAGCCTGTCATTGTCAACAAACAGTTTTCCTGCTAAGAAATAGGAACCACACATACTGTGTGTTATACAAGCTAAAAAGGTGCTGTGAGAACTGAGGAGAGGGAAAGGAAAAAAGGAAGAGAAGTCCCTGACTTGTCATTTATGACGAATGTTCATTGTTATGGACAGTTTATCTATGCTTTATTAATAGCTATTCCCATATTGACCTACAGGATTTTAACAAAGGCTACCCATGGACTGGCAACCTCCTTCAAACTCCTACTCACAGAATGGATATTAGGATATAAAAGAAAATTAGCATGCACCCCTTCTCCTATCTGTATTATGTGCATTTTGGAGGTTCCATCCAGCTCATGTGCAGCACAATGTGTTTGAGCATAAACGGGACAGTCTTAAGACACCAGATTACTGTGATTTGATGGGATAGCATATATCAGCTGTGCCACAGAATCAAACTGTGTGACTTCATCTTTTGGGGTCAGCAGTGTAAAGTGGTAGCTGAGGAGCACGCAGCTCATGCAGCTGTAGCATACAGGACATACTTGATGGTTTAGGTACTAATTAGTCTTCCATTGAGGAAAAAAGTAAAATCAAAAAAGAGGTGATTGCTCCAGGTGGCCTTTAAAAGGAATGGCAGAGTTGCTAGGAAGCTAATAGTCATGGCTGTAAGTCACATCTGATTCAGCTTTTGTGTAACTTGGAAGGAATGCTGGACAACATCCCCTCCAAGGAAAGTGTGCAAACTAGAAAGAGCTGGAATTAATCTACTGAAGAAGGTCAAGAAGGCACGAAGGTAGACGAGCTGCTGGGAAAACTGTCTTGGAAGTAATTCAGGCAAGAGCATTTATCTATTCCTAGTCATTGCTTAAAAGCAATGTATGAACACTGAAGGTGCTGGCAAGCCTGACTTAAGGGCCCCATGCTTTCCATGATGGAATAGAAGTGTCTTATTTCCTTCAAGCTGTAATGAAAGTTTCTTTCCAGCCTCCGTGAATGGACTTGTGTCACTTTCATCACCTTTGAAATCCTGACAGACCTTGTCTGTGGATAACTGATGTTGCACTGATTCCCCCTTAATTACTGAACAGGACAAAATCATGCAAGTGTTAGAGGCAACCTGAAGGAGCCATTTGGTTTTGTTGTTTCCAGTATCCAGGAGTGCTGTTATGGTTGCTGAGGGTATGATGTGGAGGTAGTTAAAAGCCAGGGGTGATACGGTCATTAACTTTAGGGCTTCTGTCACCTTTGGGCCACCAAAATAGCTCAGAGATTTCTTGAGGGTAATGTGGTTGAGAGGTGACTGTGAACAGAGTAAAGCACCCATCCAGAAGAATGAGAACTTGCCTGGGAGAGGTGCCTCACATTTGGTAGCATCTTTCCAGGAACGGCATATACGAGTGCTCTTCTGTCTTTCTAACCACGTGAAATTCACACACTGTGGAAGAATCAAGGTCTTTCTGCTTTTCTCAAGTCATCCTAACATGCACTCTTAATTTCTCCAACATCCAGACATGGAGACTGATTAATTCCTTTGTGTGAAAGCTACCTGGCCTGGTGCATTTCCTGAGGTGTATTTACATCAGAGATGAGGCTGCGTGTAAATGGCTGCTGTGCTTTCTCCTAGAGGTAAAATATAGCTGCTGTGTGTGCCCTGATAGTTGTAAACGGGGCAAGGTGCTTTCTGTCAAAACAGATCTGCAGAGCTCTCTCTGAGAAACCAGTTCACCAAATCCTACACCTAAAAAAAGCAATTTCTGTTATTCTGGACATTCCACGCTTTAGTGGCTCACAGGTATACGCAACGTGTTGCTGCGAGGTCTTCCAAACAAAGGGAAGTTCCTAATGGGGCTTTCTGTGTTTCCCCTTGCATTCCATGAATTAAATAAGGAATAAAGCTAGAGCAGAGATGCTAGGCTTCATCTGGGAGACAGCCCCCTCTGCCTGCTGCAAGGTGCTGCAGCCCCGAGGAGCACTGCCCTGCTCAGTTTCCCATGGGACTGAAGAGGTGTCAGTACCGAGCAATACTTTGCCCAAGTGCTGCAAGATCTCTCTCTATATATATTTTAACAATGTCCATGTATTTTTAACGAGCAACCATAGAATTAAAAGGCCACCTGCAGCTTAAGGAGATTACTCAACAGTGATGCGTTCCATCTCCTCTCCCATGGGAATCTGAAGGCCGAGGAGAAAAGGGTATCATCTACAGCAAAGCTGTGAAGGGCATCTGATAATTGATCACAGGGTGTGAAAAAGGCTTTGAGAGGTCCCCACAGCTGGTGCCTGGTGTGGTCTGCACTGAATTGCTCTGCTGCTCTGCAATTACAGACCTGCAGCAGTTCTGTGATGTGACGCTGCTAACGTGAGCCCACATCTGAATAAATGGCCCTGCTTAGATGCAGGGGAAGGGAGGGAGAAAATAAATGTTTTGTGAGTTTTCAGAGGCAAACTTAGAACCAGAGGATGTCACGGAGCAGGACAGTAGGAGTGCAAATCTGCTGAATAAAAGAAATGATTTATACTAAGACATCCTTCCAGTACTTCATGATAGAAAAATAACAATTAGCTTATTGCAAACAAATTGTGACCGTGGATGATTAAAATTATAATTAAAGCGCGGGAATGATGTTTGCATCACAGATGTGCATCTCTGCAGACTATGGGGACAATACATTAAACAAAGTCAATCACTCCTCCATGATAATGGTATTTACAGTAACACAATGGCAACGTGAGGCATTTCACTGCTGACAGGACTGCGTTTCAAAAGATATTTACAGCATTAACATCCCTAAGATATGATCTCTGTTGGAAAAATGGTCAGTGCTGCTGTTCGGTTTTCAGACATCAGGCTTTGGTACGATGAGCAGCAGCAGAGAAAATGAAAATGAGGGAGGGCTTTGAACAAGTGTTTTATAAAGAGGATTTGCTATCGAGGGTTTAGAGCAGGAGGATTTTGATTATGTTACTGTACCAGATAAAATGAAGCTGGGGGGAACAGTAATTATAAACTTCTGTAATCCACAGAAAACAATTTAAAGATAAGGTGATAGAATATTAACAGCAACTTCAGGGAAAGTTTTCCCATCTGCAGTCATTGTTATTTGCGTTCTTTAGATCTAACAGAGAAAAAAAAATTACAAGATATAGCTCTGTTTCAGTGCACAGCAGGAAAGGAAAAAACTGAGATTTTCTGTAGGTCTCAAGGGGTGAACTCCATTCTGATGGGATGGACTTCGTTGAGCAATAAGAGGGCCTGTTTGGACAGAGGGAACCACGAGTTCTTTGATGCCGCAGGAAGCCTAAGCTTCTTAATTTCTGGTGTCTGCAGCACTGCTTTGGGCAGGCAGTGGTGCCAGGCTCTCATTTTCCTTATACAAGTAGAACATCAGTGGTGGCCCACGCTACAGCCACAGAAACAGGCAGGAGCTGCTGAGGTTCTGGCCATGTTTCCAGGCACATCTACCAGCAAAAGGAAACAAACCTGAGATTAACAGCCCCCTGTGCCTTCCATGTAAAGTTATCAGAACCATACAGGAGTTACACTTAATAATGCTGCTACCTCCAGTAAAGATTTTGCTTGCGCCTTCAGATGGCAGAGCTGCCTTGGGAAAATGAGAACAAGGAGACTAAGAAAAAAAGGTGCTGTGGAATCCAATTGTTTTTAATGCCCTTGCGATCTTTAAAGGCTAAAGTAATAGGAAAAAAAGAAAAAAATAGGCATGGTGCCGTATGCAGAAAACGGGGAAGAGAACATGAGAGCGCTGCTCAAAGAGCGTTGTTCTCTGTAGAACAGCAGTGAAAGAAAATAGAGGCAGGCAGAATCTTCAATTAAGATAGTATAAGGAAGCAAATATTTGAGGAACCAGTAAATCAACGAGATAAGGGCAGAATAAATGTAATTCAAAGCCCAATGTCTTGTTGTAGCGTGTTATAAACATCAGAGCACAGGGCTGCATTTGATGATGGACTATACAGTGCGAAGCTGGAATGAGGCAGTGGCATTTTTGTAAAGCTTGCTGAAAGAGAAATCAATCACAGAGGTTATTGTATCATACTGTCAGTGGGGTTTTTAATAAGTTGGTACAATTATTTTAGGTATGAACAAACTGTAAGAAATATCTGCCCCCGAGGGCTGTTATTTTCTCAACAAATGTGCTGGCAGGGAAAGTCAAACAGAGCCATAAATATTATAGGATGGGAAACTATATGCTGGGGAAAAGGAATCTGGGATGCTGTTAGAAGTGCCCAGTGCAGAAAGCAGGTCCCAGCGGAAGACTTTCACAGAGGAAAAAAAGTAAGCCCTACACATGGCAATGACAGTGGGGTACAAGGTGGAAAGTCACGTCTCAGTAAATTCCTACAAAACATCAGATTGGCACAACACTGGAAATAGGTTCTGCAAGTGATCAGTGCTGGGATGACAGGTGCTAAGTCCCACCTGCACACCTGAGAGTGAGCTGGGAAAGCTTTCCAGCTGAGCATGTAATGCTCCTTGTGCCGCTGAGAGCCCTGCAGCATCCGTGGTGAATGAAGGCTCCATCGCCTTCTTCAATTCTAAAGAGGTTTTCCCAAGTAATAACTCACCAAATAAGGACTAGAGGGTGGGGAGTACAGAGAACATCCCTGCTAGAAATGTGAGTACCAATGAGGGCATTAATGTAGTTTTCCAAAGTAAAAAGAGCATTCACTTCTTCGTGTAACAGATAAATGTCTGAAGTAAAGATGTACAAATGTGGCAAAGCAGGCTTTCACACTGAGGTTTGATAGGTATGGCAAGTGGATGTATTTGAAGATGCTCCCGGTGACCCAGGCACAGCACGGTTGTGTACTGCAGGGGGCAGTCCGAGCTCCTTGTTCACAGGCACACTGCAACTTCCACCCTCTGCAGGAGTGTGCTCTGGCCTACGGATGAGAGCCCGAAATTCTCCCGGCTTCTTTGCTTTTGTGCTGTGGGAGTATGATAATGCAGTGCTAGGAGGTTAAAAGCGGGGATGTCCTCTGGCTGGCTGTGGATGGAGAACACCTGGGCATACTCAAAGCAAGCCCTTTTCTAGCTTGTCTGTTACGTTCCGTTAATTATAAGACTGACACTCTCCTAAGCTTGAAACTTCTCCGAGTAACTGTTGACATTGCTGTGAACAACTAGACTGGAGTACTGTGGATGTCAGAAACAATGCCTCTTTTCAGTGCTTCTTCAGCTGCTTCTAGGGAGGGAAATCTGTGCTTACCCTGACAGCACCCGGCTGAAGCTGCCACGTCACAGTGTGCAACCACCGATGGCTCTTACAGGGTCAGAGCTGACACTGTTGACATATATCAAGCATCCAGCCCGTAGTGATGTTGTAACACTGAAAGACAATATTCAGCTGTACCACTCCCTTCAAGGAAAACCAGAGCTTTCTGGTGAGAAGCCTGAGTCCTCAGTGCTGCTTTTGAACACGTATCCTGCTCAGCAGCTTCAGGCTTCAGCGCTAGAAGGATCCTTTCAGATCAGTAAAGATCTTCCCTGCTTTACAAATAGCAC
The DNA here is from genome assembly GCA_013399175.1 of Odontophorus gujanensis. Lineage (NCBI taxonomy): Eukaryota > Metazoa > Chordata > Aves > Galliformes > Odontophoridae > Odontophorus > Odontophorus gujanensis. The sequence continues at coordinate 229,389 of VXAB01003363.1, read as the reverse complement.
GTTAGGTTGATTGAAGGGGTAAATATTTTTATGTTTTCATGCTTTTTCATCATATATGTGATCTTCTCTTTCATTTCTCTCTTCAGCCCACAAAGAAGTTACGACCAGTTTTCCACATGGCATGTCTGTCTTCCTTTTCAGGTTTTGCATGTCTTTACTTTGAGGGCACAGCAATGTAGGTATATTATGAATGTTCTTTATGTCTGAGTCCATTAATACAACTGTAAACACGACTTCTAACTTACAGATGCTCTTCCCTCCTGTGCTGCTTCATGACACTAAAGTCCCTCACTCTTCTTGAGGTTTTTAAACTACGCTGTAGATTTTGCCATCAAATGTCTTCTTTTGGATGCCAAACTCTTGGGTCTCCAAAGTCTGACCACGTGCATTTTCTGAGACAGACACATCATTTTCACTCTTCTGATCCTGCCAACAAGTGACCCAGGTTCTTCATTTTTGATTCCTAAATTTGCTGTCATCCCTGAATAGTAAATCAGGGATAACACCAGCTTGTGAGAATACCCAGGCGTTGAGAAAGAAATAGCCACCTAAGTAAGTGCTGACCAGGAGGTGTAACATTTATGAGATGTAACAAGCTATAATGTCTGGAGAGGTGAGGAGGATGGTTGTTTTAACTGAGCTGCTATCCTCAGCGTGAGTAATTCACCCATTTGTTCTAACAGTTCAGCATTCCACCACTGGCAAGCTTTTCTTCAACAAAGGTGTTTCCAATTTGCAGACATAGTAGTAAGCAAACTAGCAGCAGCACAAGAAATAACATCTCGATGAAAGCCATCTGATCCCGTGACTTTTTAATTTCTGTATCAGTCTGTGCTCGGTTTGATCCTCCTGCAGCAGGGCAGATGCACTGACATGACTCAGCTGCCTCATGGTGCTGGTACACCTCATACTTTGCTCTGTTGTCCCCCACTCTGTGCCTAGGTTGGCTACAAGTATTTTGCAGGCTTTCTCCTTTTTATAACTTTCAGTTGTTTCATTCGCTGTTAAAGTCTGTGTTCTGTTTTGCCAGTTGTCCATTCCAGCTCTCCCCCAGGTAATCTAAGTTCGATTTGCCTGTACTGTGCCCCCACTTCCTGAAGCAGCAGTATGAGGTTCAAACCCACACGAGAGCTGTGCCGTTTGAGCACAGTGCTCATCTCTCTGCTGTTTCCTGCTCCCATCTGGCCACTTGTTTCTCTTTTTGTACAGAAATGAGGTTGGCTTTAAGGATTGCCATTTCTTTTGCAGCTTCTGTGCTGAGCTTAAGGACTTTAATGCTTTTGTGGATGGCACTAACAATTCTCCAAGCCTCTAGAAACTCAGCTCCTTCCCAGATCCTTGCATATTCCTCTTCTACTTACTGGAAAAAAAAAAAAGCACAGCTTTGTGTCTGAAGCCGAACTAATCCCTCCCTGAAGATATGGAAATCTAACAGTATCTCAGTGAGTGTAATTGGGTGCTCGGTGGTGGTTTCTCCACTGACCCATTTCCATCGGCCAGGCTGGAAGCCTTCTCAGATCCACGGCTGGCAGACAAAGAGACATTATTCTCCCTCCTGCTCTGTTTGACTTTGGTAAAAAACAGTGATTTGTTATCACTGAGGTAAAGGCATCAGCTGACTCGTGTTTCTGGCTCGAGTATTATGTGTTTAAATGATAATGGGACTACGTCAACACACAACACCCTTCTTTGTTAAAGGTGCCTGCTATTTAATGAAGCCTTACACAAGAACTAGTTTGTCCCTCGATGGTTTTACTTGGGAGTATTGTGGCAATGCACAGAGCAACGGCTTATTAAAATGGAAGAAGCAAATGAAAATAATAATGATGGAAGGGACCCTTGATTCAAAAAGATATGACTTGCTTTACATCATTGACATTTGTGTCAATGCCGTATTAGCAGTAATCACATTTCTCATTGTCTGCTGCAATGTACCCAAGTCCTCGGTAGAAAACTTCATTAATCAGGGAGGTGTGCTCTCTGTGTCTGTTTTGTTAGGAAGATGAATCACTTTGGCTCTCTGCAGATCTGCTGAAGGAGAGGAGGACATGCATTGCGTTTAAACGGAGGAGGATAAACGAAACCTATTCTGAGGGCTTTTTCTTTGATGTTTGCTCTGTGCCAACCCAAGGAATATTTCAGAGATTGTAATTTATTAACCGTCCTGCCTCACCTGATAACACAGTTCTCATTTTTGACCAAAAGAAAGTGTATTTCTGTGCTCAAGGCAACAAGTGAGCTGCGGCAGGGGTGAGCTTCCTCAATGTGGTGGCATTTTCACCAGCTTAAAATGAGAGTAAACCCACTGAATTTTGTAGTTGTGTCTTGGTACTGATAGAAACTGCCATGCAGCTAGCAGAACTGGGAGAGACTAAGTCTTCCACAGCTCTCCATGGGTCTCTTGCGTGATGTGGGGCATGTCAGTTGATGTTCTTCTGTTTCCTCATCTGAAAGGCAGGTAACAGCACCCTCTGCATCCAAAAGGCACATGGAAGTAAGACACCATTAAACTGGAGACATGGTTCTCCAGAAAACCCAGGTTTGTGACTGTCAGCAGAAAGAGCTTGTGAGATGAGGACACTCACAAGGACACCAAACGTGCCTCACCATCGTGCGCACCGTGGTAGGGCTCTGCTCAGTGAGGCGGTCCAGCAGCCTTTGGTTGTCCATAGCAACCAGCGTGGGTTGGAAATGCTGCTGCAGGAGGCCGCTGGGAAAAGGCTCCCTGCTTTGTGCCTGCTGCTGACGCTCTCCTCGTTGCTCCTAACCACCCTGTGGAACTCACTGCTTTTGCCAGCACAGCGGCTCTTGCCAACCTACCGGTCATTGTCTCAAGGACGTGTGGGTATGGGCAGAGGGAAACACAGCACAGCACGCAGGGGATGCACCCAGCCCGCAGAGATTGCAGCCAGCGAGACGGTGCCCACCACAGATCTGCTGGGAGGCAGGGCCTGCTCCCAGCTGCCCACAGCAGCGACTGCAACACTGCTTAACGTGCTGTTACTGAACTTGCCACATGTTGGGCCCCAGGCTGTGATGTAATTGCTCTTGGGTGTCCTCCAAAACAAGAGAAACGTCAAAAGGCCCAAGGCTGACCTTGGCAGGACACAGGTGGGGCTGTGGGCTCCAGGCAGTATCATCCTGGCAGTCCTCTGGCTCTAGCGACCAGCTTATGTATTTGAGGCTTGACACTGCAAAAAGAGAGACTTACAGCCTGACAGCTTCGGTCTTTTAATCCCTTTTTGTACCAGTAATCCTTTTTCTGTGAGCAGTCCCTACTCATGCAAGTAGTACTCTTAGCATCAGCAGAGGATCTTTGACCTGCCTGTATTGAATGTAAACTAAGATTACTTTCGGCATCCGTGGAATCCTACAAAAACCAAAAGAAGCCAAGCATGGTCTGGGATTTACAGACCCAGGAGGTCAAGCTGGAGTTTACATTCACTGCTGGCAGTTTCAGGGGTTGCCAGCACAGCCCTGGAAGATGAACTTCCCTTCTGACTGCAGAATAAACACAGCGTGGGGGGTAAATAGCCAAGGAATTACTGAAGCAGTGGGTGAAAGGGAGGAGGGCTGCCTTGTAAAACATCCATTCAGAGGACGTCCTGAGGTAACATTATCTGATGTCTCCAGGTAGCAGACACTGGTTACTGAAGTGCTTTAAGAGTCGAGAGAGAAAGCCTCAAACAGGGACAGCCAGCACATGAAGAACCACTCTTGCAGCTTTTTCAGTTTCATGTGCCTGTGGCCACTGCTGATTTTGATGCCACGGTGGTTTAGCAGCTCTGTGCCTGATTCACATGGGAAGTGCTTCCTGGAGCAGGTTAAGTGTGGAGGTGCACATCTCTGTGTCGCCATGGCACCAGTGGGATGTGAGAGGCCTGCATCAGCAGCCTGTGCCTGGGCAGGGGAACTGTCCCCTGCGTGCCCACATTGTGCAATTACCAGGTTAACCCTCTGTACTAACTTTAGCTGTGCATAGCAGTAGAACCGGTTCCAGGGGGGTTTTACAAAGAAAAAAGACAATTTTTCAGATGCTTGGGGCACCATGAGCAATGGGGTTACACTTACTGCTGATGGAGAGAGGGGAGCGGTGGTCAGCAGAAAGCCCTCCACCTGCCCTGCCATCTTCAGCCCCAGGAAATCAGAGCGTTGATCAAAGCAATGCTCTGGCTGCTTTGCATGTTTCTGCTGAAGTGTTGGGAAACTGGTACCTGATGAGCTCAAACCTGCTCATAACCCTGACTGTAATGACAGGCCAGAGCCATTGGGGTGACACAGACTCCATGTGAGCTCTCCACATCCTTCCCTGGCACATCACTTGGCTGTGAACAGACAGTATCTACTGCTAATTGTGTGTTGCTCTGCAAACTGCATATTACGGAGAGCTGCAAAGCTGAGATGGGGTAGCAACCATCAAATTTGGTTTGTTAATGGGGGTTTGAGGTGGCTTACTTAAAGACAAGAAGCACAGAAGGGTGTCTTCCTTCCAGCCTTTTGCTAAAAGGGAAACAGAGTTGGATGGGGACGGGAAGAAGCGTACAGACTCGCTGTGCAAGGTCCAGGAAGATGCCTCCTGCAGCCTGGAGCTCAGTGACTGGCTAGGATCCACAACAGCTGGGTGCAGCAAGGAGGGTTCATGAGGAGTGGCACACATTGCCTCGCCTCAGACCCTGATTTTCTCACAAACTTGGTAGAAGATCGAAGATACTGAATTGTACGAGTTGACAGAGATCCCAGTGAATGTGGGGGTATTCACAATGTGTGTCACTATGTAGCTTCTTTCATGTGGCTTTTCATGATGCTCAGGATCTGACTTATTTTGGGGCTTTACTGGAGCGTTTATTGTGGCTTTCCTCTCTTCATTCTGAATCACGGCAACTGAAGCTCAGTCAGAAGAGGCTGACGACTAAATGAGTGTGTGGATGAGAGGAGGATGTGCCTCCTACAGGAAGTAAACAAACTGGACAAATTGAAGACTTCCCATGGACACATCTGTGTGCCAGTAAGTACTTTCTCAGTTGCCTTCTCCATGTGGGAAAAAAGAATGGGAGAGGTCACCTGCCCAGCAGGTGATGCCAGAAGCTTGGCCAGTTAAGCATCTCGTGGAGTCTTCAACAAGTTGCCTTCATGAGCTCCCATTTAGTATTCAAGTTATCAGATATCAGTTGGAGATCTGCATATAGCGAAGGTGACTTAGCATCAGGATATAGACTGACGCTCTTCCATTTCTTTAAAATTACAGAAGAAGCTTGAAATAATACAAGGAATTGCCTTGTATGTTACAACTGCAGCACTGTGTATGTACAGAAAACCTACAGAAGGTATCTGATGCCTTCAGATTTGCCCACCAGAAAGGCATCAGGCTCCTGTTCCCTAGTGTGAAGCTGCAGTCACCAAGACACCTGATGCAGCTTATGAGCAAAGCCTGGGCCAAACCACTTTGACCATGAGGTGGTACCTTCTCCATCAGCACTGCTTTGCTCAGAGGAGCTCCTGGCAACTTGAGTGAGAACTAAATCAGACCTCTAAAGGTTAACCTGCTGGTAGGTGTGAGATGCCAGGAGGGAAGGAACCAGCTGGTTTGTGGCTGATGACGTGATCTTGCAATCTGATGTCCTATTTCACAGCCTTCACAGCTGGAGTTTCTGTGTCATCAGGAGGAACAGGAGTGCTCTTTTCCCCATAAGCACAATGTCAGAGCAGCTTGGCTGTGTTACCCTACTAAGCTGCAGTAAATTGGTTCCCACAAACCTCTTATTGCTATGAGTAAGACTTTTTTTTCTTCCTTTTTTATTTTTTTATTTTTCCCTATGATTTAAAGTATCATGAACTGGCTTGGTTTGTTTCAAATAGTACCTTCCTTCCCAGAGGTGCTAAATCAGAAAGAACTATTTGCATTACTCATGTATTTCATGTTCTTGTGTGGGTTTTGGGAGAAACTGCTTCCTTTGTTATCCCAGCTGGGCTGGAACACTGATTTTACATATGGTCATAACACGGAGGAGGAAATGTAAAAGCTGTGGTACAAAACCATTTTGTGTTGCCACTGGCACTTGAAGCGTACTGTGTTGGCAGGTCTGATGAGCTGAGAAAAACACTTCTTATCTGCTCATCCATTTGGGGCCAGGTGTATAGTTCCTAGGTCCTCCCTTGAGCACCTGAACAGTAGTGGTATCATGCAAGACACAGAAACCTGCAGTGACTGCTGCGTGCTTGTTAGTCACTGATACAAAGCTGTGCACTTGAGTACAACTGTAGGTGTCACAGGGAGAAGAGAAAGAGAGAAATGAAATCTTGCTGTACCCTGGAGCAGCTTGCTTCCGTATTAGGCTGCAGAAGGCTGTTAGTCATTTACGAAGAACTTTGCCATGATGAGATCTGTTTATTTCACGTAGAATTTGCTTTTTGCTGTTAGCACAGAGCTGAACAACTGAGGCTGTGCCTACACACTCACATCCCCAGCAGCACCAGTCCTACAGTGCTCTGCTTGCACAGAGGGCAGGGCCAGCATTCCCACGCTGACTCAGCGAAGCACCCTAGCACTGTGCCTCCCTTTTTTCACCAGGTGTTATGGCCAAGTCTGACTCAGTTGCAAACCCAGACCTCACCAGGAAGGTGGTGATCACACATGGACAGTGCTGGGACGTCACGGAGGAGGAGTGGGGCAGGATAGGTGCCCTAATGTCCTCATCCAGCTCCACGGCAGGGAGAACAAGATGTGGTTTCTCTGCCAAGGGAACTGATCTGGGAAAGAAGATTTTTTTTTTTTTCCTTAACACACTCTGTTGCTTACATTAAGGTTTGGAAAAGGTATAAGTAAGTTCATAATATCAATGTCACCAGTAGACTTTCAGGAAAAAGCAGACATTGCTTCAGAAAAAAAATTAAAGACATAGGAAAAAAACAAACACCCAAATGCCCATTAAAAAGAAAAATTCTAACCCAAATGAAATCTTCAAAGGCTTCTTCCTAATCATAAATCCTTTCTGAAGGTCATCATTAGATGATGCAAACCAACGCTGAACTTGCAGCCCATGAGCCGCCCTGCAGCCGGCTGGCAGCCAGCACGGTGTGGTGGGTCTGCAGAGCACAGCACTGGAAACCCTGCCCAGGGCAGAAAGAGCTGAGATCCTCCTGGGCCTCAGGGCGTATGGTGCAGCCACAGAGCACGTCATGGGACAGCTCATGCAGGAATCGCTCCTGGCAGAGACTGGCCCTGCAGAAGGCATTCATAAAGCCTTTTGAAATGTTGCCTCCTTTGGCCAAAACAGATGGAAAAGGGCTTGGTCTTGCTGGTAATTTAGGGGTTCCTGTGCCACAGCAGGCAGCTTCCCAGTGCTGGCTGCCCTGTGCTGAGCCACATGTGTGTGAAACGAGTGACTCATCTCACTCTAAGGAAAATGCAGAGGTCTGTGCAGAGCTCTGTGCCCCACTCAAACTGCCATTCCTCCCTGATTGTAAGTACTTCTCTCTTGTGTTAGCCAACCAGCCATGACAGTACGGCTGGTTTAGGGGCTCACTGCACGTTTTTGTTGGTATGAAGATCGTATCTTTTCATGCAATTGAAAAAAAAAAAAACCAACAAAAAAAAAAACCACCAGGAGTTACTGTATTTGTTTGGGGACTGGTCTCCTCACAGATGCAGCGGGGTTCTTCTGGTGTGGCTGCAATGCAGAAGTGGTCATTCCCAACTGCATTTGTTAAACCTTTCAACTAAAGAGCTGTCTGATGAAGGATTGAGGCTATGAGGTCTCCTGCTATAGGACTCACTGGAGACCTAAGAAAGAGCAATTGTGAGCGTTAGGGGACCTCAAATCTTTGAGACCTGTTGTACATAGTCCCTTGGATCTTCAGGTGAAGATGAGGCACTGTGCTTTCCATATGTGCTGCACAGGGCAAACTTAAATTTCTCTGCAATTTCCTCAGAGAAATCATGGCTCCTCTGACCAAATATGGAGCGCTCAAGAGATGCTGAAGGCACCAAGCTGCAGTTTTCTGGAGGCCCCAGATCACCACCCTCTCTGCCAGCTTGTTAAACAGGCATGCTTCAGGGAGTTGAAGTGTCATCGATGTTAAATGCCGCTGGAGTCTGCGGCTTTCCTTAGGAGCTTGTCAGAGGTAAGGTATGTCAGAGGTAAGCTTGGTGAAAGGCAGCATTTTGGGGCTTCTGTGTGCTGTAAAACACTATGTACCAGCTCTTGCTGGCAGATTCTTTGCAGGAAGACCTACTCTGGGACTCCAGCAGCACTGAATACTGATCAAGTGAAAGAAAAGGCTGTGTGTGTGTGGGGAGGGAGGCTGGACCAATTTCCCTGCTGGCCTAAATCCAGAGGGTGAAATCCCAGCCCTGTTGAGATGCATGGGATTTTTGCTAGATATGCAACTGCTGATAAATCTTTTATGAAGTCAGCACCGATTTTGCTTCGGATTAAAACCTCCTTGTAATCTTAGCTTACAAATACTCATATCTTGCACACGGAATCAAAATCTTCAGGAAGCAAATGAGCTTGAAAATGATTTTAGCTGCATCAGTGGATTCCCTGCAGTAGAAACTCATCGAAGGCTGATTTGGGTTCATTGTGGTAAGACTGGCTGAATGGCATAGAGACACTGAAATCCCTCTGTAAGGGAAGGCTCCAGCTTTGACTGCAGACACACACTTTACCAGACATCCTGTGAAGCACAGAAGCACAGATTTGGTGCTGTCTCTTGGTGTGACCCTCTCACGCAGTTGGCGCTTATTAACATTTTTAAAGATCAGATTACTGACAGTACATCTCTCTCTTTCCATTGCATATTGCTGTCATGGCTTCTGGGGTTCAACTTGTTGTTCCCAGGTATTCTGGAAGCCCTTGTGCCTGAAGATACACCTGCATTAATGACCTCTGTGTTTCTCCTCTTTGAGGAAAACTGACTACACCTCCTGCAGGGAGGTCAGAGAGCTGGGGCTTCCACTGCCTGCAGATACAACCAGCTAGCCTTAAAAACAAAGCAGGAAAGAAGATGATAGAAAAACAAAATAAATTAATAATAACTCTGGTTTCTTTATACATCATAAAGAAGCAGAGGATAAAAAGTGGTTTGCTTTACAGGTCACCTTCACAGCAAATAGGAATCGTTCAATCACTGCAGGATAGTATCAAAGTCACTCTCACAGACTGGCTACTGGAATGTTGATTAAAAAAATATGAGAAAGATTTTAAATGTTTCTTTGTGAGACAGAGCAAAACTGCTCACCAGTGGAGGAACAGACACTGTAAACTTTCTTTTGAAAGCTTTCTTAAAATGGACCTGGAAAGACCATGTACCTCCCTAACAGTTTAAGAGAAGATGGCCAGTTCTGTCTTCCCAACTCAGTCCCAGCCACATATGGATACAGTGGGAGTTTGTGACCTTGTCTTCTTGTGTCAAGCTAAGTAGAGCTTTATGTCTCTTTTCACAATTGGCAGATAGGAAAGCTTTTCACAGAACCACAGAATTTTTGAAGTCAATGAAGACTCTTGAGATGACCCAGTCCAACTGCTTGCAGGCAAGGTGAGCTACAGCAGGTTGCCAAGGACAATGTCCACTTGGTTTTGAATATCTATTTCCATGAATGGAAACTCAACAACCTCTCGGGGCAATCTGTTCCAGTTTTTGACCGCCTTCACAGCAAAAATAAAAAAGAAAGGAATCTCAAATGTCTCGATTTGAGCTTATTGTCCTGTCTGTGAGCACTACTGAGAAAAGCCTGCCTGCCTTCCTCCTGCTGCCTTCACTTGATTTCCTACTTGCTGGGATGGATTTTTCTTAAGCATGGAGATGATTCTTGAATACCAACCAGCAATTCTGCACCTATTCTCTCTAGGACTGTATTACAAGCAGATCTCTGAAAAGGCCAAAGCTTTTTCTTCTGAGATCAATGTCGTGGTCCTGCCTTCTGCCCTGCTCCCTCCTCTCAGAATCCTGAACTCAATCATTTTGTGGTCACTGCCACCAAGGCTGACCCCACCTTCACGTTTCCAACCAGTTCTTCCTTGTTTTTAAGAATCATGTTCAGGACAGCACCTTACACCATTAGCTCCTTGATGACCTGTGCCATGAAGCTGTCATCAGTGCACTCTTGAACTCTCCAAGATTACTTGAGCCCTGCTGTACCCAAAGTTCAGATGTGAGGGTGGTTAAAGTCTCCCAAAACAACTAGGGCCTGCAAGTGGGAGGCTTCTTCTGGTTGTTTGAAGAATTCAGTGAGGGCATAGCCCCGTAATGGCACACAGAATTCCAGCAGGTCCAAGGAAAATGGCCAGAAGGAACAAGGGAAGGGAGCTGCTGATTAGCATCCTCATGAAATTTCTGTTGTCCCTTCCTACTCCAGCACAGAAGGGAGCTGGACAAGGCCTATCACAAGAGGAGCTGGATCAAGAAGGCGTGCGTCAATCTCATTTACACATGAGAATTTCCCGCCCTTCCATCTTCTACTATCATTGCTTCAAGTGGAAATACTGATACCGAGCTCATGTCAAATTGCTCCCAGCCTCAGAACAGCCCAAACTGTACAGCAGCACTCTGAATTCCAGCGCTNACTGATACCGAGCTCATGTCAAATAGCTCCCAGCCTCAGAACAGCACTCTGAATTCCAGCGCTCCTGGTGGTTCTGTAATTTGGCTCTCCCTCTCAGGAAGATACCAATGCTACTTTGCTGCGCCTTGTCAAAGCCACATTCAGCTAGCTGGGCTTTCCCACTGCATTATTTTAAGCCCAAATCCATAGATGACAGCAGTTACGAAATGCTTGGCGGTGCATTCTGCCACAGCAGAGCTCTGCTCCAACAACGCTGTTGTGCAATGCTTATCCGGAGCAGTGTGCAACCCAGTGCTCACAGTAACACACGTGGGGCGTGCAAGAATCGAGAGGAAGGTGGCACGAAGCACAGGATGATTCGCTTAAAGCCCGCACGAGCTTAGTAAAACATTTCTGTATTTCTGTTCCAAATCCTTTAGGCAGTGCGAATGAGGGGATGCATCAATCACTTGGCAGCCCCTCCCCTGCCTGCTTCTGCCATCAGAACTGCGTGGCTCTGCAGCCCCGCCGCTGAAGAACCCTTGCCGTGACTCGATCACGCGAACGCCTATCCCAGTGGTCATGAGTGACTTAGGAAGGAATTCGGGCCAAACCCTCACCCAAGGCTGACAGCGTCCCCGTTAAACATTAGACAAACGATACTCTTTATCTGTAGAACTGGAAACGTTTTCCCACAGAGCACGTGGCAGCGCCCGGCGGCTCTTCCACCCACGCCGCCGCCCGCTGCTGGCAGCGCCCCAGCAACACAGACACGGGCAACCGATGGAACGCACCGCGCATGCGCCCGACCCCGCCCGGCCGCAGGGAACATGGCGACAGCACGAACCAATCAGCGCACGGCGCCGGCGCGCGCCCGCCCGTCGCCCAGTCCCCGCGCTCCGCGTGCATCGGACGCTTCCATTGTGCAGCGCCCCGCGCTCCCCCCCCCGCCCGCCTCCTCAGGTGGTCGCGCCCGGTCGGTATAAAAACGGGCGCGGAGCACATGCTCGCCTCAGTGCCGGCGGGAGCGGGTGGAGGGCGGTGTGCGTTCCGTGTCGGTGGGGAGAGAGAGAGCGGTGGGGGTCTGTCGAGCCTCCCAGTGACTTCGCGGCCCCTCGGTGCCCGTGTCCCCGTCCCGTGTGAGGGCCGCCGGTTCCCCTCCTTTCCCCCGCCCCAGCCCGCCCGGCCCTGCTCCGTTGCCGCCGCCCCGCGGGATGCGGGCACGGCCCTGTCCCCCGCTGGTCCTGTCCCCCCCGCCGGCCGCAGCATGAGCGCGGCGAGCGATGCGTACGTCTTCATAAAAGACATAAAACCCGNTCCTTCCCGCAGGGCGCGTCACCAAGACCAAGGACGGGCACGAGGTGAGGTCCTGCAAGGTGGCCGACAAGACGGGCAGCATCACCATCTCCGTGTGGGACGAGATCGGCAGCCTCATCCAGCCTGGGGACATCATCCGCCTCACCAAAGGGTGCGTAGGGGCCGCGGCTGTCTCGGCCCGGCGTGTCCTTTGTCATCGTACGACGGCGTGGGGGTCGGAAGCAGGTTTGGGATCGTGGTGGGGAGGTGCAGCCCGCCCCGCTCGGGCCGGCTCTGTGTCGTGGAGCTGCCCGAGGGCTGCTTGCCAAATGAAAGCAGCCTGCTCCGGCCCGGCACTGCCCAGCGCCAGCGTGTGCCCTGCTAGGTGGTGGGAGGGGCCTGCGGTTGTCACGGCCGGCTGTGCTGGGTGACTTCTCTGGGCCCGAAGAGCTGTTCTCTGAGCTCCTTTTCATAGGGAGCACAGCATGCAGCACTCGGTGCCGTTCTGTAAGTGAAGCGGGGCAGGGAAAGCCACGTGTTTATCTTTACAGCCTGAACTGTACCTCAGCAGTCGGCTCTTTAGTGGAAGGCAGGAATAATTAACGTCTCTAACATAAGAAAGTTGCTTTTCATTGCAGTGGGTTTAGCAGAAATGACGGGCATGGCAGAGCCTTCTCAATTTCACCACAAACCTGCACGTTAGGGCTACACTGCAGAGCCCAAGGTTGGGTAGGTGCTGCTTAATTTCTCACAGAGAGCCAGTTAAATTTGGAAACTACCCGTACTGTGTTTTGTGGCTGTGGGAAACTAGACTTAGAGAAAACAACAAAATCCTTCTTCACTTTGCCAGTTACACAGCAACAATTGTTTTCATTTCAGTTCATCTCAGTTACTTTACACTTTAATGTTGCACTGATACTTTCTCCCACAGCACTGTGGGACATGGTGGTACTACAATCTGCATAAGATCCTTTTAATATGTGCTTATGAAAAAAATAAGGAAAAAATTGCTCAGCAGAGCTGAGTGAGCTCTTTTACTTGCTCATTTCAATGTTTTAGGAAGGAACTGGATGACCCTTGCTGCCAAGACTATAGCTGCTTCCTCCTATGCAAATGTTTTCTGTGAAATGGGCTGGCTCCTCAGTGGAGGAGGTTCTGGGGAAGCCTGCTGGTGTGAAGAGCATGTGGCAGTGCTGCAGCACTGAAACATGCAGGGTGAAACCAGGGCTCTGGGCCAGGACAGGGCCTCACACATAGCTGACATTGAAACAAGTTGTGATATTCTTCAGCAGCATTCTCTGAGGCTTGCTTACTGCAGCTGCTCTGATGGTTCAGTGCTGCCAGTGGGAGGGGCATTGCGTCTCTTCACGTCAAGAACTGAGTTTGGCTTGTACAGATTAAATCTATGAGCTGATATCCACCATCTTTGTAGGTGGCTAAGTCATGCCTTCATTTACATGAGTTGCAAGCCTCCTTTAGACTGTAATTGCAAAAGCCAAGTACATTCTGGTTTGGTTCTTCTATTAAAAATGCCTTCAAACAGGCATATGGGGTTCTCTGAATGCATTTATATTTAATCCTGATAGGGTTCAGCGTGGGATGTTGCCATTGAAAGACAGGTAGTCTTCAGCTCCATTCAGTCCATTCTGATTCAATCCATTCTGATACTTTCCAGTGCAAGCTGCTTATTCTTGCAAGTAGTAAAGCTTAGCTAGGCTTTGCATGTAAAATGTGCCTTTCTTCTGCTGAATTTCCAGCTGTTATGGATGCATTTCTCTGCAAAAGCAGGCACTGTTGCTGTTTACCATCACTGGCTGATTAACTCATTTACAGGAAGCTGCTGCAGTTAGCATTTCCAAATTCAAACTTCTTGAGTTTAGTGCTTTATGGCCAACTCTTTCCGAGGCAAAACCACGTACCTGGAATAATTTTGTGCTGGAGGGTATCAAGATTCGCTGGGTCTTGTCTCAGTAAATGTGCCCTTTGTTTTTCACTTGTTTCTGTTTTCCTTTGTGCTCTGCCATAAGATTGTTCAGCTAACTAGTTATTAAAGGTGAAGCACACAGGGAATCATCTTTAAAGTGAAAGGTGGCACTACAAGGTGAAAAACATTGTTCCTGCTTCTAAATGAACAACTCCTGAGACAGGCTCCAGACTGTAGAGCTGACACTGCACTGTTTGTGCTGAGCAGAGAAGGTCACCACTGCACTGGCATTAGAGTCCTGTTCTGCCAGCAGGGCCCCTCCCTGGTACTTCTGCTGGGGGCCCTGTAAGGAAGGCAAAGGACAAGTGGGGAGGGCTCCTTATCTGTATTTTGGAGATAGACTTGGAGCATAAGGAAGTGGTGACTCCAGATTGTCAGTGACTCAGTGGAATGTCTGGGGCTTGCACTTCCTTTGCAGGAAGATCAACGTGCCTGTGCTCCTCTTAGCTCCCTTGCTCTACATCCAGGCTTACAGTGAGCATTCTGCCATGTTTTCTTTACTTGATGCTCCTCACTGAAAGGAACAACTGAACAGAAGCTTTTGTATGGCTCAGATTCCATTGCCTGGAGCCAGTTGTCACTTGTGCTCTGTCTTGTGAATGTTTCAGCAATCCAGGAATGCTAGTAGTATGTTTCTGTATGCCACTTGGAACACTATGTTCAAACTTCTGCCTTAAAAAATGCCAAGAATCGATACTGAAAGAGCACTTCCTATTCCACATATTGCTAGCAAAATATATATTCTACAGTGAACAAAGGTAATTCTTCTTGGCTCCTACCAAAAGTGTAGCAAATCCTAGAACTGAGGTTTGTCAGTGAGTGGTAACATGGGTACTGCTTTTGGCAAAATGCCTTTTCTGCAGGAATGGGTCACAAGGTTTTCTCTAGCCAGGGAAAGAGCAAGTCTCAAAATAGTTGGCTGGACTCCTGGAATTCCCGAGGGATTCAGCTGAGCTTTCAGTAGCTTTTGCTAGAGGTAAAACATAAAGACCAAAATCTTCTTAGTGCCCTAAAGTTGAGAACACTTGAGGTCCCTGGGGCTTGTTTTTAGTGCTTTAATTCTGATATGAAGTACCTTTTAACCCTTGAAGATGTCATATTTCTACTTGCTTTTTCAGCAGCTGCATTTCTCTTCATCTAGGAGTGACTGCTTTGCTTGTCCTCTTTGTCCAGGTATGCATCTCTGTGGAAAGGATGCCTGACACTTTACACAGGACGAGGAGGCGAGCTGCATAAAATTGGGGAGTAAGTATTGCACATACACACTGTTGTTTTATGTCCACTTCTCAGCAGAGCATCGTGGTAAGTATCAGATGTGGTGGTTCTCAACAAATAAGAGCTAGGTCAGCAAAACTATGCTGAGTGGCTGTGGATAGGTACAGTACACTGATGCCTGTGATGTGAGTTTCCACATTTGTTGTAATGTCTTCCTGTCCTCTCTGGTTAACAGCCTCTGTCACGGCACAGGTCTGGATTTTATGGTGAGGTGGTGGTAGGAAAGCATCCAAATGACAAAGAACTTAGTCACTCAGCTTGAGTTATTGTTTTGATGGAAGACTCTATCATACTTGAGAGAAGCAGTACAAAGAAGGAAGACAAAGGTAGCTTGAGTGAATTGTGTCTGGACAGAAACAAGCCTCAAACTGTCCTTAAACTGCTCAGGCAGTGGGATGGTGACATTTTGTGTCTCAGAATGAGTAACATGCTTGGCAGGCAACAGGTAAAATAGCAACATTTCTAACCAGAAAAGGAAACTTTTGCTGTTACACAGTGGTGCAGGAGCCCTTGTAGTCATTGGAGAGGTAGTGTTATGGGTGGCTCTCTTAGATGAGGAATGACCTGCCAGTTTTCTTAGTTCAAGTCGGTGCCTCAGTGTTGTCATCCAGTAGGTTTAGAGTCTGACAGGTTGGACTGGGGTGACTCTTTGTCTAGGTTCTGCCTCCCAGCAGGAGCTGAGCTTCTGTTGAGCAACTCTGAGCTGCTTAATGATCCAGATCTTTCTTCCTGCTATAATTTCCACGTGGTTCTATTTGTTAAGAGTCCCCTGAAAGGATGTGCTGGATTTTGTTCCTTGACGTGGACTCTTCTGTGTTATTATGGTAATGGAGTACTCATTGCGTGGGAATGTGTGGGAGTATTTGTTTTCCCTAGATATCTAATGCAGCCATAGTCTTGGAAGCAGGCTGGGTGGCTCTGCCTCAGGTGACCTTGTGAGTGGGTGCTGGACAGAAATGTGCAGATGGGAGATGTGAGGGGAGCTCTTTGTTAGGTTTTGTTTTCTTTTGGCTGTTTTACTTCCTACAGCAGATGTGTACTTGCTTCTGCTTGACAGAAATACCTGTGACAGCTTCACCACAACCCTACACAGGGATCAAATAAGTAGCAAGACCTTTTACAACCTACTGACACTTTCTGAGTGAGAGGGCTCTGGATTAGTTCATGGTCAGATATGTGTGGGACATAGATTCTTTGAGTAGCAGAGTTGAGAAGTTTAAGAGTAGTTTTGGAACCTCCCCATAATGGTAATTTCTCCTCAGGTTCTGCATGGTATACTCAGAAGTGCCAAACTTCAGTGAGCCCAACTCAGAACACGTTGGACAGAACAAACTGGTATGTTAAACTTGTCTGAGACTTCCACCATAAAGTGCTCTTTGTTATGAATACTGTGACTCTTCTGGAAAAATGGGCTTGAACTAATAAGTAGATTAAAGTCAATAACTGGAGTAGCAGGTAACTTCTATATGGCGCTGAAATAGGAACACAGGAAGAAAATCAATCCCTCCATGTGAAACTATGAAAACTACTCTGATCCATGTTTCTTTTTATATCTCTCTGAAGGCACAAGGCGAACAGAATAATAGTTCTGCATCAAGTAATATGGGCTCTTGTACTTTCGGGCCACTGGGTAAGTCATTTTTCATTTTGTGGAAGTGAAAGTATGTCAATGAGAATGAAAAGAAATTTATTTTAAGGTTCTGTTTTACTGTGATAAAAATGTACTGGTCTTTAAAAAGTCTTTTGAGTCTGCAAGCACACGAGCACAAATGTTTCCTGAATAATGATTTTGGGATTTGCTTCCAAGAAGAGGAAGAGATCAGAATATTCATGGTACCTGTACCGTGTAAAGGGATTTTACCAACTCTGGATTGTTTTGATACTTTCAGAGAGTTTTGTAGCACTTCAAATTCTGCTTATAAAGTGGATTAGGAGGAGACATTTTCTTTAAACCACCTGAGACCTTGGCCTTAAAAATCTTGCCTGTTACCATGGTTTTCCTGCCAGGTTAGGTCCTCAAAATAGATAGAAGTGGTGGTAATCTGAATTCTAATATCTGACCTGACTGCGTGCTTCTGTAATATACTCTATTTAAACATTAAAGCTTAAGTAAGTTGCTTCAAAGTCTTGAGTGGGTGTAAGCTCAGAGGGAGCCTTATTTGTGGCTGCCTACACAAAGCCCAGACTCAGTGCCTGGTGTCGTACAGCTAAGCTCTGCTGATGGATGACTGCAAACTGATACATAACTCACTGTTCCAAAGCCCTGTGTAGCTTCTAAACAGTGACTTGTCTGCTTCTTTAGTAATGTGGCTATCATTTCTTTAACTTCACTTGTTAGGCTTCTTTGTAAACATGCTTCTGAACAAAGAAGGGCAGTGCTTTCTGAGGCCAGTCTCTCCTTTTCCAGAATGAGCCAAGTGGGCATTTAACCCAGTTGGTATGTAGGCACCTCCTCAGAGGAAGCAAAACCAAAACATAAGCAATGATGGTTAATGCTCAAATTCCTGAGCTAGCTGACTGGCTTCTGTGACTGAATCTCACAAGACAGCTTTCTATTCCAAATTCTGGTAGTGGGGGAATGATGCAGTAAGCTATGCATGGCCTGCTTTCCTTTTACTCGTTTCTCCTTGATTTCTGTCCTGCTGTGTCTCTGTAACCTTGATGTGCTACCTATCAGCCAGCATTTCTGAAAGCATTGGTCTAGTTTCATTAGACCCCTGTCTCTTTCCTGTGCAAAGAGTTGTCATGCAGCTCCCTGTGTCCTGTCTGGCTTTTGTTGAACGTGGATGGAAGGGATGGGGGAGAGAAGGTAAGTTGCAGAGTGGGGCCTTGGAAAAGCCTTTCTAGTGCTCAGGGTTTGTTGGTTGCTGCAAACTGTGTTCTCTGTTGTTAACTTGTGCAGGGGAGTGGTGATTTCAGTCAGTGGAACTTGTGATGACCTTTTTTTGTCTTTTCCAGGAAACGGTTTACAATCTGGACCCGAATCAAGTGGATTTCCATTTACATATAATCATGGCCACTCTTATGCAGGTAGTGGGAGAGGCAATGGACGAGGACCTGTAAATCCAGCAGCAGCTAATAGTGTTCAGCCTCTTCCCCCTGCTGTCAGTAATGGGAGGGACCCACGCAGAGCCTTTAAAAGATGACTATGCCAAATGTGGTTGTACAGCTTGCTTAAACTCTACACTCTACTTGAACACTTATTGCACTTTTATTTATGGTAAACTGTGAACCAGTTTGTCCCTTTTTTTTTTTTTACCTTTTGGTCTATGGAGCAAACTAAATGTGATCTTTCTGTTTTGCTTAGGGAAGCACAGGGAGTCTTCCCATAAATTAAAGGAGTAGGGAGAAAAGGTGGATGATAAAGAGGGTGAGGGGTAATGGTTTGAAAAGTCTCAATTAAAACTCGATACCCTTTGTCAAATGGAAGAAAATTTCAGTAATGTGTATGTATTTTTCTGTTTCTCTTCATCAGCCATATAGCCTTAAATGGTTTGTAATGTCCTGTATGCACATACGTTGACTTCCATTAGGGTTAGTGGGAGTCCTTCGTATTGGAAGAGAAGTGATGGAGAGTGGCAAACATACCATAGTGAATTAGGTATCCTTAGGATGAATATGGCTTGGAGAAGCAGTAAGTGTAAGGAAATGATGGGGTCAGCACTTTGTGGTGTCCTCTAGATTGGAACTATTAACTCAGAAGTTGAAGACCCCAGGAGTGTCTTGAGGCCTAACCTCTGATTCCAGAAACCTGCATACTCTCCTAAAGAAAAATTCTCAGTAATACACTGTCATCAGTGTCAAGGAAAGCAACACTGATTCTTTCTGCTTTGGGTAGAAGCTTGGATACTTATTCTTTGCTTGGCATATGATCTAAATTCAGATAGCACTGGAGAACACTGTTAGCTGCTCCTGGTGTGAAAGCCCAAAGCTACCTTTACAGGACTCTGAATCTCCAGGAAAGAATGCGTTTCAGAAACTGTTCTCAAATGCTGCATTACATGTCTCTTCAATGAGGCTGCCTACTTTTCCTTCATTCACTTTTCCAAATGAATTATATATTAGATCAAGCTGGATGTGTGCATTGGAGAGGTACTGGCCAAGCACACAGCTGCAGTTCTGATGCTGTAAGCTTTTGTTCCTCTGTTTTATATGGAATATGAGTTATCCCTTAGAGAACTTAACCCCCCCCACCCCAATCTCCCTGGGAGGGAAGTAGCTGTGGTTTTATTTCTGAGATTACAAATGTCTTGACTCTTTATCTGGAGTCCTGTGCCATATTTCAGATCAGGTTTAAAATATGACTTTGAGGCTGAGGTGTCATACTGGTTTCATCTGTTTAACTCTTCTTATCGCTGACCTCTCAAATAAAAATTGCACTAACCATTTCAAAAACAAATCTAACTTTCTTTGTCAAGCCAAAAAGTCTTTGTGACAAAAGGCTATTTCTGAATTGCAAGTTGTCGCTGTTGTCATCCATGTTAGTTGAATATATCCCTAAATTACTGATGTTTACAAGTTACGTTTGATATGTTTGGTACTCTTATCAAGATGATTTGTTGACAGTTGCCTCTAAGGGGCGAAGGTTCCTTGCTTGATTCTGAAATACCAATCTGTCCTTTAAAAGCAGGCAGCAGCAGCAAATATCTCAAGGAAGCTCTAGGGAGACCTGTGTTCTGTTTGTCTCCAGTTAGTGCTTTCCTGATGCCTGTTACCAAATTTGTCTTGCATACAAGGGAGGGTGACATGCCTCCTGAGGACACTCAACTGGTGCTGATACAGGAGAGCAGTGGTAACTCGTAAACCTAAAGCATGCAGTGATTTCTGGGGAGGTGGCATAAGGAAATGTGTAACTCAGGGACTTTAAATTGTTTGTCTTTAGAAAAAAAAACAAACATGCATAGAGTGTAGATGTATGAAGAAGCTTTTATGTGGTGTTACATTAAGATGTTTGATATGCTTATGAGAAGGAAGCCAGGAGGACTTCTAAACATGTGAAGTACACGTGACGTGTTCCAAAGGTAAATGAGATGCAAGTGTGGTGTGAGAGCTTTCCAGTCATAGCTGTAACTGTAGTAAGTGAGCAGTACAAGTGATAGCACGGTGGTGACTTCATATTTGTTGGGATTTCTCAGCTGTGGATCTCTGCAATCCTGGTGATCTTGGTTTCTCTACAATAATAAAGAAGGTTGGTTATAGTGCTGAACCCACTTTCAGTGTTTGCTGAGGTACCTGGTGTTCGCATCTCTGTGCGTTTGGGCTTTTTATTAGGCTAATAAATGAAGTTATTCACATTCAAAATTGACATTACTGCTGGTAAAAGGCGTAAAGTTGAAATGTTTGCTGTCAAGTGGACAATTGACTTGCAGTTGGGAGGAAAAAAACACAAGAAGCTGGTCTCCGTGTTTTCAAGGTTAGTAACATTCCTGCCTTCATCTTTCTTGTGTGGAACTATTTCAGTTTATTAATGAATTTTTACTTCTTTGCAGGGGAGATCCGTGCCCTGAAAAGTCGCATGGACTAAAAGTAAATAATCATAGCAACTTTTCAAGGTTCCTCTGAGCTTCCTGTGAACCTAGTACAAAACAAGTTATTTCCCTCAGAGGTATCAGTGTCAAGATAGAGAGCTCTCAACTTGCAGAGGCGTCTGGGAGCCTGCCTTGCATCTGGATCCTGTCACCTTGCTCTGTGGAGGCTTGCACAGAAACATTTCTCTATGTAAACAAGCAGTGGTCATGAATTACTCAGACACTATAAGCTGGCTTGTGGGGCCCCTGGTTAGGGCAGTAGGGAGTCTTTAATACACAAGTCTTTAGGTAGATCCCATGCAGAGCCCTATGTTTAGCTTATTGCCAAAGGAGGAACTTGGAAGGTGCTCACTTGTCCAGACAAACCACAGTCTGCTGTGCAGCTGAGCAGTCGAGGCACACTTGAATCACCTGACAGCAACCAAGTCACACCAGTGCTGCTCTCTTCCCCTATACCAAATGCACTGCTCTAGACCAGCAATATCTCAGTGCAGGGCTTTGCTGTGTGCTGAAGTCCTTTCTCAGCATGAGTCCTTCCCATTTCTTCCCAAAGTGGAAAAGCAATCCTGTACTGGGAGACACCACCTAGCCTTGAGCATGTGCTGAGGCTGTGTGACCTACATCCACAGGGACAAGGGGGGGAGGAAGGGGTGCTAAGTAACATGAAACCAGCGATTATGCATCACATGCCTTGGTCTTGTGTTTACAAGTCATCTAGATGGCTGTGGCCTTTAGTTAAAACTGCTGGAGCTGCAGTCCTGTGCAGATGTACAGTACTGCTCAAGTGCTGAGAGTATGGGTGTTCAGTGCTGCTTCTGCTAAGGTGCCATGGGCTATGTCAGATCTTTCCTGGGTCGGTGGAGTCTGTATAGGTGGCAGAAGTACTGTGAGGACACTGGTCATGGTGTGGCAGTAAGCTCAGCTCATATCTGTGAATTTTTATAGGCCCTAATGCCCATGTTTTGCTCGTGGTCTGGTTGTGCCATGATAATTCTCTACAGCTAATGCCCAGACCCTCCCAAAACTAAGAGCTGTTGCCTGTTTTCATAAAGGCAGCTTCCATCAGCAGCTCCCTAAGTGCCTTGCTAGAATTAGGGATTAGCAGCAAGGGGGGAGTTCAAGCATTTCTGCTGGAGCTTCCCTGCTGCATTCTCAGTGGCCCGAAGCTTTCCCTGTTCCCCTTTCTTCGATACAGATTTGCCCCATTTAGCCAGCGAGCCAAGCAATTCTGTGCGCAGCTGGTGGTGCTCTCCAGGGGAGCCCAGCATGGCTGTGTGCGTGCCGAGTTAGCCAGGGGCTTGCTCTTAACCATCTCACGTTGCTCAACTTCAGGAGGTGTCCCCTTAGCTGAGCATTAGTGTGTCAGGAAATCACGGGCAGCTCTGGGTCCTGTGACAAGGTACCCCATCCCATTTTATCTAGGATTGACTAAACTACACAGGATGGGGTTCAGAGGGATTAGAAACTAAGCTTGGAAGTGACTAAGGGGAATAGTTAAGGACTTCATTTAGCTTTTTGATTTCTCCCAGTTCCTAGTGTGTGTGTTGTTTGTTTGTTTTTTTTTCTCAGGAAGTAAGTAATGTAGATATAAGAGCTGCATCTACAACCAAGCTCCCAGCTGACAAGCAGGGGCCAGATTCATACGTTTCCTAGGGAGTGAGATTAGGAAGGGAGTAAAACATCCAGATATGTTCAGGAAGGAAAATGCTCACATGCTTCTGTGTGAGCTGAAATGAAACGAGGTCTGTGCTGCTCAGGGGAAGTCCAAGGCCCTGCAGCACTACAGTGCTGACCAGCTGCCCTATGGTAGGGAAACTGACATGTAAAAGACAAAATCACCTTAAAAATTGATAAGCGAGGCTTTAAAGTAGTGTAGTTGCATGCTGCAGGACCCCATGGGGATGTGTGAGTTCCCACTGCACATGAGCGTGGTTTGCCTTGGGTCCTGTGCAGGCAGGAGGATCACAGCTGTGAAAGCAGAGATGATGGGGCAGAGCTGCTGGGAGCTGAACTCAGCGTTGGTGTAGAAGCTGAATGCAATGGAAAAGCTGAGCCTTTTTCTTTCTAAATCGAGAAATTTAGGTGCACTAGTGAATTTTGCCTTTATTTTTTTTTTCCTCTCCCTTACCCCCTTTTTTTTTCTTTTTTTTTCCTCCTTTGTTTTCTTTTGTCTGAAGAGGACGGAGCAGCCCCACACCCTGCCAGGTGGGCTGTGCAGCCGTTGATCTAATCTATTTCACCTGTTGCTGCTGCCTGGGCTGGGTCATTTGCGACAGGGCGGGCACAGGGAAAGGTCTCAGAAATATTTCTGCTGGCTTTGGAAAGGTCTGTAGTTCGGAGGCAGTGAGGAAAGACCTGGAGCAGGAGGACTGGTGGCTTTGGTAGGTAGATATTTAAAATATTTGGATAAATGCTTTTTGGTTTTGGGTAGAAGTGGCTTGGGGAGAGGGGGAGTGATTTTGGCAGAGGGCAAGCGTGAGGATGCATTAAGTGATCTCATGAAGCCCTCTCCACCGTTATTTTCTATGATTTATGCATTAGCTTCATTTTTGTAATTTCCTAGGTTGATTAATACTAAATTTAATTTTCTGTAATCAACTTGAGCATGCAACTTGAAGAGATGAGGTTTAGGCTGATTGCGGTAAAAATCTACCCATCCAGTCTAGCTTGAATAAAGCAGAACTATTTTTATCCCTAAATTATGCAATATTTTCATGGAGCTCTGCAGCCTACTTATATTTAGCCTTTGAATGGAGTGCTCTGTTTTTTCAGATCACCTAATACAAACTTCGAAAATGGGTTTTTTAATTACGAGAGACCAACCTGCATGCCATCAACCAAATTATTAGCAAGGCAGGGAAGGATAACCAGTACTGCTGTCAGACTTCAGCTGCATGCGAAAAAGGTTTAAATGCCAGGAACAGGAGTTGCCAAGATATAACTTTTAAACACCAGGTGCTGGAGGAACAAATTAATATGGCTTATTTTTAGAAATAGCGAATGGAGGCCTGATGCAGGCTTTTCCATGGATGGCAGTGCTTGGCTGGGCCGGAGAACCAGCAAAAGAACACAACCTCTTACAAAAAGAACAAGATGCAATTTAATTAAAAGCCTTAATTAGGGAGGAAAAGAGAGCCTGCTACCCTCACCTCTTATTTGTGAGGCTCCAGTGAGCTGTTCCTGTGCTCTTACTTACCGGAATTGCCTTTGATGTGGTTTGGGATGACCGTGAAGTAAGAAAGCCCTGTGCAGAAGCTGCTCCTGAAAGCCTCTCCCTGATGGTTGCAATTGAGTTTCATTTTGGCTGCACGTTGTTGCTGGTGGGGCCCGCTGCTAGGAACAGCAAGCCTGAGCTTTCTCACTCAGCTGATTTCCTCCTGTGGTACAGGAGTCAGAGGTAATTTCTTGAGGAAGCAGGACCTGAGACATTGAGTACTGTGAAGCCAATAAGCGGGGTGTTATAGATCATAGAATCATTAGAGTTGGAAGGGATCTTTAAATGTCACTTAGTCCAACTGCCCCACAGTGAACAGGGACATGCACAGCTAGATCAGGAAACTGCTGCAATAAGCTTCCCCTAGCTTTTTTAGCCATGTGGGTTTGCAGAAGCCTTTAGTGCCACTTCATCAGTGCTGAGGGTACACGTTAGAAAACCTGGCTCTTCCTGGTAGGTGCAACTGGCTGGGAGTGATGGAAAGAGGACGTGCATTGATAATGGGGTAGCCTGCTGGATGTCTGCTAACAAGTAAGGACCTGTTGTGTCTGGTTGCTTAGGGGATGTGCTTCAGCAGTCCATTTTCACTGGGCTGAGTTGGCATTGCTGATGGTGATAGGAGAAGGCAGATCTTTCTGTAAGAGGCTGCCACGATGGGTGCAGCTGGGATCGCAGGCTTGTTGTCCAGCTGTTTGGTGATTGTGTGTGGGAGGAGCTGATCTTGTGACTGCGTTTTTAGGTACTGCAGGTGTTTCCTGTACCTCCAGAGGTGTTTAGTTCACTCAGGCCCAGAATGGGAGGACTTTGTGTATTTTAATTTTCTTTCCTTGGGTCTGCTGCCTTTCCAGATGAATTTGCAAGACCCCTGCTGTGCAGCTGTTTTTCCTCTGCCTCTTGCCTCTTCTGTGTGTTTTAGGAAGGCCTGCATCAGCAGAGCACAGAAGGCTCATGCAGTCTTGCAGAAGCCTATCTCCTGTCTTTGGTGGCTTGCCCTGCTGCTTTTGCTAATAGCCATTTTATTTCATACAAATCTGATTTCTCTCTACCTTGTGTTATTACTCATCTGGTACGGGTCTGTGTTATCATTTCTGCTGGTCGCAGCTCATTTCTGCATTACTGAGATAATTCCCAGCCCTTCCCAGTGAGGTCACTGTTTCTCCCAGGGGTTGTGTGGCACTGCTGGCTGTAGCTGTGCTGATGGAGCCTCTGGGGCTCAAGAAGGCACTTTGTGCATCATCTGAACAAGTTGTTCACAACTCCAGGCACAGGGCTTGCGATTCAGCTGCTGAGAAGGCGTTGATAAAGAAGAAAGGATTGGTTTTTGTTTTTTGTTCGTTTGTTTTTTTCCTGATGGCTGCAAATGAAAAAGCTTTTCACTTGGGAGTCGTGGGTCATATTTATGGGAACGTACAGAACGGTTGCAATATTTATTGCGACTACAGAAGCGATTGAATCTATCTTTTATTGATACATATTTACATGCCCACAGAAGTCCTATTGCACAGTAGCTGGGAGAATTTTATTTAGATTTAGTATTTTGAAGTAATTTTTTAGTACTTCTCTATTATCCGAGGAGTGCAAGATTCAATATTTCAAGTAGAACTGTCACCAAACAGCCGGAGGTTTTTAAAAGATTTTTATTTTACATAAAGATAAATGTTGAAGACACATTTTTTTCAGAGACACCATCTGTTCAGTGTTGACCTTAATTTTCTGGATGAGTGCTTTTCTTCAAACGTTTTAAGTCTTGTCTACATTTCATTTGGTTGGGAGTGTTTAGGATATTTGTTGAACAGGAAATCAGATATTCAGAATGCAAACACACCATTACATTGCAAATTATTGCTTTTGTATAATTTAGCAAACTGCTGGGTAAATAGTTATGCAGACTGGCAGGGGCAGAGCTGCCTCTGACATCTGTCAGGTTGGCCTTTGGTTTTTGTGCAGTGTTTCATAGTATCATTTGAGTTGGAAGGGACCCTTAAAGACTGTCCAATCCAGAATGTCTCTGGGGACACAGCATCCACTACTTCCCTGGGAGATCTGTTCCAGTGTCTCACCACCCCATTGGAAAAAACCTTTTTTTTTTTTTTTTAATATCCACTCTAATTTTCCCCTCTTTTGGTTTGAAACCACTTCCCCTTGTCCTGTCACAACAGATGGTGCTAAAGAGATTTTTTTGTGAGAGAGCCAGTGCCACTGGCCTGCAGGTGCTGAGCAAGAAATGTAGAGGTCCCCCTGACCTGCTTTGTGGGCACCTGAAGGAACAGGGGTAGGATAGGGCTTGTTGGCTTTGTGTCCCTGGTACAGTTTTCAGACAGAAAAATATTTAGTTTTTCAAAATGAAAATGCATTTGTTTCCATGCATCTGCTTTTCCACGATGTCTTCAGAAAATACTTAATGTCGGTAGCATCATCATAGAATGAGGGTTTAAAAAACGTTTGATTGTGTGCTTGTTATGTTTCTGTACATAGTTCTGCTGTAAGTGGTCTGTTACACTTTATGCATATAATTCTTCTGAGACAAAACATCCAACTTAATGTGACTTAAAGATGTTTTAAATACTGCATTTGCTTGGATATGGTCATATCTGCAGAGCAGGTGTATGTGAGGTGACAAGAAGTATTTTGATCTGCTGGGTTGCAAGTTAGATGTGAAATCATTGTGGAGCTATTTGGAAGAGAGCAACTGTGTTTCTCTTAAGTTAGTAGGTAAAAGTTGAAAGCAAAATGCTTATCCGTGTGAATGTCTGAACTGCCTTGAGGTGGCAGTAGATAAAAGATTAGTTGTAAATGTCTGGGGCTAGGGAAGGCTGCTGCTTTCTGCTGGCCCATAGAAGTCAGCACAGAGAAAAAGCAAAGTGGGGTTTGAGATTTTTTTTCAAATTCTCTTTGCACAGAAATGAGTTGAAATCAGTGCTTTGAATCTGTAGTTCATATGAAGTGTGTTCTGCTCGAAGGAAATTGCAACATACGTGCATGTTGAAAAGCAAAACAGCATTTTGCCTCATTAGAGGTTGCTACTTATCCCAGATAATCTCCGGATTATATCTAATTAATGTAGCTACACCTGAACACTGAATTAGCTGCAGGTGAGAAGGAGCTTATTTGTAACGACGTTTGTCTGATGGAAACAAATGGATTTTCCAAATGCTCTGTCTTTTCATCCAGAATTTTCTCACCAAGAACTGGGCACCATAGGTATACAGGCTGGTTCTGCTGTGCTGTAAGCTCTTTGCTCCCTCGCTGGGGTATGCTAGCACTTGGGGTCCTTCAACCAAAGTCTGAAAGAGAAAGATGTCCCTTGGGCTGGTCTCAGTGACATCGAAGAGCACGGTGTTACAATTTGAAGCCAAACGTAGTCCTAAAAATCTTTTATTGGCTCATCCAAATAGTTTTCACACTTGATTATGAAAATAGCAGTGTTCAGTTGTCATCCGTTTATTCTAGACTGTATTCATATTTTTTTCCCCCTCCAAGGTAAAACTAAGATCTTCTGATTAACAACTACATTAAAATATGGCTGATTTATTTGAGAGAGCTGCTTTTTGCCAAGCACTCTGTGGTAACAGAAGTACTGTTCGTTATGGCATTGTACTGAGTCACTTGTTGATGCTATTTGAGGGAGAGAATTTGGTTAAGAAACTGGAACAGGATGTTCATTTTATTTCAGTCCTTGTAATCCGGAGTCATCTCTGATAGCTGATGAAATACAGAAACTCACATTTTAGACAGAGCTTCTCTTAACATAATTTTGGGATGCTGTAATTTGATGGAGGGTGGAAAAACACACAAAGCTGATCTTATGCAGAGAGGTTTATTTCAGTTGTCGCTCTCTGCTGAAGCACTCTTAAGCTTTGTACATGTGCAGCATTTTGCCATGTCTTTAAGTATCTTGTTGGTGCGTTGCAACACGAGTTGATGTGTATATTGCTCACAACTGAGCAGGTGTTTGGGTTCTGAGAACACTGCTTTCACTGTGTGCTTTCTGGCTGGTTCAGGAGATCACCAGATGGCTTCTGGGTTGGTCCCACGGGCTGTTTGTGGGCTGCTCCCACTGGTGGGCAGTGTGGAGCACCCAGCTGCGTGCATGTGAAAAGAAGAAGGGAAAAGGCTGAATTCACATTTTGACTGCAGTTATGGGTATAATCTTGTCAAAGCCTGTGAATTTGCGGGGCTGTTATTATCCAGGTGACAATCAGATTAGTATGAACCATCAGATCCGTAATACTATCTCCCACAGAACTTACCGGTGCTGATAAGATCCTGAAGCTGAGTCTATTTCCTCACTGGAGCACATAGTCCTTCCAAAATAATTTGTGTGCATCCCTTCAGCTTCACTTCAGGGTGGCAGGCAGCAAATCTTCAGCAGCCCAGCTTACTTATGGGCAGAAAATAATCAACTGTTTAAAGATATGGGAAGAATTCATGTAGGAAGAACATAATTATTGGGTCTGAAGTCCAAGCAGGATGCTGCCTCAAGATCTGTGTGGACCATGTGAGAGTACCTACGAAGGCTCCTTCCCCACTTAATAGAAAAGCAGAATGAGTATGGGGAATGGAGGTAAAACTGTGTATTTAAATCATCTGCAGCCAAGCAGTGTAATTCATTCGTCCCTTCTGGCACTGTTGCTAATTTATATTTAAAGCAATGTGAATTTCATGAGCATTTTAAAAAATCATATTTTAAATTCAATTTGCTGTCAACTCATTTGATGTTTTATGTAAAGTCATTTCCCATAAACAGGTTACTGCATATCAAAAGACTTCTCATGCATAACTTTTTGGAAGGAAATAATATTATAATAGAGATGTGAGCCTGGCCCTCCTGAGTCGAGAGCAGAGCTGGGATGGCATTGCTCCTTGGTGCTTCCCTTACTGCAGTCAAGGTTTGTCTTGGGCAGGTGGCATTTGAGAGGCATGCAGCAATAATATTAGTGTTTTCTAGCCTGCAGTAGGTTGTTCTGCAATGAACTAGTGATAGATAATATATGAAGAAAGACATCAGCGGGTTCTTTTCCAGATATCAGAGAGGGAGTTGGAAGAAAATGGATTGAAATACCTCAAATGTGACAGAACTTTCTAGTTGTACAGCTCACGTGGAGCTTAATGGACTGGGTAATATTAAGAGAGATGCTGAAATGCTAAGGCACGTTTGTGAAAAACTGTTGAAGAAATAACTGCTGTATTTTCTTGGCACGGGATTCTCACTTGTGCCTGGAGATGAAGGCGCAGCGCTATGTGAAATGGCATCAAAGCTGCCATGGAGCTGAATCCTTCACGAAAAGAAAGAAATTGGTCTCTGGGTGACACCAATTTCTCTTCCAGGTGCTGAGTAATGTGTCCTGGGTGTGAGCACACAGCGTGCAGGTAAGCAGTGTGGGCTCTCACAGTGATTTGATGGATTCCTATCACATCACATCAGGCCAGGAAGGTTGCAGCAATAGCTTTTTATTTATTTATCTGTTATTTGAACTGGCTCCAGTGTAGAAGTGGGCTTCTCCCTCTCTGTGAAAACCATTAGAGGAAAAGAATATCAAGTCCCCTGGTTTTCCCAAAATGGAGTTTCCACTTGAGGCGAGTCACCTGAGCAGCCCCTTCCCGCCCTCAATTATCTTCCTTCTTTCAGCTGAGCGCAGTGCTGTCTAATCCAGGGTGGCCAGAGTCTGCTCTCAGTTTTGGTGGTCTTTTTTTTTGTGCTTTTAGATTATTAAGGATCTCAGGCTGCCACAGAGGTTTCTAGAAGGTGTTTTGTGGGAGGCGCAGGGATGGATGAGGTTGGCCTTGTTTTTAGGGCCCACCTCAGGTGGGCTCCAAGGTCGTTCCAGGCATGGGGTGCGGCCTCCCCCATCCCATTGCTCTGGCCCAGGGGGAGGCATGGGGCTGAAGGGCAGGTTGGGCACTTGGTGCAGTAGCCATTTCTCCTCCTCCTTGCTCCCTGGGTCAGTTTTGTGAAGAAAATGAAAGGTATCCCTGAGCACTGTAGGCATCTGGGTCTTGCCTGAATGTGGCCTGGGGTTGGTTCCTGCTTGTGTGTGGGACAAACCTCGCCACAAGCCCCGTGTGCCTTCAAGCTCAGTCAGAAAGTGTGTAGAATCTCCTTCATGCTGGGGAGACACGATGGCTTGGTGTGCCGATAGGTGGTGCGAGATTGCTGCTGTTTCTGGGAATCTGGAGCTTTTCTTATTTTTTTTTTTTCTCCCAAGGATTGCAGTGTGCTAATAGTGGGATCAGAGGAGTAAAAGCTAGGTGCTGTGCCAGCTGTAAGTAATAGCTGAATCTGAAATTCAGCAGGGCTGCCCCAGCCCCTAGTGACGCAGCTGCAGTTTGTCATTCGAAGCTAAGCAAATAAAAAACAAAGGAAAAAAAATAAAAATAACGGCATCTAAAATGAAACTGGGAGGTCCAGTAAATCCTTGTAGACTAAATCTGCAATTGCACTCTGCTGATCAGACCGTGGGGTATCCTGTAGGGCTTGCAGGGAGATTGTGCTGTGGCTCTGGGAAATGTGAGCAGCCTGGTGAGAAACTGTTCCTTTTGGAAGAGATGTAAAATATTACTAGACTGTTTAAGGGTGGTGAGGCACTGGAAAAGCTGCCCAGTGAGGTGGGAATGCCTCATCCCAGGAGATATTTGAGGTCACAGTGAATGGCACTGTGAGCACCCTGATGGAGCTGTAGGTGTCCCTGTTCATTGCAGAGGTGTTGGACTAGATGGTCTTTAGAGGTCCCTTTCAATTCAAATAATTCCTTGATATTTATTCAGTGTTAATACTTGGTTCAGTTCTTTCGTCAAGCAGAACACACCTCTCTGCCCTCCAGTGTTTAATGTAGGGAGGCTGTGAAGCCAAGGAGAGATACGTAAGCAGTGCAGCCTGTGTGCAGGCATGTTTTCTAAAAGGGTTTGTGTCCATGTGCTGCAGCTGGCAGTTGTCTTGCTCAGGGAATGACAGTTTCTCTTTGTTGCAGCTTTCAAGTTTTTAACTGTGCCTGTTTCATATAGAAACAATGGCAAAAAGCCTCTTCTAGGCTGCTTTCATCAAAACAGAAGCATCTGGTTGAGGATAACTGGGTTCTGACCGCTTTTCAGCGGCGTGGTTGCTGATTGACCCAAGCCCCAACAGGTAGTGCAGCAGAGGAGCAGAGCTCACCAGTGTCTCCAGGCTCCGTGCCTGGCAGCACTCTGCTCTCATCAGTCAGGGACAGGAGCACAATGGCACTCAGCAGGAGATGTAGGGTGACAGTGCTGCACCGAGGCCTCTTGTGCTAATCCTTGCTTAATACGGTGATGCTGCCGTTGTTAGCGGCTGTTGCTGGACAGGATTAAGGAAGAAAAACCTGTGAGAAGCAGGATTGGTTATGCGTTATCTCCCTGTATCTTTTAATCTCTTAGTGTGGTATGGCCTGATGTTTTCAAGTCTCCCTTTCGAAATGGCAGATAGAAACATATTGCTGCTGTCTGGAACCTTTAATCTTCAAATGGAAATAAGCTTTCCTTGCAGAAGCAGGCTGCTTTTTCAGATGCTCTCAGAAATGCTGATGTTGTGCCTTTGTTGATATGGCTAATTAAAAATGAGATCCTGTCAATCAAAGCTATTACTTTAATAGTATATGCAAAAATGCAAAGTGCAAGTAAACCAGTGTTAGAGAAAAACGTGCCTCACTTCCTCAGTCTAATTTACTGAGGAAGAATTTAGGCTTTTACTGTGAGTCTTGTATCCACAGACCATTCCATTACAAACCTTTACTGTTTTAGTTACTGTTGGCTGCCCAGATGATCTTTGTCAGTTTATTCAAAGCATGTCATTACTTGCCCATGTGTGTGGACTGTGAACTCTGTGCTCCAGCCTGCTATAGCTGCTGAGCTGGGCTCAGCTGCCCTTGGGACCACTCTTCTCTGTGCCCTCTGCAGCCTGGCTCATCAGGAGTGCTTGCTTTTACCAGAAGTGGTTTTGGATTTACCAGAAATGTTCCCTGTAAAAATGGGCAGATCTAAACCCGCAGTCCCAGGTCTTCTACCCTATCTACTTCTGCACCAAAGAGATCAACTGTTGCCATGAAAGGTGTTATGAATATTCCAGGGAGGTTCAGATTGGATATTAGGGAAAATTTCTTCTCAGAGTGCGGAACGGGCTGCCTGGGGAAGTGGTGGAGTCACTGACCCTGGAAGTGTACAAGAAACGTGTGGATGTGGCACTGAGGGACACAACTAGTGGGTGTGGTGGAGGTGGCTTGCTGGTTGGACTCAATGATCTTGGAGGTCTTTTCGAACCTTAACAATTTTATGAATCTACTCTGTGATTCTACGAATACAGCATTTGACTTGGAGGTGTGAAGGTTCCACACGTGCAGGTGCTGGCTCTGTCACTTCCTCACACACCCAATTTCCACAAAGGCACAAAGTGATACAAAACTGGTTTTACATATCAAATGTTAGTAAGAAGACTGCAGGTGCCTTAGTGATTAATTAGACCCAAAATGGCAAACATGATCACCTAGCAATGAAATTGAATTGTATGCAAATGGAGCATTAACTCAACCAGTCCTCCAAAGCAGCCCTCCAATTTCTTTTCCGTCCCTGCTTTAGCCATCAGAAGGTAGCAGGGGTCTGACACAGATCCTGTGTGTGCTTACAGCAGGGCCTTTTGCCTTCCCCAGTCAGGAGCCTCAAAGGAAGTATCTGCTCAGGTATTCCTGTGCTCCTACACCCCTAATTACAATCTCATGACTTAATCATAAGCTGCCTTTAGCTCAGGTCTGCTTGTAACATCTTCCTCTTTTCTCCTTTTGACGCGTGGGCTTTCCCTTTAATGTCTCAGTTGTTCAGTTCTGCGGTGAGTGATGGGACCGAAATACCTGCCGACAAGCACAGGATCTTACAAATTCCTTTTGAAATACACCTGAAAATTGCAAATGCAGTTCTCAGATGCAAAATCCAACTGCTTACCACCCGAGGCATGCAACCAGGCACAGGCTTCCTGCACAAACAGGTGAGCTGCACAGGTATAACACACAGCTTCCATGTTTAAGGCTCTCTGTGCTCCCAAATTCAGGCCTTCTTTCTTACCAGGGAGTCTCAAGATACTCGGTATTTTCCTTAAGGCTCAATCTTCCAGTCCTGTGGTTATGAGAACTGCTTTCATTAACTAGAATTGGCCTGAAAGTGTGGGAGTGATCAACTGGTAGATGCTGCTGGCTTGAAAACGGCAAGACAAAGAGACGTACCCCTAAATTTTAAGGCCTTTTGGCTTTGGAGGTTGTGATTTCTTCCCAGGAAACAGTAGTGATAATTTCAGTGTGCTACTGAGAACGATTCACAGACAGCTTTTGTTTTTAAGGTGGCACCTGGAAGATTTTTTCCCCCTGGTTTTGCTTCCTCAGGATATATCTCCCTATGAACCACCTTGTGGTCTGTTCGATTTTGAACAGATTTTTTTGTTAGGTATGACTTCTGTATTTGAAATACTGTTTCTTCTTGGACTGGAAGTTTGGGGTCCTTAGCCAGCCCTCTCTGAACACGGCTGTGATATGCATGTTGGGGAGAGCACAGCTTGCTGACAAATCCCTCACCAGGCTGTTTGCTGTCATCTGCTTCTGGTCATATCACCAACACCCACACTGTGACCCTTTCTCCTTTGGGTGATGTGAATGTGCAAGGAGAACAAAAAACGTTAAGTATCCATTGTTATGTCCCCCCACAGATGTGACTTTTTCATGGCGAGAAGGGAGAATGTGTCCAAGTGGGGAAGAAAACATGCATTTGGGAGCTGGAAACCTTGGGAGCAGCATATTTGTATTGTGTTCCTAGCCAGTGCTGAGGATTTTCTGGAGTCCCCTTGTTGTCCCTTTGCTACACACAGTACTTTTGTCATTCTGCTGTGTGCAGTGAGTTCACCTGGTTCAGATCTACGCACGTACCAGCGTCATGGCGAGGAGCTGCTGCTGCCTGGCAGCTGCCAGGACGTTGCCTGCTTGCTGGGGAGATGCCAGCATTTATGAACAACCTCCTCGCCTTTGCCTACACGATCCTGCCTTGGCTCGGCTGCTTTCATTGGGTGTCTGTAGCACGGCCGAACTCACTTTGCCCTCCTGTGGCTGACGGAGGATGTTCAAGGAGGCTCTATCCCTGCGCATCAGTGCCCTCCAGGGCCGGAGTTGGCTCAGACTTTGCCCTCTGCTCAAAACAGCTCCGTGGTAGTTGCGTTCGGTATTCAGGATTGCTTCTAAGGGTAAGCACAAACGTCTCTTCTCATCATTTAACCCTTGCTTCCTATTGCCGCTGTTGTTTTGAACTTTGCTAAATGAAATAGCTGGGAGAAAATTAGTGTAGGATCCATCTCCTCACTGTGAAGTACATCCAAATTCTTATGAAGAGCACTCCACTGCCAGTCCTTCTTTCCTTGAGCCCTGCTGGTGAAATAATTCACAGTAATGGGAGCTTCCTCGGTGTGAGATGAAGCATTCATTCATTCACTTCTTACAGTAGATGCAACTCTACCCCAAAATAACACTAACATTGTTAACCTCCCTCAGAGCTGTTACATCTTCAGCTTTTTAGATCTCAGTCTGTTCAGGTGCTTGCTGCTGATGGTGATTCAACTGTTAATCTGCTTTGAGTTGCTGAGTTGTTTTGAGAATCTGATAAAAGATGTTGAGGGGAGACAAGACTGAGACATCGCAGAATTGTAGGGGTATGAAGGGACCTCTAGAGATCACCTAGTCCAACCCCCCTGCCAAAGCACTCAGTTGCTGGCTCTGGATGTTGTTGCCTTCTTGGATGTGGCAAAGATGGTCGTGTTGGCAGTGTGCTGAGTGGCTTGAGCATGGAAATGTGCCACCTTGTGCCATCACAGGGATGCTGCCTCTGGTCACTCTGCTTAGGCAGCTGGGTTGGTTTTCTGCTGAGAAACTGTACATGGTCTGTGGGAGAGCAGGTTTTGGCTCCCAAATCAATAGGTGCTGTGCTTTGGTGCCACTCCCTCACTGGAAGTGGAAATAAGTTTATTTTATTTTTTTTGTGTTCAAATTTTTAATGTGAATATAAGAAAATCTCCCTTTATAACACTGATAAAGAAAAGAAGTCGTGAAGTAATGAAAGCTGCTGATGTTTGCATTCAGCAGAAGTGGTCTCAGTTGGTAATGGTTCATGTTCCATGCTTGGTTCAAGGATTTCACTGACATATTTTGATGTTTAGGTGAGGAAATGAGGGGACAGTGTGAACATGTGAAACAAACTTTCTGAAGAAACAGGTCTTTAAATACTCTAAACGGATCAGTAATTCCCTGGTGCTTAGATGGAGATATTTGCAGTTTGGGTCAAGTGAGAACTCTTGTTCTCTATAGGCTCATCATTCTCTGTAAATCTTGTATATCTGTTTATAATGCTTGTAAATACAAAACAAAATAAAAAAAAAGGAAAGAGTAAAGGAACACTACGCTTGGGGCAGGTGAATTGCAACTCTTTAAAATAAAAACCACCACTTAAGATAAATGCAATAAACTAAAGGCTAATACAGGGAAAAGCAGGACTGGGACCCAAATGTGATTATAATGTGAGTCAGAATGTAATTCTTAATGCAGGAGGGGATGTGGGAGTGAAAAATGCATTTGATATGGCAAAATTTTTGCAGTTCTGTAGCTCTCAGCCTGAAGTTCTGCACCCATTGAAGATTTCCAAAGTTGAAGCTTTGGAGTTGCTTTAATGAGAAATATTTATTTTTACATTACAAAGAAAATAATGACCTAGAAAAGAAAAAAAAACTCAGGAAAGTATTCACAAAACTCCAGGATTAGGGGTGTGAAAAAACCACACAGAAATTGCTTCCAGGTTCACATTTCAGAGCCGAAGTGGCCTGAGTTCTCAGATGTGACAAGCAATCACCAGCTCCTCTTCAACTCTACAGGAGCTGTGGAGTGCTCAGTGTGTGTTTGAAAATGAGGCCACTGATTTAGGCTGCTGCGTAGAGACTTAATGGTCCGATCTGAGACCTCCACTTCAGGAAGTTTTGACTGGATTCACATAAGCCCTTCAAGTCAGCGTATCATTTCGTATTTCCTGTGGCCCGTCAGAGACTTAACTCTGTTTTTAAGTTTCTGATGCAGGGCTTGCTTATAGCCCTGGGAGAACAGCAGGTATTTTAAAGCAGTGCTGCTTTGACAACTGCTCAGCCTCTCAGAATCTGTTTGCTCCTGTAAGCTGAGCGTAGTGAGTGCTGATGTCAGCTCTGGGACAGGCTGGCTTGGGACCATGCTTGCTCCCACCATTGCCAGTGATCGTAACTGGTGGCTTGATGCTGCAAAAGTTCTTCAGCAGATCAAGTGCCACCACGTTGTCCAGCCACAGGTATGTAATTCCTGGCAGTAGTTTGTCCATCCTCTTAGCAGCAGCATCTGACTATGGAGGCTCTCCTGCCTCCCCAGGCAACCTTGCTTAGTGCTTTGTGGTGGCTGCTGTTGAAAAGCATTGTGATGTTCTGATTCCCTCTGCTGATATATAATCTCAATATTCTTTCCCCTTCCTTTAGAGAGATAATATCTAGATTATCCTCTCCTAGTTTTGAAGTGTCCTTCTTAAGTCTGACAGCTAGCAAACTTTCCTTTGATATTGTCTTCTTTGGTGCTGGAATGTTGAAAGTGTTACGACATTTATTTACTTTGATACTCTTGGCTCTCTCCATTTGGTCCATAACTTTGTAAAGGCAATGTTTCAGAGGAGGTCGAAGGACTTCTGGGTTTGTTGTTGCTGTCAATTCATGGAGATTTCCTACATGTACTGCATTTTGTGATTTGAGGCTGCAGTAGCATAACTTTGACGTGTATTTATTTTATGGTTTCCCTGAGAACATCCCAGAAGTATTCCTGCACCACTGCCTTGCCCGTCCCTGTTTCATATGGGGTCTATCCTGTCTAAGCATAGAGCACGCATTTTTCTTCACTGGAGTACAAACTGGGTTACGTTTTTAAGACTGTTCGTTGCTGATTTGTCAAAATCATGTTCATTTTAGCTCTGTCTTCAGAATTCCTTAATGCTTTTGTCATCTGCAGAATTAGTGAGCGTGTTCTTTTCCATCATCCAAATTATTTATGAAAGTGTTCAAGTCATCTAAGACAGATCATCATGGAGAATAGCCTTTCAGTTTGACAGTGAACCACTGCTAGTGCTCTCTGAGTACAGAGTCTTGAGCTTCTGTACTCTAGGTCATGTTTCCCTTTTTTATGATTACATCTTCAAGACTGTCAGGAAAAAAAAAAACAAACTTGGTGAAGGCAGAATCTGTATAATTGCCTCTTCTTTTCAATGAAAAGAGGTGTGCAACACAATCATGGATACTCATGGATGTTTTTCTGTCCTATGATCAACCCAGTTAAGGTAGGGACAAGCGCCTTGTATCTGAGGGGCAGGCCAAGGTGAAAGGAACAGGTAGAGGGAGTTTACTTCTCCCCTTTTGTTTTCTCTGAGTCCTATGATCCGACAGGGTGATTAAGGCTGCAACACGAGAACATGCTCGCCCATTGGTCAGCTTGTAAGATGAGGCTTCATTGCAAAGTGCTTGGAGCTATATGGAAATGCACGCAAAAGTTTGGAGGACCAGCTTGTCTGTCCACTGTTAAAGAAAACTGCTGTGCCATGAGGGGCAGCCTGCTTGCAGGGCAGGCCCTCAGCAACAGAGAGGGGCAAACAGGTGGATTCTGGGCTGAAAACTGCCCATTTCTGGCAAAGCTTCATTGCAGAGGGCTGAGATGCTGGGGGGCTGTGCCACACTGTGCTTGGATTTGATGCCTCAGGTCCCAAAGCTGCCACCCTGAGGTGTCATAGCGGGGCTGATGCTGGTTTTCACTGTGCTTTGAGCCTGCTGTGTGGCTGACCTTTGCTATCTGCAGCCATAGTGCAATGGGAAATCCTGTGGAGCGAGCCCCACCTAGAGAGGAAAATGTCGAGCATGGATTCAATGCGTCCTTGGACTCTGTTCATTGCATAAGTGAGCAGTGAATCACAGCATGGTGACACATCCCAGTTTGCTGGCTGCTCCTCTCCTCTCACTTACTGCCCACGTTGCTCTGCAGGTCAGCAGGCCCCAACAGCTCAGTGCTTTCTGCTCAGTTAACTTGAGGGTGCAGCTGGAGCACAGGGGGAGAACAGCCTGGCTAACAGTGCTGAGGGTGGGGGGTAACTCCTCTGCTGCAGTGTGATAGCATGCAGCAAGGCACACTGGGCATTTAGCACCACATCCTTATCTCAGCTGGTATTCAGAAACCTCTGACTCGTACATGGCAGGGGGGTAGGGAGGCAGAGCTATGAACTAAAAGCACGTGTGTACATCTGGGATAGAGGGAATGCTGGTTTCTGACAGTTTCATCTTACAAGGCATAATATGCTTTAAGCTGGAAGGTAATTCTCATCTGCTGTGGCATTTGAGCTGCCTCTGTGCTGTCAGAGGGCAGATTTTCAGTTGAATGGATGTGCAGCAGCAGAACTGGCAACGATAGTAATTCTTTTGTGTTGTTTCAGTGGTACTGAGGACCTGCTCCTGATTCCCTGTCCTGCAATTTCAGGGCAAGTTCTATGCATCTGGTGTTGGCATCTTGTTAATCACTGGGAACCCCCCAGGTAAAAATAACTGGATGTGATGCTTTAGGTGTTGTAAGATTTTCTAGTGACTCATAATAGTGCCCTGGATGTTTCTCTTGGCTCCCGTGCGTTGCAGTCATTTCATCACTGTAGTGCAAACTGCTCTTCAACCTCACTGAGCAGGAGCAGGATGTGGGGTGGATGGTTGGGGCTATAACAAGGGCCCTATGAGTTTTTGGTGTCATTGGCAATTTTGTTCAAGCCCTTTTTATCCAATTTATTGAGAGCAGGGGAGAAGACACCGGCCTTGAAAGCACAACGGAAAGGGGCTGTGCTGTAAGGAATGTTACAGACCTGGGTGCATCACATCACGCTATTGCAGGGGAGCACAAACAACAATGCGTGAATTTTATTTGCATGCTCTTAGCTTCTGCTCCTCTTCTGACATCAGGGGAACAGTTGCGTTCACTTGATCTTTTCACTTTGAGTGGCTGTTTGCATAGCAATAAGATAGATGCGTTTTGGAAGTGGAGAGTTTTAGGATTGTAACTGGTGAAATCGTTGCTCCATAGAATTCCTGTTTTGACACTGAAATCAGAAGTTGCACCATCTTGTAGTGCTGTGTATGCTGGAGCTACCCGTGGTATGCAGTGTGAAGTCATCCCTGCAGGTGTCAGAGCTCTGAGAAGCTTCTGCACTGCATCATCACAATGACAAAAGCCAGGAGGAAGACCAAAGCCTCAGAGGCTACATCTTTCCAGGCTCTGATTATCACTGTGTCCTTATGCATGTTCTTAATGCACGTGCTTGCACAAGCTGGAAATAAATGTGGCATACAGAAGAGGTTTAACTGTTCTAGTCTTCTACTTGAAAGAAAGGAACTGTGTACAGTATCAAGGCCTAAGAGCAGTGGGAGTTCTTGATGGTGGGATACAGGGCACGTCTCCACTGCAGCTCTGTTTTAGAGGAGAATTAACATTGCCGTTGATTTTCTCCGCTTCTTTGGATTGTGAAAACGATAGACGTGCCGAGGGCTTCCAGACAGCTGCTTAGCACTGTGTGATCAATGGAAGCCTCCCTCGTGCTGCTGGAGGAGATGAGTAACATCCCTGTGGGAGCTTGGGCAGCCTGCCTTGGGGAACACCACCCCCAGAGTGCCACGTCTCATCATCCGCCGGGCGTCCGCTCCCCTGGCACTCTGCTTTCTGTGCGTGTAAGCTAGAACAAAGCTCCCAAAGATGAAATAGCTCAGTGGGCAGCCTTCTAGGGAGCAGCTACAAAATGCCACCGCCTGTCGGGAGCTTCTCTAGTCTCAGCTGGTGTCACAGGATGGTGGTGACTGTGGGTGGTGTTCTCGTGTTACAGATGTGATAAACCTGTGCTGGAGTTTGACTCGCAGCTCTGGTTGAGAGGGATTGCTGATCAGATGCTGGTTGGAGCTCCCACCACGCTACCTGGTGTGTGGGAAGTTAATTTTCCTCTCTTGCAAACATGAATCAATTGCTTTAATAAGCAGTAGTTCATTAAAGGGATATACAATCTTCAGGGAAGAGGAACTAAGTAACATAAAATGCACTTAATTTTAAAGTGCTCTAATTGCTCTGCAGTCCTGTTGGAGGCAGCTAGTTGCTTCCCCTTCCTGTGACAGCACCTCACAGTTGGGGAGCATCGGGCTTTGGACCTCTGTCCCTGATCCTGCTGGAAGTGAGGCTGTGCAAGTTAATGACCTCAGGACCTTTCTTGCATCTCTAAGCAACCGCTTCCATATTGCATGGCTTCATCGTCACCGGTTTACAGCAATGAGGACTGCTTTATGTCTCCAAAGCACTGGGAAATGCTGCAGGTCTTGTCTGTGTGTCATTTGTAGCATTCCTCACACTGATAGCACGTGACATACATTCATTCCTGGATATGCAAACTGCTGTGGCTGTGCTCGTGCAGTTCAAGGCACTGCTTATACCAGAGAGAAAGATGTACACATCAGGCTCGTCACTGAACAACAGAGCACTCCCACATCAATAGTTTTAGTTTTTAATACTGCTCTGACAGCTTGCAGGAAAGCAGAAGTAAACATCCTCACAAATCCCGATACATGAAAATTCCCCTCTAAGCCGAGGAGGGAAAGCTAATTATTTTTCGTCTGTGCACTCATTCCTTGCAGCAGCCCTGGCCATGAGTAATGCCACAGAGTCCATGAAGGAGAGAAAAACAGCGTTCTTATGGCCTTGTAACGTCCCAGTTATTTCTCAGATGGATTTAATGACATTTGAAGTTTGAAAGTACACTTGGCTTGTCTCAGCTCCTTGGTCTGTCTCCCCGCTGCAGTGGATGGCTCTCATGGTTTCTGTCTCACTAATCTCTGCTTTGATTTTGCTGGCATTTCTTATCTGCTTGCTGCGGTCCGTTTGACACATGCAGCTAGAAAAGTAGTAATGCTAAATAATAAGATAATACTTCTGCCCCAGTATAAAGGAGCTTTCTGTTCTTTGGGAACTTGGAGCTCTGTAATGACCTGGTTTCACTGAGCCTCTTTGTGATAATTGATATTTTTGCCTATATGTCTGTAGCAAGAGGGCTGAGTCCAGGCTCCCTGGGGGCTGAAGACAAAGCCTCAGAGCTGGAAGCTGCATTGTACCACGTGGATCCAGATGTCCACTTCAACAGTGACCCATCTCTGCCATGTATGGATGGCCATGCTCACATACTGTGCTGCTGAGCCTCGGTACATCTAAGGCAAACAGCATGCCAGCAGGCTGCCCATGTCTTAACCTGGTTTTGGCATTTTCTTTTTGGAAAAGGTATCCTCAAGAGAATAGTCTTCTCCTTCACCTCATGTGAGATTTGGGAACGTGTGAACTATTCTGGGAGCAATATGGTCTGTGTCACTGTCTGGATGCCTGCTTATCGCTGTGAGACAAGTGCCTGGAAGCAATCCTCTGGGGAAAAACCTGCTCGTTTCCACTATTTACACTTTATTGTGGCAGTATCTGAGTGCCACAGTTATGGTTCAGAGTCACGTTGTGCAGGGAACAGATTATGAGCAAGCCTGGCATGAAAGAGGATGTTTCCTTGGGGATGGGGTAAAGTTTGGTATTCTTCTCAAGTTTAACAGAAAAATACATTAGCTTCTAAATGAGTGGCAGAACTGTTGGTATTTATGGCCTGCATGAGTAATATAATTTCTTTCATCACTTTACTTCAAGCTCTGAGCAGCAGAAGGCTGAATGCTGGGAAGAGAAGCTGGCAAGCCGAGCTCTGACAGCATTACTGCCTTCAGGTGGTACATCTGAGTGGCAAATGCTAGCATTTATCCTCTACTCTGGGAGAATACTGAGGTAAAAAAAAAAAAGCCAAGTTTGAAAAGATCTGAAAGTCATCTGCACACAGTCAGGTATTCACCATGTACTGGGAGAATCTAGTAGGTGTTTAAGCATTTGTGTGGTATGGTGTGAGGAAGGTAGTGGATACCTATGGAAACTCACTATTTTCTGTCTTGTCTTGTTTCCTC
Organism: Odontophorus gujanensis; assembly: GCA_013399175.1. Lineage (NCBI taxonomy): Eukaryota > Metazoa > Chordata > Aves > Galliformes > Odontophoridae > Odontophorus > Odontophorus gujanensis. The sequence continues at coordinate 187,473 of VXAB01003363.1, read as the reverse complement.
TTTAATGAGGAGAAGCTCCTTATACGCTACTGTAGATCTACTTCAAAATCTCTTTCTAATTTGTTAGGTTTTCTTACTAGTCTAATGCATGCTGAGAAGCAGCATAACCCGCAGGAAGCACCATTAATTTCAAGGAACAATTCAGCTTTGGTAAAGCTGATTAGCTGAGGGTATTAGGTGAGAGTTTTTGCAAAATTAGAATTGTTAAGCTATTACCAAACTTTACATTGATTTTACCGATTGTCACCCTTTTGAAAAGTATTTTAATTGATTTGCCACGTACAAGGAGGTGACTGAACTCTTCCTGTAAGCTACTCTATTAGATATTCTTCTGTATTGCTGGAAGGCAAAAAAAAGAAGCAGGCTGCAGAAGAAAATACCACTACAAGGAAATCTTGAATAGTAATGTTTAAGTTGTAGGCAGCGCTCCACTTATCTGGCTGACAGCCAGCTTTATCGAGATATAGGCACTGTGTTTGTTTACTATGTCCCTTATCAATTCTGGAAACTAATATTTGAGATAGTCCTCCATGAAGATCAACGGGAAGTGCTTAAGTGAGAATTAAGATATCGTGTATCCTACTCCTCAGAACAGTAGCTGGGTGCTTATGTCTTGCAGACGTTCACTCTGTTCCAAGAAGGGTCTCTTACAGGCTGTGTTATGTGCTGAAAGTATGTGAGGAAGCTCAAGCAAAGGGGGAAATCTCAGCTGTAATCAAATGCAAAGTGCAGTAGTTGATTTGAATACATTAGTTGCCTCTGTAGTACTCTCAAGTCAGGTTTTTACACGTGGAGGTTGCAAAGGGGCCGTCTGCCTTTCTGAGAAGCTCAAATAGGGATTCTGTAGTTCCTAATACAGTTTCTGTAAAGCCTGATGGTGCAAGGGGACTCAGATCACCCTCATCTGCTTTGCTGCAAGGCAATGGGAGTGCTTATGTGGCTTTTGCTAAGTGGCTGAGCTAGATGTAAATAAATGGGTGATGGAAGAAATCATTCTGAGATGTTACTGCTGATGGATGCCAGGAGCACGTCCCTGTCTCCACCACAAAACAGCAACAAAAACCCAACCAACAAGAAAAAACAAAAGCAGAGTTAGGTGGCTGCAATGGTTAACATGGGCTAGGGAATCTTGGTGAAAAACAACCTGAGAATGCAAATCAAGGTTGTAATAGTAATATAGTGTGGATAGAAAACAAGCAAGAAGACTGAAAGGCAGCAACAGGCACAGCAGCAAAGCAGGAGAGCAAAGGAACAACGGAAGACGATTCCTGTATTAAAACTGCAAAGAAGCTATAACATAAATTAAATGTAGCAGGCTTCTCCTCACCAGGTAGTATTCACATAGCATGCAAAGCTGAACGCTAAAATCTGACAATATCACCTTACATAAAGAGGCTTATTGTGCAAAAGAACTTTCTAGCAGTCAGAAAAGACCGCTTCTCATGTAGGGCTCGAGTGGGCTATTGAAATGAGAACAATAACAGCTCTCAGTGCTGATGACCATGGAAGTTTGATGTCTGCAGGTTGTTGCCAGGCGCACCGTGTGCTTTGTTAAGGGCTGGAAGGAAGCGAAGTTACTACAACTTGCTGGAATGGGTTAGGTGGAGAAGAGGAAACTCTGTTTCCTGTCAAATAACTTTTTCCAGCTGATGTTTTTTTGCAGTGTGCAGCCAGCTGCATAGTTGAGGGTTGATACTGCTCAGGGAAAGATGGCAGAGCTCATTCAATAATTCAGAATCTTAAAGACTAAAATGAGGGCAAAATAGAAGTTGTCTAAAGCCTTGTGCTCACCTAACCAAAGCAGTTATTCTGAGCTGACTCGTTGAGCTCCATGGATCTCAGGAACGTCAGCTTATCGCTTCTTTCACCTCAAGTCTCTGTTGTCCTCCAGACAACAAAGCCATGTGAGCAGAGCACTGCTGGTGACGCGTCTGTCAGTGTTGCATGTGGTCCCAGAGATGGACTGACATGCACTGCTGCTGTGTCTCCAGCCAGAATTTCATGCCAACTTGCCTGTAGGATTTAGACCAGCAGAAAAACACTGCAGTGTCGCCAAACCCTTTGGTGATTTTCTTCAAGTATTTGGGATAGTTTTGGTGTTAACAGATCTACAGTGGAGTAAGACTCCCCCACGAGTGCATTGCTCATGCAGTTGAAACACCAGCTCAGTTGCCTGACCGATGATCTCACCGTGCCTGTGTTTTGCTGCCCAGTTGTCACGTGGATGCAGTTAGCGTGGCACCCCACTCTAGCTGCTAACAGATGTGGAGCATTAGCTGGCTAGTGTCTGACATTTGCCGCATCTTCCAGCTGGCTTGAAGAACGGGCAGAGTGAGTGTGTGTCTGTCACAGTGCAAACGTTGCTTTTGTCTGAGAAATGTTGTGCAAAGCAGAGCATGAAAGGCTTGCAGAGGGATTTTGTGAAATCCTTAAAATGTGAAACTGTCTGTATTACAAAACTACTGCTATTGAAACTCCATTTGATTAACTCTTCTACTCTATTGAGAAACACCAACTGAAGGATCACTCATCTCTGATTTTTTCCTAAATGCTTCTGGACCTCTCCCACTCATTGGCACAGATTCTGCCTATCGTCACACATGGAGACTGCCTGAATTTGTTCAGTTTTTCAGGATGGGTGCTGAATAGTGTGATAGTGTAGGCACTGTAAGAAAAGTTAGAAGGAAAACTTCTGAGGAGCTTTGTATTCATTAGATGATAGAATTAGTGATAAGGGTGCATATGTCTTCAAACTTAATGGGTCTTGGGTGCCAAGTGTGCATATTTGTGTGTATATATGTATTTTTTAATTAGATATTAGTGTATTAATGCTCGTACTAGATGGTAAGGATGGACAAACCATTATGCAGAGAGATAGTTATGTCTCATGAGTATACAGCCGCATGTTTGAGATACGTTTGTCTCTGCAGGGTTGTGTCACAAAGAAGCCACGAAACTCCTGAGTTTCCACTGTTGTCATCATCTCTCAATGCATCTCCCTCTGTGGAAGATGACTTTCTCAGGCATTGAAAATTGAAAGCACCAGACAAGCAGGTAAGGATTTTCACTTCAAATGGTCCAAATATATAGATTTTCACGGAATCATTAAGGCTGAAAAAGACTAGTAAGGTCACCTAGTCCAGCCATTGACTACAGGCTCTGCTATTTTCCACTGTCTACAAAGCTATTCATCACTTTATCCCTAACTTTTTCTTGTCTGTGTAGAAAATGATCCAAGTAACAGTATGAGAAACTTAATCCATTAACTTGCATCCTGTGAGCTATTGCTGGGAATTGTATTCAATTTTATAAGCTATATAGCAAATTTTCCAGGAAATATGAGAAAACGCCAGGAGACACCTTAGGAAATGCAAAGATTGTAGAAGGAGAAAGCTGCTTCTGACCTCAGAATGGTGTGTCAAGGTGCGAAATCACAGGTCTGTGTCATGAGAAGAAACAGAAGAAGGCAGGGCTGAGCTGGGTGGCATGAGCTGCTTCTCAGCAGTTGTGTGAGAACTGAGCAACTCCTGAGGGAGGCCAAATGTGAAGAGTGGCCCAGCCAACATGATTGGTTGTATCTTAATATAGCAGAGCTCTTGGCAAAGCAAGGGGATGAGACCTGCAGAGGGAGGAGAGCTGAGTTTGCTTTCCAAACCCATTTGCAATGCAGAGAAATCTCACTGGCTCTTCAAGGGCCCTTCCTCCTAGCTCCCCTTCCTACAGATGGCTCCCCTTGTATGCACCTTCCTCCACACACAACCCACTCTTCCATTTCTCATCTGTGTTTTCCTACTTATTTTCTCCTCCCATGCACCTCTCCCAATCTTAATTCCTCCCACTGTTCCCAACTGAATGGCAGGTACCTTCTTGTTAAGAAGTAATGGGAACTGGTTAAGAAAATCTGATGGGTTTATAGGATCCTGTAAACCGGTTTCCTTTTTAGTGAAAGAATTTAAAACAATTCCAAAATTTGTACCAAAAAAAAAGAAAGAAAAAAGCCTTATTTGTAACTAGATGTGATATATATATTATGTATATGTCACACAAAGTTTTTTAGAGCTACTGCACGCGTAGTCTTGTTTGAGGTTGCTGCTGACTGCAATGCAGAAATGCATGCATTGTGTAGTGTAGGCTTAGCTTTTGTTTGGAGAGGTGTGCAGCAGCTTGCAAAGGACAGTCATCCTACCAAAGAGCTTACACCTGGCCATGAAAACAAAAAAACCTCTTCTTTTCAAATTTATGTAGGACTTGTTTACACAGGTCTTACACAGCATGTCACCTCTTACCGTGTTCACTTGTAACCTGCTTGCTGACTTTCAATCTCCGCCAGTCATCAACAGAAGAATGGTAAACATGGTAGGAAAATGAGGGCTATTTAGAAGTCACAAATTGCATATAGCTTTCTCTGTGATACCGTGGAAATGACAATTGACTCTGCAAATATGGACAACTTGTGTGCATTCATAATTTGTTTGCTGCTAGCCAGACGTTCCCACTGTCCCCTTTTCTGTGTCTCTCTCTCGGCGCTTTGTTGAGCTGTAATGAGTCGGGGACCAGGCAGCTGGTTAATGCAGCTCATGTTGTCACCCTCACGGGGCTCATTTGCCTACAGGCATGTCAGAAGGAACAAGCAATATAAGGGTATATATAATCACAGTTGGCACTGCACTGAGAAGATGCTGAAGCTCACTTTAAATGAATAGCGCAGGACATTGGGAGCCAAGGAACTGAGCATGCGGTTGCATGCTGACAAGGCAAGGCAGAGCCAGGTGTCCCTTCAGCCCTGGGTTGGGCTTGGCATTGCAGAGCTCTGAGAGGAACAAGCTTCTTGTCTTTCCTTTCAGACCATGACTGTTGACTTCATGTGGGTGGCCTTGGTTTGCTCATCTTCATTCCTAATTCTGCTGCTGCAAACAGGCTCCATCGGTTTTCTGAGAGCTTTGCACCAGCACACTGTGTTGCAAGGCAGATGTGGGAGACAGCTTCAAAAGTAATACATGCACTAAATAAAAAAGACTCACAGCCTCTGGTGATGATCTGGTGCGGTCATCTCATGAGCTATTCCATGGAACGGTGTGGTTAAGTTGCTCCAGCACCAGGTTTTTCCCGAAGTTAGGGATTATTTCTGAATTAGGCTAACTTTTGGGATGTGTATTGCAGTGTGGTCAGTGGAAGATGATGTACTGGAGAGCTGATGCTTGTGCAACCTGTAGCTACCAGGTGTGACAGGGCAGCTCCAGCTGTCAGAGCTCAGCTTGCTAGCCATGGTGTGAGGATGTGAGTTATTCAAAAGGTTGGTGCTGATTAAGGCTAGTGAAAACAAGGAAACCTCGTCCCTTTTTGTAAGAGAAATATGGCCGTGGAGACTCCAGGAGCCACCTGGCTGTACTGAATATCGAACACAGCACTTTGTGCAGTGCTTGGATCAGCCTGCAAGAGAGAAAATAATGGAGGTCTCCTCTTTCTGCGTGTTTGTTCAAACGAAGGAAAATCAAAGCTGTTACACCAGAGCTATGTATATTTTAGGAACTGTGGAATGATCATAATTACAAAAAAGTCCTCCGGAGAGAAATTATGACTCATAGTTTATGTTCTCTTCAGTGTTGCTATGGAAAAAGGGGTTCGTGCCAATGGTCATACAACAATATTAATCTCAGATCTGAAAGAAAAATAAATAACAAGCTCTAGCTTAACCCAAAGCAGATTTGTTCTGCGCTACAGAAGCGTGCTCCATTAAAGGGGATAACCATGTAAGAAAAATTAAAGGTGACATTGATTATCAGCCCTCAGTGCAGTCAGAGCTGCCCTCAGAGAGAGTGCTCGCTCCAGGCTGGAGCACAGGGCTGGAGGAGTGAGGGAAGGGCAGGAGGGCAGCCCCACTGATAGCTGTGGATCACAGCTTCCTTGTGCTCACAGCTGGACCCACCTTTAGGGCTGGGGCTGGCTTTGGGGCAGTTTATGAAACAGAACCTTGGCAACGGGCAGCTACAAGTGGTGGAAAGTGGCTACTGGCCTGATTTTTTTCTGTTTATTTGGGAAAGCGAGGGCGGTGAGTCAGGCAGGAGGATGCCTGTGTGCTGAGTCAGCACCCCAGGCTGCTCTGGTGGCTGCATCCCCTGGAGTTCCCTTGCCTGAGCCAAGCCCTCACCAGGCAGGGCCCAAGCAGCTGTGTGCTCTCTGCACTCGGGTGCTGAGGCTTTCTTTGCAGTGGTCCTTTACCCCAAAAGCGGACAGAATGTCATCTGCTTCCCTGGTACTGGGAGTGTCTGCTGTGTCAAGGAGGGGTAAACAGGCAGGTTTAAAGAAGCAGCTCTGTGGACAAACCTGTCAGCAGCAGTGTGGCATACCTGTGCATGTGCTTGACATCTGCCTGGCTGACAAGGCTCGGGCATGTAGCTGAGATACCTGGAAAGCCATGGTGCTGCTGCCAGTCATTCTCCCCAGGCAGCACGTTTTGCAGACTGGTGTTTTCTGTTTAAACTCAGGAAGGAGAGGTAAAACAGGCATCTTGGGAGCCTAAGTTGCTCGCTCTGCTTTATGCAAGAGTGCCAAAGCAGGCACTTGTGAGTTGAGTCAATATTTATTTTTCTGTCCTGCAAAACACGTTTTCCTGTTTGTAAGGGCTGCAGGCCTGTTGGTCCATCTAAGTGCAACACTGCGATGGAGAAAAAAGTTGAATTCCAGTCCTGCAAATGATCACTGTGTGCACAGCGTATCCTCAAGTGTGTATGCGGGTTAATGAATTAAGGTGTGTGACATCTGTGTTTCCTGTGCTTGCCCCAGGTAGCATTGTAAGGCTCTAAACTCACTGCACCTGTCAATCATTTCAGCACATGTACACCTAGACAAAGGGTGTTTGAGGCAGCTTCTGAGTTACAGTGTGTAATGCTGTGATACTATGATGTGACAGAAAGTACAGCAGTAGTAGCAGGGTGTCACAATCCTAGGCTGCAGCAAATGAGAACAAGCCCAAATGCAGCAACTGTGGACACAGAAACAAAGGAAGAAAAACGACTTACCAAGTCCTCAGGTAGGCAGGGATCTCCAGTGAGATACCTTCACTTCTACTCCCAATCCTTAAATGAGGTCTGCATTGCTTATACCTGAGCTCCCCTGGGTTGGCCCTGCCATCCTACCAGGTGCTCAATCACGGTTCAGGCTGTGACTTAGCATTTCCACTACACAGCTCAGCAGCACTGACAGGCCAGGCATGTCTGGAAGCAGCACGCGCAGTTCAACGCAGATATGCTTTCAGGACTATNTGGGGCAGTTTATGAAACAGAACCTTGGCAACGGGCAGCTACAAGTGGTGGAAAGTGGCTACTGGCCTGATTTTTTTCTGTTTATTTGGGAAAGCGAGGGCGGTGAGTCAGGCAGGAGGATGCCTGTGTGCTGAGTCAGCACCCCAGGCTGCTCTGGTGGCTGCATCCCCTGGAGTTCCCTTGCCTGAGCCAAGCCCTCACCAGGCAGGGCCCAAGCAGCTGTGTGCTCTCTGCACTCGGGTGCTGAGGCTTTCTTTGCAGTGGTCCTTTACCCCAAAAGCGGACAGAATGTCATCTGCTTCCCTGGTACTGGGAGTGTCTGCTGTGTCAAGGAGGGGTAAACAGGCAGGTTTAAAGAAGCAGCTCTGTGGACAAACCTGTCAGCAGCAGTGTGGCATACCTGTGCATGTGCTTGACATCTGCCTGGCTGACAAGGCTCGGGCATGTAGCTGAGATACCTGGAAAGCCATGGTGCTGCTGCCAGTCATTCTCCCCAGGCAGCACGTTTTGCAGACTGGTGTTTTCTGTTTAAACTCAGGAAGGAGAGGTAAAACAGGCATCTTGGGAGCCTAAGTTGCTCGCTCTGCTTTATGCAAGAGTGCCAAAGCAGGCACTTGTGAGTTGAGTCAATATTTATTTTTCTGTCCTGCAAAACACGTTTTCCTGTTTGTAAGGGCTGCAGGCCTGTTGGTCCATCTAAGTGCAACACTGCGATGGAGAAAAAAGTTGAATTCCAGTCCTGCAAATGATCACTGTGTGCACAGCGTATCCTCAAGTGTGTATGCGGGTTAATGAATTAAGGTGTGTGACATCTGTGTTTCCTGTGCTTGCCCCAGGTAGCATTGTAAGGCTCTAAACTCACTGCACCTGTCAATCATTTCAGCACATGTACACCTAGACAAAGGGTGTTTGAGGCAGCTTCTGAGTTACAGTGTGTAATGCTGTGATACTGTGATGTGACAGAAAGTACAGCAGTAGTAGCAGGGTGTCACAATCCTAGGCTGCAGCAAATGAGAACAAGCCCAAATGCAGCAACTGTGGACACAGAAACAAAGGAAGAAAAACGACTTACCAAGTCCTCAGGTAGGCAGGGATCTCCAGTGAGATACCTTCACTTCTACTCCCAATCCTTAAATGAGGTCTGCATTGCTTATACCTGAGCTCCCCTGGGTTGGCCCTGCCATCCTACCAGGTGCTCAATCACGGTTCAGGCTGTGACTTAGCATTTCCACTACACAGCTCAGCAGCACTGACAGGCCAGGCATGTCTGGAAGCAGCACGCGCAGTTCAACGCAGATATGCTTTCAGGACTATTTAAAGTGGTCTGATAAAGAGTAGTACATGTGGAGCTGGCAGGTTTGGGGGAGCTGCCTGGCTGCGCTCGGTTGTGTTAGAGATCTGACAGGGTCTGGAAGCACAGCCTGAGTGCTGGTGTTTGCATCACCAAACAGCAACAGATGCTGAAGAAGAAAACCAGGGCACACCAATGCACTCAGAAATGCCTGACCTTTAAATTTAATCTGCCTGCTTCTCGTGCTGCTTCTCCCAAAGACTGAAAGAGCTGTGTTTACATTATAACGTTATGCTTTTATTTGTCATATTTGTCGTTAGTTANTCCTGCAAAACACGTTTTCCTGTTTGTAAGGGCTGCAGGCCTGTTGGTCCATCTAAGTGCAACACTGCGATGGAGAAAAAAGTTGAATTCCAGTCCTGCAAATGATCACTGTGTGCACAGCGTATCCTCAAGTGTGTATGCGGGTTAATGAATTAAGGTGTGTGACATCTGTGTTTCCTGTGCTTGCCCCAGGTAGCATTGTAAGGCTCTAAACTCACTGCACCTGTCAATCATTTCAGCACATGTACACCTAGACAAAGGGTGTTTGAGGCAGCTTCTGAGTTACAGTGTGTAATGCTGTGATACTGTGATGTGACAGAAAGTACAGCAGTAGTAGCAGGGTGTCACAATCCTAGGCTGCAGCAAATGAGAACAAGCCCAAATGCAGCAACTGTGGACACAGAAACAAAGGAAGAAAAACGACTTACCAAGTCCTCAGGTAGGCAGGGATCTCCAGTGAGATACCTTCACTTCTACTCCCAATCCTTAAATGAGGTCTGCATTGCTTATACCTGAGCTCCCCTGGGTTGGCCCTGCCATCCTACCAGGTGCTCAATCACGGTTCAGGCTGTGACTTAGCATTTCCACTACACAGCTCAGCAGCACTGACAGGCCAGGCATGTCTGGAAGCAGCACGCGCAGTTCAACGCAGATATGCTTTCAGGACTATTTAAAGTGGTCTGATAAAGAGTACATGTGGAGCTGGCAGGTTTGGGGGAGCTGCCTGGCTGCGCTCGGTTGTGTTAGAGATCTGACAGGGTCTGGAAGCACAGCCTGAGTGCTGGTGTTTGCATCACCAAACAGCAACAGATGCTGAAGAAGAAAACCAGGGCACACCAATGCACTCAGAAATGCCTGACCTTTAAATTTAATCTGCCTGCTTCTCGTGCTGCTTCTCCCAAAGACTGAAAGAGCTGTGTTTACATTATAACGTTATGCTTTTATTTGTCATATTTGTCGTTAGTTACAAGTAAAAACATTGGAAATCCACTGTAGTTAATACAAAACAGAAATAAAGCTGCACGAGTTATGCCTTATTTTTTTCTTGCAAACAGTATCTCCTATACAGTGCTGTGTACTTCAGAGCTTAACTCCTAACAGTACTTGCCTACAGGAAGCTTTTACCAGCTAATTTCCAGTGTGATTTACTGGTCACAGATACCACCCCCATGGAGCAGTATCTGTTAATCATGTCACAATGGCATTGTTGCTGTAGTTTTTACTTCCCCTGCAACTGGTGATTCTAAATACAAGTTGAAGGAAGCAACCTTTTAGTGCAATGTTAAGCATCAGTAGAATTACATTTTTATATATATATGTAATAACCCACTGCATAAACAAACAAGGATGTAAGGTGACTGCTGTGGGTGTCGTGCTTCCCTTTCTTCGCTGTGCTATTACCTTTGTGAAGTGACAGGAATGAATATTTATAGTGAACGGGCTCCTCTGGAACCTCTCCTTTTCCACACGTCCTGAAGAATTTGGCATCCGATTTTGAGAGCACAGAGGTGATCTTGAGCTAAGTTACTAATGGAGTCTTGTGCCTTTGCAGACTCGTTCCTATGTAAACTCATGCCTGTCATCAGTCCCTAATACAATTTTCCCTTTAGACGTGCCTAGAAAAGCATTTTCACCTTTTGGAAGCTTTGCCCTTACATCCCTGTAATTATCTAATTCTTTTGTGTAATATAATTCTATATATGAAATAATTTGTAAAAAGATAAATTATGCTATTTCCAAAATACTCTGAGATACAAAGTTGTGCAGGTGCGAAGTTTGATAGCATATTGCTACAAGGATTAAGAATTAATTAATTAGTGTTATCTGAGTATATATTCTTTAAGCTAGGAGTATAGATTTAATATAATGGGGTTTTATTTTTGCCCCTCTCTTTTTTGTCTTAACGTTTCATAGTATTTCATACTTCCTTCAGACTATCTCTGTGTTTCTATTGTTTCTATCTAACTCCTCTCTTTTTAACAATCTCCGACCTACCGTAAAGGTACAGTAGCTGATTACACATTCATGCCTGTCACTAATGCATTTCTGTAACTCTGGCAGACTGAAATACATCTTTTCATTTCCATATAAACAGTCATTTCTTTTGAGTGAGAGACTTCTGGCAAAAATCCTGTGCCCATAGAGATTGATGGATCCAACTTTTCGGTTTTGCTATGTACGTTGCTCTTCTGGCCTTGCAACATCAGGGAGCAAAGCTCTGCACCAGCTGCATGGGTATGCAGCTACTGAAGCTGTTAGTATTCACAGAGCATAGCAAAGAAACCATGCTCGAGTGTTCTCATTGGTATTTCTACGCTTATATACAAAATTATTCACTGTACTAAATACTCTGAGAGAGGAAAACAGAAGTGTTCGGGCTTTGACTACTCTCCCTGCATTTCTCTGACCTAACTAGAAGAAAGCCAGCTGAGCAGCTTGCTCCTGCTAGACATACTCTTTTTCTCCTGTTAGTCTCGTATGCCAGCTGACAGTATCTCTACATTAATGAATACCAGAGGATTGGCCTAAAAATTGGAGCACGTTGCAGCCCGAGTTGTTGGCTACGTTCCCTCCACATTCCAATATGATGTGGTAAATTATCATTGCAGAGAGAAGGCTGGAAGAAACCGGATCACCACTACCACACTTGTAGCAGAAACCAGTCGTTCACCTAGGCAAAACCGTGGGCATCTGGAAGCTGAAGGACGGCTCTGATGTCTTAGGCTGTTTGGTCTATCTGCAGAACAGCTGCTTGGGTTGTTTCTTCATCAGATTCTTCCATTTCCCCGCTGACTGGCTTGCTCCTTTCATCATACAGTTTCTGGCTGGGGTCTTCCAGAGGCATCCTGTACTCTTCATCATCCTCGACAATGGACAGCTCAGTGTTGTTGTTCATCATGGCGCTGCTTTCCATCCTGCCTTCTTTCTCCAAAGAATCGATGACTGCTTTGCTCTCCTCAGCCAGAGACGTGGTGGGGGTCATATCTGAGTGCATGTCAGCAAAGGACATCTCCTCCTCATTCTCGGCCTGGTCAGTGCTTGCCGTATCTGCTGGTCTGTCCTCAGCTTCAGCAGGGCTTTCTCCTTCATGGGTTTTCTTCACGTTGAATGCGATCGGAACTTTGAAAGGTGAACTCTTGGAAGAGGAGGATTTCTGATGGTGGACTGTAAGGGATTTCTTAATCTTCTCTCTCCGTTCCGGTGAGACAATCTTCGTGCTGATCTTGTTCATCTTCTTCTCGATGTTTTGGCGAGAGAAGGCTTTCTTGAGGCTGTCGACCTTCTTCAGGCTGGTCCTTTTAATTTTCTCAGCTCTTGACTCTTCTTTCTCCTCTGCACTGTCACCCATGTCATCTTCATGATGCATGTCATCCTCTGAGGACAATTCCACTGTATGCAAGGTTTCTTCCAGTGTTTTGTTCTCATCCACGGGTTCTTCTTTTCCTTCTGTAATGCTTGGAATAGGCTCTTTTGCAAAAACACTGGCAGGGATCTCATTTTCCTCCTGAAAGAATTGACAATATTTGAGTTTCATAGTTCACAGATTTAATAAATAAAGCACAACCCTGAACAATTACTTTTTTTTTTTTTTTTTAATTCCAACAGTGAGACAGTGGATGCTGAACATTTCTTGTTGTTTCAGCGTGTTTAACCAGTAACAAGCCACTCAAAGCCTGCTGAACCATTATCTGGTACAGTTTAAGACTAATGAGCTGTCAACTGTAAGATTTCTCTTTCAGAGTGACTTGGAATGTATACAGAATGGAAATTCCATTATTTGTCATTTAAATAAGATTCTGTTTTAAAACAGTTTAGCTGTGAGGTTGCACAACTATCCCTGATAAGATATGGTAAGGTTTTGAGAGATGCTCACCTCTCCCTGCCTAACCCTACCTAACCCCTGCCTCCTTTGGATGGCCTTAGGTCTTCAGGAAGACCTGAGGGGAAGAGTTGTTTGGGTGGGGTTGGCCGAAAACACTGTTGTTAGTGTTGATGTGCCTTAAGCACGCCTCAAAGGCTTCTGTGCTACACAGTTGACTGCTCAGGCACTGAGTGCTTCTTTGTCCCCTTGGGGAGAGAACCAGGGCGGAGTCTAGGGGAAATCTGCAGACCTTTCCTTTCCCAGGGGTTTTGCTGTGGAGTAAGTCAAGTGGCCATGTGGATATTTAGAATGTGTGCAGTTCTACAGCTATTTAGAGCACACACACACACACACACACCCACACACACACAAAAGGGAAATTTGGTTAATATATTGGGAAATGCTAAGAACTGTGAGAAATGAAAAAAAAGTTTGCATCTGCATGCCCCAGACTTACTTTATCCCTTTGAGAATGTGTAATGTCACTCAATGTTGTAAATTGGAAGGGTTTGTTAGGTCTTTTTGTGTGTGTGTGTGTTGTTTTTTTTTTAAAAAAATTATCAGCTAAGAGAGCAGCAAGTGCTGAGTGAAACGGTTGTAATAGCCTCAGCTCTCCCCCCAGTGGGCCCAGGCCTACAGTTAAAAGGGGAAAAAAGGCCATGTATGCTGCCAAGTTCATGCTCATTATTTCAGGGCTGAGCATACAGTTGTGAGTGCTGAGAGCAGTGTCCTGAGTTAAATTTGTTGGCAAGGCTGCATGAAGATGGCAGAAGATACTGTGCTACTTTGTGCAGGCTTTTTTTTATATTTATTTATTTAAAAACAGAACAGTAAAGGCTACTGCGTGGCTCTCCTGCAGCTCAGAGATGTGCTGGTGGGTAACTGCACACCAGTGGGACTTGGGTGTGCTGATGAGTAACCCCACAGGATAAAGAGAAGCATCACCAAAGGGATGGCTGGATTTGGTCTGGATGCTCCCAGGGTTAGGGTGCAATTGCACAGACAGTGCTTTCCCTGCACTGGGAGCCCTGACAAAGCCAGAGCTCCCCTTGCAGTGACCACTACTACAGAAAGCACTTGTGTCTGCTGTAAGTGAGCATAACTCTAACTGCAGTACAAATATTTGTATTTTCTTTCTGCTGCAGATAATGAAATGTGGATTATGTGAGTGGGTGCAGTTTTAAATTACTCCCTAGAGCATGAGAACTTGGTATAAAACATAATTTACTCATCTTGTGCATTCTTTGCAAACCTAGGTAATTGCTTATCATTTTAAACAGTGCAGCATTCAGCTGTGAGGCACAGAAAACTGACTTCAGTGAGTATGGGTGCACTGCAACTTTTGATGTGTGACACTAGGAGAGAGGCATCACAGAGCAGTTAGACCTAAGGTGGCCAGCATGGCTCTCTTCAGGGACAGACTGTGGCTCAAGGGGCCACATCAGGCTGAAGGATGTGGAGGGACTTTAGTTCAACTTCTGTCAATTCTGCAACCAAGTAGTAGGGAAATGGACAAATTACCCATGCTTATTAAAAAAAAATATTTAATAAAATGCAACCAAACCACTCTCTGTGTGCTAACGAGCCAATGATTCAATTAAAAACAGATAATGGGTGATCTTTGGCAATCAGTAATGGCAGTTCAGAAATCACATCTCTGGCTAAGCTTCTTGTATGGCCTCAGCAAACAGCATTCTCTGGGCACCTCTTACTCTGCCTGCAAAATGGGAATAGCATGCTTTCCTATCTCACAATTGTAGAGGACCTTAGGATTGTGGGAAGCATTAAAATGCAAATAAAAATAAATGATTTAGAAGGCTTTTGGAAGCACAGAGGTGCTATAGCAGGAGTGCTCTGTGCTGTAACAGCCTTTCCCTTCTCAGTTACTGGTATGGCATTATAAGTGAGCTGGTGCTAACTTTTAGGCCTAACACGTCCATGTGACATCTGCATTCTGTTCTGATAAACATTTGAGCTGCCTGGTATTTCATTTAGGAAGATGAGAACAATGCACTTAAAAGTGCCAATGGTTACAAATTGTGTAGCTGTTTTCCGTGAGGGGAGAGGAAAAAAAAGGTGAAACTTTTTATCTTTTCCTCTTGATCTAATCTAAAATTCTAAGAAAGGAGCTCTCTCTCTCTTTATTTTTTATGTTTGAGTTAAAAAAATGGCACTTGCATTTTCTGATGTCAGTTAGTATGTAGCTTGTGTCTCTGAATTCTGTTTTTCCTTGTAGATCTGAAGTGTGCAAGTTATCTGGGTGCGAGCTGTTGCAGATGTCAGGAGTATGAGCAAAGTTGACTGTGGTGCCTTCCTCTGGCTGTGACCAGCTCTTCCTGAGAACCTCCCACAGGTCATCATCCCATCCATATGCTGCAAAGGAGCATGGCAGCTGCAGTGAGTAATGCATGACCGCAGCCTGGGGGAGCAGGTGGGTGTGTGCCTGATGCTGCAGTAGGGAAGTGCTCTGGTTTGGATTTTTGTTGATTTTGCCATACTGCATGTAGTGAGAGGCCCTCCAGAAGGGGAGGTAGCATTTTTCTGTGCCTCCAGCAGTCTGTGCTGTTAGGTGCTGCTGTAATGCCTAAATGATTACTAGCCTCAAGCTTGTTTTGCTCTACAAATAGGTATTTCTGTCAGAACATGACTAATGTTCCTAAAAGATGCTGGAATTCCACCTCCACCTCCTTCCCACTCGTACTCCTCTACCAGCGTGTCCCAAAGGGGCTGGGGCTGCAGGGGGTGGAGGAGGGCGTTTCTGGACACCCATTTGCACATCCTGTACAGGCTGTGGTGTCTGTGGCTTGGCCACCCCCATCCTGCAGCCCCAGCTGGATCAAGTCCCAGGGGCCACGTGAGACATTTCTGTCATTAATCGATGTAAGAGTAACCAATATGGAATCACGGAATCATTAAGGTAGGAAAAGGCCTCCAAGATCACCTAGTTCAGCTGCCCAACTACCGACAATATTGCCCACTAACCATGTCCCTCAGTACAACATCCACGTGTTTTTTGTACATCTCCAGGGACAGGGACTCCGCCATATCACTGGGCAGCCTCTTCCAGTGCCTGACTGCTCTTTCAGAGGGGAAGCTCTGCCTAATATCCAACCTGAACCTCCCACATGAGAGCACTCATCATTCGCTCAGAGCAGCATCTGAAGTGGGTTTGAGCACCAGGGTGCTCAACCCCAGGCTTATAACTTTGTCATTCTGTGCCTGGCCTGTTCTCTAGGAAACGTGACGCTTCCGTGAAAAGTTAAACACAGCCCTTTTTTATCTTGAATTTTGCTTCTGCAGCTAAAAGTAAAAGATCCCACCGAACCACCACCAAAAACCCAGTCATGTGGCAAGCACAAAATAACAATGCCAAAGCTTAACAAGGATTTTTGAAACAGTCATTTCAGTGTTTCGCTAAATTGCTGTGTCATTTGTAGTAACTTCAGCATCCCCAAACACTTGGATATGGTGCCATTAAAATATGCCACCAATTACCACAAATATATGCAAACAAGGAGCAGTGCAGACAGTCTAGGGAGAGGAAACTTCTGTTTTGATTTTTACTCTGAGCTCCCTCCTCAGCTGGAAAAGTGGGTCGTAATAAGAAAGGTGCTGTGTGAAGTCTGTTTTAATTCTGGATTGAAAAAAGTCACCCAGAGAAGTTGCATCCAACCAGCTCTACCTTTGTTTTTAAAGAAATCTGGCATCAATACGGCCTCGCTGACTTCTCCTTCCTGGTATTGTTTTTCTTTGGAAAAGCAGAAACCCCAGCCAGCCTTATGCTCTCTTTTTCCTCCCTCCAATTACCCTACATTGGCTAGCACTCCTCTAGCCCCAGCAGAGCCCACAGGGAGGCTGCTTGTGCTCCTGGCAAGCGCCTACCTTCCTGCTGGCTGCATCCTCCCAGTGGAAAATCCCATCTCCTGCCCGGAGAGAGTCCTGGGCACGCCCTGGAGCACCCCAGTCATTGCCCTCATCAAGCTGAACAGCAATCTGCCTTTCCTAACGTTTGTGTTCTGCATCCACTGTAGGTCAGAGATGTTCACTCCTTGCCAGAACGTGATCAGTGACATCCTCATGGCAGCAGCTGTGTTTTGGGCCCCAGCATTAAGGAAGGGCTCCGACTTTAATGGAAGTAAGTAGTCCCTAACTTTGTGGGGCTGGTTAGTGGCAGGAAGCAAGCTGCCAGGATGCTCCTTCATCCTCCAAGCTTCTCCTGGGGCGGTTTCCTTCACCCACAGCCTGTGGCTGTTGTAGCAGCAATGGGGTCCCACCTGCCAGAGCACACATAAAGCTGTCTTCACTCTATACGCTATGCCTTCTTAAAATGCTGAAAGTTGGGTTTCCACTGTACAACTTGTAACATGTCATGAAATTTCCTCATCAAATTAAGTGCACCCTCGCCTTGGGATGCTGTCAAGGTGTGAGCCTGGAGGTGCTAATTCTCAGCTTGTGGGAGGTGGCCGTGCTCTGACTCACCCAGGCAGCTCCCAGAGCCCTCTGAGAAGCCCAGCAACACGCCATCTTTCCATTTAGCTCTTCCTGAAATAATTTCCACATTCCTCCTAGGGTAGAAACTACGACAGCCCCTCCTCTCCTGGCCTCGCCACACACATCGTCATTTGGGAGAACAATAAGCAGAGTGGAGGGGGCTTCCTCTCCATGAGGACGTGCTTGGGTGGTGGCCAGACCTGCCAAGTTCATCAAAATTAAGGGTTCGTTGTTTTTTTTTTAAACAGAAATCAGCTGTCCAAGGAGAACGAGCAACTGACGCCATAATACACAGCCCACAAGCTCAGAGTACAGAGCTGTAGTCCCACATCTACTCTTCATCCCTGGTATGTTGTATAGGTTTAGCTTCTCTCCCCCTCCTTTCCTGTTTTTTGGTTTGTTTGTTTTTTTTCTTTTCAGATGTAAAACTCACGTCCTGTGTTTAGTTAAGCTCACGCCGCATTCTGTCCAGCCCATTGCTTAAAAAGGGGAAAATATGCAAACTGCTGCTATCACTGGATGGGCTCCCGGGAGGTTTAGCTGCATTTTTAGCTCCTCTCCGACGTGGTGGGAGTGGGGCAGGGACTGCAAAACGGCTCTGATCCTGTGGGCAGATGAAGTGGTGTTGAGGGGCTCTTTCCCCAAGCTGGCCAAACATCAGCAAACTGGGAACTTTCCCAAAGTTTGCCAAGAGTTAACCAAAGGGGATCTGTGCCCAAGTTTGCTAAAAGTTAGGAAAACAAGGGCTCCGCGCGCCAAGTTAGCCATGAGTTAGCAATATGGGTTTGTGCTCTAAGTTTGAAAAACGGGCACTAGGAAAGTGGTTCACCAAAAAGTCCACCGGGAATGGGGAAACGAGCCCCTTGCCCCACGCAGGCTCAGAGGTCGCAAAACGGGCTCTTAGCCTCGAGTTTGCCCTAAGTTCACGAAGCAGGGCTCTTTCCCCCAAGTCCGCAAAACCAGGGCCCCCTCGAGCTCCCCTCCTCACCTGGAAGATGAGCACCTTGAAGCGGTCCCTGCGCAGCAGCTGCGCGTGGTGCTGCTCGAGCCGCCGCACCTGCGCGCACTGCCTCTCGAGCCGCTCGCGCACCGCCCGCGTGTGCGCGCACACCTTCTGCGACTTCTCCAGCAGCTTCTCCACCGCCGCGCCCGTAGCCCCGTGGCTGCGGCACAGCTTGCCCAGGTCCCCCTGGATGCCCTTCACCGCCCCTTCCAGCCCCCGCTGCCGCTGCTCCATCTGCCGCTGCTGCCCTTCCACCGACTCCAGCATGGACACCAGCTTCTCCAGCAGGGCCAGCACGGTCAGGGCGTTCACCTGCCCTCCGCCCGCAGCCTCCGCCGGCGGCGGCACCGCGCTGCCCCCCGCCGCCTCCCCCATGGCCGCCCCCGTTCGAGCCGCCGCCCGCGGCCGCCGCTCTTAAGGGCTGCGGGAGGAGCCCGGCCCCGGTGCCGGCCCGCCCTGGGCGGCAGAGGGCTTCCCGGGGCGGGCCGGTCCCGAGCCGGGCTGATGTCCCGTCTATCGTCGTCGGTAGGTGGCGAGAGACACCGCGGAATGCATCGCCGCTTTGCCGAGTCCCGCGGCTCTTCTGAGCCGTCTCTAAACGTCCTGGGAGTGCTCGGGGTGCGTCCCGCTCCCATGCGCCGTCGGGTAGCGAGGTAGCCGGCGCAGAATACATGTTCGCAGTTTGTCCCCTGCCCTAGCGAAGCAAATCTATATCGCTGTCTTAACGGCAAGGCCCCTCAGCCCACGCTATGACCCCGTGGCTCGTGAGGTCCTGCTTGGTGCCACCCACCCTGGGGACGCCCCGTGGGGGATGTGGTGCTGCGACTGAAGCAATGAGACGGCCCCAAAATGGTGCCTCTTGCAGCCAGCCACGGTGTGCCGGCTGCTGGTTTTGACAGCAGCTGTCAGGTCTGATTACATGGTGCATTTGTAACAGAGCTGTCAAGTTGGCTGAGCCGGTTGGTCTTTCAGGAATCACTGCATTTTGGTACTGTTTGGTCCCAAGACAGACCCCTGAGGGACACCATTTGTGGCCAGCATCCACCTGGACATAGAACTGTTGGCAATGACCCTCTGGCTACAATCTGCCCAACCAACTCTTTTATCCATCAAATCCTTCATATCCATATCTCTCCAATTTAGAATTTTGTGTAGGACCACATCAAAGGCCTTGCAGAAATTCAGGTAGGCAACAACAGTTGTTCTTGGTCTACTGAAGCCATCACTCTGTCACAGTAGGCCACTCAGAGGGTGGTGACACACTGGAACAGGTCACCTAGAGAGGCTGTGGATGCCCCATCCCTGGAGGCATTCAAGGCAAGGCTGGATATGGCTCTGAGCAGCCTGGTCTAGTGGTTGGTGACCCTGCCCATGGCAGGGGGGTTGAAACTTGATGACCTTTGAGGTCCTTTTTCAATCCAGGCTATTCTATGATTCCATTGAGTCAGGCATGATCTGCCCTTGGTAAAACCACGCTGGCTGGCTGTCTCAAATCACCTCCTCATCTCACATGTGCCTTAACATCTCTTCTAGGAAGGTCCACTTCACGATCTTCCCAGGTGCGGATGCGAGACTCAGCAGCTTGTACACTGGTAGTGGTTTTATATTTTTTAAGCTTTACTTGTTAATTTGGAGGAGTGGCAGAGGCGGTTCTTTGCCAAGTTGTGTTGCAGGTTTTACTGGTGAGAAACGTTATAGAGGAAAACATTTTACATTTATTTAGAAAGAAAAAGCATTAAGGAGATTAAATTTATCAGGGTCATCTCCTGCAAGTCAAGAGTGATTTTCATGTAAAATCAATGTGCGTGAATTGTACAGACAGAAATTTGAGGTTAACTCACTC
>VXAB01003363.1:45062-163615 GCA_013399175.1 Odontophorus gujanensis | reverse complement strand
CCCCTTCCAGCCCCCGCTGCCGCTGCTCCATCTGCCGCTGCTGCCCTTCCACCGACTCCAGCATGGACACCAGCTTCTCCAGCAGGGCCAGCACGGTCAGGGCGTTCACCTGCCCTCCGCCCGCAGCCTCCGCCGGCGGCGGCACCGCGCTGCCCCCCGCCGCCTCCCCCATGGCCGCCCCCGTTCGAGCCGCCGCCCGCGGCCGCCGCTCTTAAGGGCTGCGGGAGGAGCCCGGCCCCGGTGCCGGCCCGCCCTGGGCGGCAGAGGGCTTCCCGGGGCGGGCCGGTCCCGAGCCGGGCTGATGTCCCGTCTATCGTCGTCGGTAGGTGGCGAGAGACACCGCGGAATGCATCGCCGCTTTGCCGAGTCCCGCGGCTCTTCTGAGCCGTCTCTAAACGTCCTGGGAGTGCTCGGGGTGCGTCCCGCTCCCATGCGCCGTCGGGTAGCGAGGTAGCCGGCGCAGAATACATGTTCGCAGTTTGTCCCCTGCCCTAGCGAAGCAAATCCATATCGCTGTCTTAACGGCAAGGCCCCTCAGCCCACGCTATGACCCCGTGGCTCGTGAGGTCCTGCTTGGTGCCACCCACCCTGGGGACGCCCCGTGGGGGATGTGGTGCTGCGACTGAAGCAATGAGACGGCCCCAAAATGGTGCCTCTTGCAGCCAGCCACGGTGTGCCGGCTGCTGGTTTTGACAGCAGCTGTCAGGTCTGATTACATGGTGCATTTGTAACAGAGCTGTCAAGTTGGCTGAGCCGGTTGGTCTTTCAGGAATCACTGCATTTTGGTACTGTTTGGTCCCAAGACAGACCCCTGAGGGACACCATTTGTGGCCAGCATCCACCTGGACATAGAACTGTTGGCAATGACCCTCTGGCTACAATCTGCCCAACCAACTCTTTTATCCATCAAATCCTTCATATCCATATCTCTCCAATTTAGAATTTTGTGTAGGACCACATCAAAGGCCTTGCAGAAATTCAGGTAGGCAACAACAGTTGTTCTTGGTCTACTGAAGCCATCACTCTGTCACAGTAGGCCACTCAGAGGGTGGTGACACACTGGAACAGGTCACCTAGAGAGGCTGTGGATGCCCCATCCCTGGAGGCATTCAAGGCAAGGCTGGATATGGCTCTGAGCAGCCTGGTCTAGTGGTTGGTGACCCTGCCCACGGCA
Organism: Odontophorus gujanensis; assembly: GCA_013399175.1. Taxonomy (NCBI): domain Eukaryota; kingdom Metazoa; phylum Chordata; class Aves; order Galliformes; family Odontophoridae; genus Odontophorus; species Odontophorus gujanensis. Next base: position 162,441 of record VXAB01003363.1, on the reverse strand, counting down.
GGGGGGTTGAAACTTGATGACCTTTGAGGTCCTTTTTCAATCCAGGCTATTCTATGATTCCATTGAGTCAGGCATGATCTGCCCTTGGTAAAACCACGCTGGCTGGCTGTCTCAAATCACCTCCTCATCTCACATGTGCCTTAACATCTCTTCTAGGAAGGTCCACTTCACGATCTTCCCAGGTGCGGATGCGAGACTCAGCAGCTTGTACACTGGTAGTGGTTTTATATTTTTTAAGCTTTACTTGTTAATTTGGAGGAGTGGCAGAGGCGGTTCTTTGCCAAGTTGTGTTGCAGGTTTTACTGGTGAGAAACGTTATAGAGGAAAACATTTTACATTTATTTAGAAAGAAAAAGCATTAAGGAGATTAAATTTATCAGGGTCATCTCCTGCAAGTCAAGAGTGATTTTCATGTAAAATCAATGTGCGTGAATTGTACAGACAGAAATTTGAGGTTAACTCACTCATCAGTCACGTGGTGCTCAGGATAATAAATATTTTATGCTGGAGCGTTACTACTAATTTATTAGGCGAGGAACAATAGGTAAAACTATATGGCAGGAGGGAAGGAGAGCGGAGTTAACAGGGGAAAGAACAACCATGGGTGCTGTAGATGTCAACCCCAGACTTCAGGTCAAAGTTCCCACTGTGCATTTGGCACTAAGAGTGCTCAGGTGCAGGAACGGGCTGCCCAGGGAAGGGATGGAGTCACCATCCCTGGACCTGTTCAAGAAATGTGTAGGTGTTATACTGAAAGACACGGTTTGTGGGAAATACTGGTTGTAGGTGCGTGTTTGGACTGGATGATCTTGGAGGTCTTTTTAAACCTTGGTGACTCTATGGTTCTAAGTACCCAGGGAATCCAGCCCTGGGGATCGTTGGCTGGCTCTGTGTGGCCTTGTCGGTCTCGTTCAATGTGCAGATTGCTCATCGCTGCAGGTGGAAAAGGGCTATTGCTCCAGCCCTGTCCAAATTGGGGTTGTTGCAGGAGAATAAATGTATGGGAATGGAAAATTTGGAGAATCACCGCTGGGAGAGATTTTCATATTTGAGGAAAGAGAAAAAGATGAGGATGCTGACAGGAAATGTATCATCATAAAGGAACATGAAACTGCAATTTTGTTTCTTGTGCAAATGGCAACCAGCGGAACTTAATACGCCACCAAGAAATCCACTTCCACTTTATCGGCCAGACTAAATCACGTTATGCACAGGCGACTTCCTTTTGCTTTGTGCCAAATAGCAATAATTCTGCGCAGACTTGTAGACGAGTGAAAAAATAAGCCACATAAAAATACCATGTGTGCCAAGCATTTTCTGTGTATTTCCTCAGATGTTTGAGGAGCTCAATAATAAACTATGATTTTTCTTTGAAAAGCAAATTAAGTTTATGTGACGGGGGGAAAAGAATAGCTTCCTTGGCTTAAGGTACAGGAGGATTCTTCAGCTGCTCAGTTGGACTTTTAAGCAGCTCAGAGAAAAGTGAGGTCAGGACACCAGCAGACACAAATTGAACGGCATATGGGCAGGATGGACTTGCCAATTTCTTGCTTTCATCTAGAGAATATGTGGGGCACAGTGCAGGATAAGCAAGTCCAGTAGTATCAGAATAACAACATTTTAAGAAGAGCTCATTGTTATTCAACAGATGTGGAAAATGATAGGATCTGCAGAATGGACCATGGCTACCTGCCTGGAGATGGCTTTGCCTTTGGAGCAAGCAACAAGCATGACCCTGTAAGCATCGTCCTCTGTCCGGGCTTTTGTGGTAGGTGTGAAGGCTGGCACCAGGGAACCTGAGTTTGGTGGACTTGTGGTGGTAGTGTGTGCTTTGTTGGATAAAGGCCCTTTCCAGTGGAAGATTGGCTGTTATTTCTTCCAGTGATGCCAGGTTATGTTGAAGAACATTACTTCTTTTTGCTTTTTTTTTTTTTTTCCCCAATTTGAGAGTGTATGTGAAAACAGAGCAGTTTTCAACTTGCTTTCCTGGATGTTTCTGGAAAAACGGAGGTAGCTTTCAGTGAAAGGCTAGGATACCCTGTCTGCTCTCTCTCCACTAGAAGAGAGTGAAAATCGGAGTGCTTTTAGAGCTTGGTGCTGAACACGTGGCTACTTTTTATGCTAGGACACCTTTATGACTTAAATCCTTTCTGTGATTTATCATTGATGTTTGTTATGAAATGTTGCCCAAAGCAACCTCCTTGTAGAGGCCGGGAGCACAGCCCGCTCCCATTAGCAGAGTGTTCCCACATTGCTGAGTAGGGCTTTGCTCAAGATGATGCCTCTCCTCAATGGAGAGGAGATTTTCTATGGGAAAGTTGGGAATTATGGTCAGGATTATGCTGAAAAAGAATCTGCCTTTATCTGACATGTTCCTCAGGACTGTTGTTATTAGTAAAAAGCTGATGGAGGAGTTTTTCCTCGCTTGTAATCAAGTTGTTTGGAGGAAGATAATGAAATCACATGTAATGGAAGCAAATGGAACATGAATTATGTGAAAAGCAGGTGAATTTAAGCGATCTGTTTTCTGCAGATAATTGGGGAGACTCGCGTAACTTTGCATCTGTAGACACACTGCCATTCCTGTCCCTTGAATCTTGTGGTTGGGATGAGCTGGATCCCAGCGAGCATCTCTCCCTCAGTGCCACGGTAGCTGTCATGTTGTGTCATGGTGCTTCGTGTTGTCCCAGTGACAGCGCGGGAGATAACAGCGCAATGCAAAGCGAAGCGTTATAAATACAACATGGCATGTCCAAAACAATACTTGCTTTCAGTAGATCAGTTATCCTTTAAAAGGGAGTATTTAGGCTTGCGCTTAGATAATTCAGTCTCTGGTAGGACTGATGTCAACCTGAGTTACTCTTTCTGATGAGCAGTGACGATGGGACAAGAAGGCATGAAAAAGGATGAAGAGCACTGGGCTTTGGGTGCACGTCCTAGAGCTGTCTTGTGTGATCAAGGCAAGGATCGTGGGGCTGCTCCCTGTAAGAGAGAGGCAAACAGGATCTACTACAGACTGGCTGGCTTCAGTTCTTGATGGTCATAATTTTCTGCTATTTGCTTCTTGTTAATTTTGTCATTTGTATGACAAAAAGCTGCATATTTTTCAGAGTCCCCGTAGAGGTTAGAAGATAAAAAAAAAAAAAGTTAAATCAGCTCCTGGCTCGTGGTATTAATATCCTATTTATTATTGCACAGCTATTAAGGGTGTTTATTCAGAAATATTGAATAAGCAGGAAGTCATCTGCATAGGACACGGCTAAAATGTCAAGCTGCAAATTAGCTTGTTTACTCAATAAGCACCAAGGTTTTTCAAAGCACTCTTTTATGAGCTGCCATGCCCAGGGTTGCAGGTGAAGTTCCCCTTGGGCAGGGGGAATTTGATTCGTAACCGGGGCAGGGCTAAAAAGTGGGCTGGAGAAACAGAGCCTCGGGACTTTTTATTGTGTAAAGTGTGCACTAAAAACAGCAGTGAATGAAAAACAAATCAGTAAGTAGATAAAAGCCTGTTTCCTGATTGCTAAGCACATCTGTCTGACTGGAGAGCTTCGCTACTTTAGCTCTGCTATGCACTCAGCATCAGAGCAGCTCTATTGCATTGTACCGTGCTATGGAGTGTTGGCTAGCTCGCTTCTTTCTGAATGACTTCCAGGCACTGGAGGGTACCCTGGTGGGTTAAGGCAGGCGAGCTGCAGCACTGGCATTCTGGATGCTGATTAGCTTTTTTACTCTCACGCACAGGCAGTGAAAAAAAAAAAAAAAAAAGGCGGCTGGTGTAGGTTCCTGGTCACTCCCNAAAAAAAAAAAAAAAAGCTGGCTGTTGTAAGTTACCTGTCACTCCAGGAAGTATACAAATGGACTTGTGATTTCAAATATCATCCAAGAAACTCAGAAAAATACCTTCTGCTCTTGGACAGCCCCCAGTTTAAGGGGGGAAAAAAGCAAGCTGAATTCTGCATTAAAACATGTCTTTCTTTTCCATCCTCTTTCTTTTTTCCTTAAATACCGCTAAGCCTTCTCTTCCCATCCGCTGTTTTGTGTAGTGCAGTAGCACAGAGTTTAGGTAGCACAACCTAAAGGGGCAGCATGATTTTAAAGATGCATTTTCTCCCCTCACGTTCACTGTCATTGGGTCAGGCTGCAGGTAGCAGCTACCTTCTGCAGCTGTCATGAGCTTCAAGAGGACCAAGCCATCAGGACCAGAGTCTTCTCTATGTCATTTCCCGTAGTCGCACTCACGAGCATCCTGCGTCCGTGAGGGCTCTCCATCCTGAGATGTAGGAGCGTGGGTGTTAATAAAAATGAAGTGATTAAAAATGAAGCCTGTGGCCGAGCTGCACTCAAGATATTTGCCAGAGGGATGGTGCGGGAGGCTTGCAGTGATTTAAGAAGAGCAGGTCCAGGCTAAAAAGGAGGTAATCGAATTTTCTCCGCAGAATATTTCAGCAAATACTTCCACGTCTTCTCCAGTTACTAAACGGAGTAACATTTAGACAATTGGAGCTGAACGGAGGAGCACATGAAATGTCAGGTTGTAGGAGCTAGAAGTTTTCTGATTTAATTGTTGTAATAATTTATTTCAATAATTTCAGTGTAATAGTTTTCTGCTTGCACGACAAATCTGCCCGCCTTCAGGACAGCCCAGTGTGGACTGCTTTTTCTGATGGTTATCTCACCAGCTTACATCTTGCAGTGAAACCTCAGCACTCACTGCTCCCTGCCTCAGCCTACTGCCCATCTCTGTCCTGTTTCTGAGCCCAGCCATGTCCCATCCTGTCCCACTCCCAAGAGGACAGCCACCTTGTCTTGCCTAACACGAGCCCTGGTGTGTGCCAGCAAACTGCTGTCCACTGCTTGGTTTCCTTGGCCACACAACTTCTAATTAGGAAGAGGTTAATTTTCCACCTTGTTTTTCTCTCTGATATTATTCAGGCTGTGGTTACCTCTCCCCGTTGCCCTCCTTCCTCTGTCTCTCATGTAAAAATGGCCTTTTAAGATAAGTCGGCTTCTGATCTCTGCATTTTTTGCCTGTTGCCTTGCACGTCTCTTTTTAAAAGCACTACTAGTGCCACTTTATGTGAAACTCATGTCATTATTATTAATTTTTTTTTTTTAGATTTGAAAGGGTTTTGCTTGTAAAGGGAGAACAGCGCATCTCTGCATTCTTCTCCATTGTAGCAGCAGAAGCTGGGACCTCAGAACAAGGCGTGAGGAGCGGTTTGGCACTCAGCAGTGATGGATGTCGAGAGGAGCCAGCTGATGTCCCTTGGCACCTTTGTTCTGCTTGGAGGCGAATATTGGCCACCAAGGACGGCTTCTTAGAGGTAAGCTTTAAGTAAGTGAATCGTGTCAGCTTTTGCAGAAATAATGGAAACTCTTTTCCAAAAATATTTACTTATTTCTGGGTTTGTTTTCTCGTCGCAAGCATCAACCAAGTTCAGTGTGACTTTGCCAGCTGGCCAGCTCAGGTGTGGCTGGTAGCTGTCGTTACAGTTTTCTCAGGCTGCGGTGCCCCCAAATCCTGCTGGTGTTCTTCAGTGTGACTGAGTGCACCAAACTCTGTGAAAACACATTTCCAAGCAGTTTTACTTTGACTGAGGATAAGATGGCAGTGTGTGAGGGATGAGGGCAGGGAGGGGTGTGCATTCACCTCTGTTAGTTCTGCCAGCAGACCCGGCTCCCTTGCAGGCACGATGCCTAAGCAGCACATTCTGCATGTCCCTCAGCCTTCAGCTCCCACCCTGGCACAACGATCCACTGCTGGGACAGGGAGCAGAGGCAGCCCCAAGCTGCCATGCTCCCTCACGCTATGCAGGGCCCTGTGGCACTGGTGGCAGAGAGAGCAGCCCGTGGCCTTGCTCCTCACCCAGGCAAGTCTGTCACCTTGGCCAGACCAATCCCCATAGGCATGTCAGGACTGCAGCAGGGCTACAAGCAGTGGGTGCAGCCATCACTGCCACTAAGGAGTTTGTTGCCGTGTCTCTAATGAGTGAGTGCTGTGAGTACATTTTCTCCTGTGCTGGTTTCCCAGACCCCTTCTTGAGAAAGCAAACCCGATGCAGATGAAAGGAATATTGCAGTACGCTAGATAAAATTGCTTCCGTTGTTAATTTTTCTTTTCCTTTTAATTTCCTTTTAATCAGAGCAGAGTCTCTGAAGGCATCAAAATCAATACTTTCTGCATACACTGTGCTGCTGCTTTTGAAACTGTTTGCCCTTATTAAGTAACGTTTTCCTCCCAGACATGGCTGCTCCTGGCTGGGCAGCATCCTTACTGCCAGGAGAAAGATTTCTAAGAGGAGGGAGCCCTATGCAGCCACACACTAACTGACACACACAAACCAAACCTACCACTGCTTCTGCTTCTCTCAACATGTTTTCCATAGGCTTCTGAAAGATCCTTGGTGGAAATAGCAGCAACCTGCTTGGCATACACACGCTCTCTGGCACTTTTAAGCAGTGGGAGGTGCACACATGCTGCTCTGTGCCATTTCCCATGCTTACCTGCCCTGCTTGCTGCTCCTTGCTGGCATCCTGGCTGTGGTGGGTGATAGCCATTAGAATGTCACTCCACATCTGAAAGAACCAGTTACAACTTTTTTTTTTTGAGCTCTGTACATTTGTTTTCCCGTTCTGCATGATGTGTTTGGCTCAGATGTGCCTCCCTCCCCACTTGTAACCAACCTTGGCAGCCTGGCAGGAGCCCCTCTACACCCACCCCGGGGCTCTGAGCACCTTTTCCTCACACTTCTGGTTGCCCTGGAGGATGACTGCTCTGAGGCACAGCCCCTTGCCTGCTGTTGCAGTTTGTCTCTGTACCGCGGAGCTTGCCAAGCCTACTGGCCTTGCCAGAACCGAGCCCAGGCTGTTGGCAGCACCGCCTGCCTCACGTGCTTGCCCTCACTGCTAATCTGTCCTTGATTGCAGACCCGGCATTCATTGTTGTCAATTAACTGTGCCTACAGAGATGCCGTGTAATGGCCTTAATGCTCAGGATCTGGCCCGTGGTCCCCTCTCTGCAGGCCCCTGCAGGATGCCTTTGGCTGTGTGCCTGGCCACGGGCAGCCAGGCGTGGAGCAGCAGTGTGTGTCTGCTCACTGCAGGGCAGGGTGGAGGTGAGGACAGCAAGCACAGCGGCAGCCTGGGGCTGGGATGAGGCTTCCCATGGCTTCAGGAGGTATGGAGGAGCCTTGGGATGCCCTCGGGACAGCCTGACTGTCATCATCTTCTCCCCTTCTAGCCTTGGGTGTAGTGCAACAACCTGGGTGTAAATTTTTCAGAAGACTTTGGTGCGAGATGCTGAGGCAGCAGCATGGGGCACGGCCATGCTCACGGCGTTGTGCACTGGTGCTGCCATCATGATCACAGCAGGCAGCAGTTCCCATTACCTTCACATCAACAGCTCAGAGTTATTCCTGTATTTTAAAGACCCCTAAAACTGGGCACCCCTCCAAAAAAGAAAAAGAAAAAAGAAAAAAAAAACAACAGAGAATTAACCAAGTCTCAATCTCTGAACCAGGGGCGGGCAGCACCTGCAGGACGGCAGGACCTGGAGTGAGAAGCACACCCTGAGTTCTGCATCCCTACTCTGTGATGCTGTTGCTAAGCGACAGGTGATGCTTGCTCTAGCCAAAATTTGGCTCTTAAAGGTACGTTTGCAAAGGGCGGTCTTCAGTGTGTGTGAAATTAATTTGCAGATATATGCTGTTGTATTAGGTAACAGTAATAGAGTTTTTGAAGTGCTTCAGTGTGGCTTTAAAATGGGACGCAGCATGTCAGGAAGGCACTGCGCAGCCAAAGCATTAAGTCCTCCCCTTTAATCAATTGGAATTTAAATCTGGGATACCTTCCTCACCAAAATAAATTAACAGTAAATCAGGCTGCAGAATAAATGAGTGAATTAAGTTGGGCAGGTTGGAAAGTTCAAAGGGAAGGGAGTCCCTGTGCTGAGGAGTCGGGGTTCCATGCAGCTCCCAGGGGCTGCTCAGGGAGCTGTGGGGCAGGGGAGGGTGCTCCTCTGCACTGCTGTCAGGTGGTTGCCACATCTTTTCTAATTAAAATAAAATCATCTTCGGATTCCTGAAATGAATACTTGGTATAATAGATCCTGAAAGTGATGAAAATGTTTTCATTAAATAGTGAGAGAGGGAGAGAGACCCTGTGAGGCACAGCGTTTTATCTTGAGTCTCTAATAACATTAATAAACTCTTTAATCTTTGTCACGTTTATGACTTAATGGCAGTTCTCACAGACGTGACAGACAAGTGAGCGCTGCCAGGTTCCTGTAACCTCCACGCATTCGTATTCCTCCCAGGGCTCCCATCACAGGGGATGCCCCTCTGCAGCAATGTGTGGTGGAGGACTGGGAGGTGTCACCCCCATCTCACCTCCCCCTCAGCTCCCTGTGCCCCAGCACCATGGGTCTTTGTTTTATTGGCTGTTGTTCGGTCACACCCTGATGGCAGAATGATCCGTTGCCATTAATCCCTCCTTTATTTGCATGGTTTTGGTGCCATCAAAACAGACAACAACACTGATGTAGCATAAGGAGAATTTTTAAAGAGGAGCGTTATGTTTTAAAACCCTAATAAAAGCAAAATAAACGCTGGGGTTTGAATTTAGAGAATGGGAGGGGAAAAAAAAGACTTCTGTGCTGGTGAAGTAATGAAGGTAGCGGCTGGTAACAATGTTTAATAGCACATTAATGCTGAATTACTTCGGAATTTCTGCAGAAGTCGAGATGACATCCACATAAACACCAAATGAATTCCAAATGATTGGTATTATCATAAAGTGCACCAAATGAATTAATAATGATGGAACACTTAAACTAAAACGTTCTCTCCCCTAATCTCCTGTCTCTTTTATGCACTGCTCGAGTCACTTTTGTCCAACCGCGTGACCCTTCCCTTTCTTCATCTTTTGATTTTTAAAGAATGTACTTTTGCATGAATGCTTTGTTCCGTGTGTGGAGCGGGGCATGGACCAGCCCTTGTGACAGCACTGCATTGGCACTGCAACGTGAAGGGCTGGTGGGAAGACATCTGGACTTATTGCTGGGAGAACGATGGCGACTGATCATAACCGTGACAATAATGATTGCTGCTTGATGGCCCAAAGGTGCACAGGCCCTGGGGCAACCTGGACAGAGCTCAATAAAGTAAGGCCCAACAAATCCCCACTGATCCAACTGCTGGGTTGCTGAGACAACTTTTGGAGCAGGACGTAGGGCTGCCACGAGGACGGCAGTGCGGTTGGGAAGGTGGCGATGCCAGGCATGGCTCCAAGGAACAGAGCAGCCCTTTGGCTCTAGAGCAGCACCTACTCCTGTGCAATATCTCTCGCTTATATCTATTTATTAGTATGTATATACACATGCACACATAGCTGGCAGCTTTCCTTCTCTGTGCCGTTGCTGGTGGGCCCTGGCCCATCACGTGTGCCTGGCTTCTGTGACAGGAGCAGCATCACAGAATTATGTTACAAATTAATTTGCAAATGCTGGTGGAGATGTACTCAACATTCCAAAAGAAAAAAGAAGAAGAGCTGGGTTTCATCTTTCTGTGTGCCTTATAGCTGGTCCTTCCAGCCCATTCTGCCTCTGTCAGAATCAGTGCCCTGGGAGCAGTCATCATTTTTATTAACCATTAAACAAGAAGCTCCTTTTTATTTGAAAATGTAAACCATGCAGAGAGTGCTATTGCTGGCCTCTAATGCAGCCCACATTATCCTACACTGCTCGGAGCTCCCAAAACCTGTCCGCAGTCAGGGCTGGGTGCACCCTGAGGATCTATACCTTGCCTATGGGTGCCCAATGTGAAGCCATCCCCAGCTGCCTCATGAGGCCTTGAGCCAGCCTGAAGCTGGGAGGCTGCCGTGGGGCTGGCTCACAGAACACGCTATAGGGCAGACTCCCTGCATGCTTCTTTTTAAAATTTATTATTATTGTGCTGCCTTGGCTGCTTCTGTGTGAGACTGCGGAATATTTTACTGCTTTGTGGCTCTCATTCAAAAAAAAAGAAAAGAAGAGGAAAAGGTAACAAAAAAAATAAGATTTTTTTTTTTTTTCCTTAGAAAACCCTGCATTTTTGTTTTTAGCAGCCTTCCAGCTGGGATGAAACTGTTGATTAAACAGCAACTGAACTAAATTAAGGCTACCTAATACAGACAGCACTATGTCAAATGAAAGATGCAAAAATAAGATAGGTCTCTGCCCACCCATCCTGGTGCCCAGCCCCTGCCTAACAGCACTGGCAGCCTTGTGTACGTGGGGTGAAGAATATGAATTCATCCTGGTATGTCGAGCAGGAGGATGTAATGGGCTCAGCTGGCCAGATTTGGGTTCATCCAGACCGTAACTCTGAATGATGGGTGATAAAGTGGCTCTGATGGCCTAGTGGTGATGAGGCAGAGGATCTCCGTGTACCATCGAGACTCCTTGAAGATACTGGAGGAAAAACCCAACCCAACACGTGGGTAATCCCAGCCCCACTTCACCCCCACACCGTTGGGTACCGATGCTTGTAGATACCTTGCAACCACCACAGAGCTGTGAGTATAAAAGCGGGCTGCGTGGCCTTTGATGCGCAGTAACGAACCCGCCCCTAATTGCGGTGTAAGTTCCACCCGCACGCGGAGCTCGTGATGCACGCATGATGGGGGTGAGCGCGTGGCTGCGGAGCGAGATGCGTCTGATGTCAGATGAGAGGAACGAGAGCCTTTAATCATTTTGTTTTCAAAGACACTTGAGAGAACTCTTTGAAGAGGAGGCTTTCTCAAGAGCAGCTTCTGCAGAGCAGGAGGCAGCGCTACGCAGTGCGCATCACCACCTGCCCCACGCTTAACCTGGGTGGGGCACACGTAGGAATGCACCTGTGGACACGTATGTATAGATGTGTATGTGGTCCTGGCACACTGCTGCCGGACCTGGCACCAGGAAGCTCGTCCAAAGCTCACTCCATCTCGTTCTGCCTGATGTCTTCTGCAGCAAGGAAGTACAGCCCGAATTATTATTATCTATTCTGTATTATCTAATATTCATCATCTCATGTTTAATTTTCGTATTCTTATTTGAAGAAACCACAGTTCTCCCTGGTACAGAAGAAGGCAAGCTGAAGGGGATGATGGCTACAAGGATGCCCAGCCTCCCTTTAATACTGCAGTGATGTTATGCACACTGTGTCTCACTAGTGCTGGATGGAGAAACATGATAGAGAGTACCTGGAAGGAAAGCATCATGGTGGAGAGGCGGCTGGAGAGGGGGCAGGAAGGGTCAGCATGTATGGTACCTGATCTAGTGGTTGTCAATCCTGCCTGAGGGAGGAGGTTGGAGCTGGAACTAGATAAGCTTCAAGGTCCCTTCCAGCCCAAGCCATTCTGTGATTGTAAGCCTCTGTGATACCTACACATGTGGCTGGAGTGTTTTCAAGAGATGGCACAGTGCTTGGAGAAGCAGCCCAAGAGGCTAAGCATTTGGGCTTTGCCTTCTGTTGAATTCTTAATCACAGTACCTATGAAATTAATATTTCTCTTGCTCCCAGCATCTTTCAGCCTCAGCAGCAGCCCCAAACAGCCAGTATCACGTGCAGCTTTGACTCATGGATCTCCAAGCGATCAGATTGTGTTTTTTTTTCCTCCACAAACTGCACAGTGATGTGCTGAATACTGCCCCCAGCCCCAAACCCTGCTACCGTGGCCACCTTGGTCCCCAGTACAGCAGCATGGGAAAGTGTGTGAGCTCAGAATGCTCTCGTCCCTTCAGGAAAGGACAAAAGCCACCCAAAGCCCAGTTCTCCAAATTCACTCCCAGCTTTGGTTCAAGTTCTGGATGTGTTTGATGCAGAAATCTCTACTGCTTTACATAACCCCCTAAGATGCTGTTACTGTTGGCCTGTTGAGGTTCACTTTCAGAGGCACAAACAAGATCTCAGGGACTGCTTGAGAATTCCATGTGGCACTACGTGGAAAGTGCAGGACCAGTGACTCTGAGGAGTCTACAGATGCTGGTGTACTGGACTCCAGGTTCTGCTTCTAGCTGCGCCGTGCTGTTTTAGGACAGACCAAGAATTGCCTCTTTTCTTTTTTCTTTTCAAATGAGGCCTGTCACTACAGCTCCGTGACCGTGTGCGTGTGTTAACGTTTCATTTTGCATTTCGTGTGAGTGATTGATCAATCCCGAGCCAGTGGTCCCACAGTGTTGGCAGTTGGATGCCACTCAAAAACGTGGCTGTGAGTACACCTGGGTGCCACCGTGGTGCCACCTGCCCTGGCACCGCACTCCCACTCCCATCAATCAGCACAGACCAGGTGCCGGGAAGCAGCTCTTGCCAATGGCCTTTTATTACCTTTAAAAATTCAAGAAACCCGGAACAAGACGAAATCTGAGAGCGTGTGAACATCATGCAATGGATTCACTTTAAAGCAGATTGGGGTGGGGCGGGGGAACCAAAAGCCATGTTAGAGTAGAAATGGTGCTTCTCCCGTGTCTGGGTGCAGGGGGGTGGGGTGGGCTGTCACTGCTGGGGCTGGTGGTGACTGCTGTGAGTGAGTTGGCTAATGCTGAAGGCAGGAGATGGAAACGCACTCAGGAACCACCATCCTGAGTAACCCCAGGCCCCAAAAGCAATTTCTCATGTGGTGGTGATGGCAAAAAAACTACCCCCAGCTTTTGGCATGGGTAGCTTTTGTTAAGGCAAAGCCTCTTTGGGAAGAGGGGCACAATGAACCACGAGTTGTTTTTTAGTTCAATTATGTTTTTACTCCAGCAGCCCATCAACAGAGTGGATGCTATCCAGCACGAGCAAAGAGACACTCGCTTCCTTCCCTTCGGCGTCACTCAGCCTTCCATATTCAGAGCACGAGCTAGAACAACATTTGCTTCTCAAAAGTAAGTGTTTTGGAGAGTCTGAGCTATCACAGAAATAACTCTGCGTCTTGTCCGTGACTTGGATGTGACAAAACACACACCCTTATTTCCCCAAGGTATGGACAACGTTTGAGTTCATTGCATTTAATGGCGTAGGGTCACCCATAAAGTTATTTGTAAGGTGTTTTCTGAGTGGTTTTCACCTTCTCTTTGAAAAAGTAAATTATATCAGCATGTTTATGAGGTACAAACTGTGCTGGCGTTTCAGCTGTTATTATGTTATCAACTTATTTAACCTGATAATTTTCAATCAACAGTAGGAAGCAATTTTCACTCACTCCAGTGACCAGTTGGAGATGCTGCAATGCATGCTCACAGGGTTCACCCTGGCGGACACCTGATCCCTCCCAGATGGAGACAGTTACCCCCGCCACTCCCATAAGCAGTCACCAAAGAATTTCCATTTCCCCTTCAGCTGGGACTTATTTTAGAAGGTGAGGACTTCCTAAGCTATGGGAGGGTAAAGATAGATGGTATGGGAGAAAGCAGCTGATGAAATGTAGTTGAGTCCGGATCTGAAATATTTTATCCCTCCTCAATGTAGGTTAAATTATTCTTCACCTTTCCCACATCCATAATTGTCGCTGATCTTGGACCAACTCAAAACCCTACTACTGAGTTCAGTAGACTCAAAATTGCCACTAGAACTGGAAAAAGAAAAAAAAAAAAGAGATTTGTTAGTGTCCACGTACAACATCCCAAGATCATACACAGCTATGAGATACAGCAAATTTAAGAAAGCCAATTTCTTTTTTCTCATCACTGAGTATTTATTATATATAACAAATACATGAAAAAGAAAAAACTATATTGTGTGATATAAATAGTTTATTTACATTACAGAAAAACATCAAGACAATGTATACTATTTCAAATATATCCATACATAATCAAATATAGCTGTAGTACATGTTCTCATTGGTGTAGATTACCACAAATGCAAGGCAACATGTGTAGATCTTGTCTTAATCTTTTGTCTATAATACTGTATTTTGTAGTCCAAGCTCTCTGCAGTTAGTTTTGCCATTGTGGAAACATGCGCTCTTTAAATTAACCTTGTCGATGCTCTCGTCGTGTTGTCTGAACTGTAGTGCCCTGTGTTCTGCTTCTGTCTGTGGATTCTGTTGCTCCTGGGACATTTCCTGGAAAAGAGAGCGGTAAGAGCACGCAGTTTGGAACAGGTCTCTGTGCCGGGGACACGCTGTGGCAGCAGTGCATGCGAGCTCTAAAGTGGAACCTTGGTCTCGCTCTGTATTTGCCAGGGGGAAAAAAAAGCCAACCCAACAAACCTTACACAAAACCAAGGCAGGGAAACTTATTTTAAGAGTGCTGCTTCTTGCTACAGCCCCTACTGCGCTGTGTGCTCAGCTGTAGCTGGGCTATTTGTACAGGACCCAGCTCCTTAGTGAGGCCACGCTTCAACCTTGCACCCGAAGCAGCACTGGCTGCGGGGGCTGCTTGGGAAGCAAAATGCAGTGAAAGCAAAGTGTAGTGACCCCTTCCCATCAAAAGGGCTAGGGCTATAGTTCTGTGAGTCGACCTCAAGGGCTAGATGAGCACGAGGACTGATGGCGCATTTCACATTGTTGAAACACAATTATATAAGTGTCTGGCATTATGTGGGTCAGATTGTCCTGACTTGTCTCACTTCTGAAGCCAGCAAGACTACCCCCTCATGAGAAGCTGTATGGCTGTGTGCTGTATTTTGCCTTTTGCCTTTCTCCTTTCTCCAAAGCCGGGAAGCTGGCTGCTATCATTACTAGGGGAAAAATGAGCTTGCATTCCCAGTGCTCTCAGAGGTTACAGCAGAGCTCTCATTAGGAACTAATGCAGACTAGAGCTAGTTTCTGATTTCCCAGTGAATGTGTTACTTGCTGCCTGCTCCTGAAAATGCGACTGAACTTCTGTGCACAAGGTTCCATTCTGCAGCCCCCAGCACAGTGCTGGGGGTACACTCAGTTACAAACACATCAGGATGCTGAGACAGTGGAGCACAGGCAGGCTGCCTGCCTCCCTCCACCGAATCCAGCCTACTCATCATGCGATTCATAGCAGGTAAAAGACGCATTACACATTCATTTTTAATTAAGTTATTTCTTCCCATAAATAAGCTGTTGTGACTAAACATTACTAAAGCACTAAAAAATGCAAAGCCATAAAGAAAACTGCCGAGAATCGTTATGACACTCGCCCATGCCTATGTTAGTTACTATCACTGTTCACTTCTACCACTGGCTGTCTTCTGCTGTGCTTCTGAAGCTGTGAGTCCCACCGCTGTGGGGACCACCATGGTCCTCCCTGCTTTCTCCCAGGAACCTGCGAGGGGGCTTTGGCATTTTTGGCCAGCACGGCCAGGTTCTCTGAAGCAGATGACTTCAAAAACTCAATTACTGATGCATACGCTGTCACAACATTCTCCTGTCACCCGGGTTTCTCTTAAGCCACTTACGGGTATGCTTTTGCAAATGTATCATCTCAAATCATTACGCCGGGATGGAGGATGCTCTGCGGTAATTACACGCATTACAGAGAAGAGTCAAAAGATCATAAATTAACTTGGTTACAAAGTCTGTGGGAAAAGGTAACATCTATGTAGGAAAACAGGGTGACGGGCAATTTGCATTGCGGTGCCACATCACTCACAGTGCCCTGTCTTCATCCTTCAGAATAAGGTAATTTGCTTTACTGCAGGAAGGTGATGAAACCAGAGTCACTCAGAAAAAATGACGCAGAGCATTTTCCCCATTATCAGTTAGCACACCAGCTTCTTTTCCTTCCTGCACAACGCCTTTCTGGTTGCTCAAATGACTTCTGTGGATGCCACCACAATATTATCTATTGCTCCATCCAGCATGGAGCCGATGGCCAAAAACCAGCTAGGTTTTATCAGACGGTTTTGTTTTATGCCTTTAGGCCAGAGAAGGATTTATGAATCTTTCTTTCTTTTTGGTCTCTTCCTGGAGGAAACGCGACGCTTGTCTTCCAGCCAGGCAGCGCCACGCGGGGAGTGAAATATATCAGAAATGGTATTTTCTACAGAGGTGTGACACCTGGCTTTTACTTTCTTGTCTTTTTAAGAGAAATTTATTTCCGAAAGAGTGCTGTATCAGGGTTGCCAGCTGAGTGAATTTAACCTTGTAATTCCGGAGAGAAGCCTGAAGTTCAGAACTCACCCTGAGACAACAAAGCGGTTCAGTGGGGAGGAGCAGTGTGTGTAGAGAGACTGAAGTGATCCCACCCCTCTGAACCACCTTGTGGCCGTCATTTGCATTCAAACAAACTCTTCTTCCTCATTAAAAAATGAGCAGATTCATACACGGCTTGGTGTGCCACTGTCTAGAGAAGACAGTAGCTGTGAACATGTACGCAGGCCTAATGGAATCATTTAATCAATGGGATTGCAAACAGGCTTAAAAGTTTGTGTGTGTCGCCTGATTAGGACTAAGGGAATGGGCCCTTGAGGTAACCAGATGGAGATATGATTAGTTTTATTAAGTGTTGATCCAGCTGCTGCATTTATATTCCCCTTATTTATATGAACAATATTTGTCCAAGCATCTGAATACAAAATAGGAAACTTCGTTTGCTGCAGGCACCGTTGCTACCTAAGTTTGATTAAGATGGAAGTAAAAATGGAGTCGTAACAATAAGGGAATGCTGGCTGGTGGGACCAGAAGTTATCACCTGTTTGCTGGTGAATTAAATAGTATTTGTTATCACAAGTGTCACAGCAGAAGGCTGCATAATCACAGCAAAAAGCAGGAAAAGAAAAAGTTCTTTCTTGTTCTATTGCAAAGTATCTGAGATACTGACCTTGTAATACAGAGGACTACAACACAGATGATAGCAATCTGGATAGTTCCAATCACAGCTGCTATTAAGACATACTGAAATCGTACCGGACCTGGAACCACATATAAAACGCTGTAGTCCTTTTTTTCACAGTGTTGTCCAGTATAGCCGGCATCACATCTGAAATGAAAAATACTTCTCTCAGTTATACCTGTTGATTTTGAAGAACTTTGAAACACAGCATATCTGAAAAGATATACATATATATATATGGGTGGCTTTAGCACAAGCTTATGTGGATTTTTTTGAAGGATGGAGTCCCAGCAAGAGCACTGGTGCCTCCCTGGAGCTCTCCAAGTGTAGACTTCCAGCCCTCAGCATCACTGAGGTCTGTGTGAGCCAACAACAGAGAGGCAGTGCCAGGAGGTGCCCAGAGGACCAGGACTCATCCAGCACTTGCACATTGAGATGAGAATCCATTCTGTACTCGTGCATCGTATTTTAGACTTGTCTTTTTCTTTGGGGAGGCGGGGGGAGGGCTGAAAGCCATCTAGTCATGGCTCCTTATGCAAATTACCCCTAAGGAGGTGATAAGCAATCATTCGAGCTCCATACGAAATGTGATTAGATGTTCCTGTGAGCGGATAAATCATTTACATTTTGTCTGGATGCTATAAAAAGCCCTCTGTTGGTGCTGCAGCCATCCACCCCGGGGCTGCCCGGCACCTCCGTCTGACTCTGGGAACAGGCAGTGCCCTTCCCATTAGCTCTTGCCCTGTTCCCACTCAAATCCCCAGCAATCTGCTCCTGTGGACTGCGTGGGCTACCTAGTGGCCACCTGTGCACTTTGAGAAGTGCTTTTACAAAAAATATTGAAGTACAGCTGAAGGTTATCGGGTGTTTTCACCATCCACTGTGCAACGCGTACCTTTTTGCCACAGGTGACGGGGACTTTGTTGAATATTTAAAGTCGAATGGGTTCTGTGGCACACAGGGCCTGGTTACCACCACTTCCCATAATTTATCTAGAGCTGGTGTATTCTGTAAGTCAAAATTTTTGTGTGGGCAGCCTTCCCTCCTCGGTAGGCAGGGGGTTACCTGCAGGACGGCTCCAGCATGTTGGTGGAGTGCTCGCACTTGCCGTGCATGCAGAAGCCATTGTAGTGCTCTGGACAGGGGATGTAGATCCCTCGTGCGCTCTCTTCCAGTTTGTTTGCATTCTCTGTGAACACAGGTGGAGGCAGCGTTAACCTGGCAGCACAGGGAAGAACTCAACATAGAAAGGAGAGAGCTCAGAGCTTCACACAGAATGCCTTCTAGTCGCTGCCATCCACGGAGAGTTTCAAAAATCTCTGACAACTTGCACTAATAAAGGAGGCTGTGCTGCCCTTGTGTTAAGACAGACAGGAACAAGCTCCCGGAAAACATGAATGGCAGGGCAACCTCCACATCCCTTTAGAGCACTGCTGGCTCTTTCATCTCTAGGACTTTTAGGACATTTCAGGATCAGGCACTAAATCCTCCTCTTTGGAAGAGATGAAGAGATTAGAGATGAAGAGAAAGGAGGAAGCGACGCTGGCCTTACTTCACAGCCCTAGTTGTTTTCTCTTGAAGAAGAAACCTGCAGCAAACACAAAAGCACGGCCCACAAAGTCATAAACAGTATCAACACTACTTAATTTCTGCCTTCCTTATTGAATGAAGGAAATTCAATTCCTAAGCTCCCACTGGTCTACAGGACAACATGCCATACAGCCGGGTTTCCATGAGGCCGGTACCACCAAGTGCAACGCGTGCCAGCCACCAGTGGACCCACCTGGTGCACACAGGAGATCCCAGTGTGCTCGTGAGGACCCCTCCTCCCTCACATCAGCCAGCAGCATTACTAAAACAGTAAGGTACCATTCTGTTTAGTTTTTTTTTTAAGGCACACTTCAAGTTGGTGCGGGGAACTGTCACCTTCAGGGCAGACCAATGCGCTAGGAACTGAAGGGAGATGCAGATCAAGTGAAATAATTACAATTTCCCCCTTACTATAATTTTGGATTACTATGAATTCAGGGCTGGAGGCAACCCTCTTTAATCACATCACAGTATCACTGAACTACAGAGCCCCTCTGCCACACCAGTCTGAAGCCTACAAAGAGCAAAGCTTGACTAGAAAGGCATCCTCTTTCTTCCACAGACTGCAGAGTGCTCAGAGAGCAACAATACACAACGAATTCACAGCAGTCATTTATTGGTGTTAAATTCAGTAGCAACTCATCATGCATCAGGCATCCTGCACTGTCACTGGCAACGATGTGTGCACCAGAAGGATGGATTCCCAGCTTCTTCTGATGGACACGTTTGACACAGAAAGATATAAAGCATGAAGAAAAAAAGCTGGACCGACTCCATCAGTCTTCCCCATCTGCAGACAAGTGTAATTCCTGCCTCTGTCCTCACAATGCTTTTCCTTTTTGTTTTAAAAAGAAATACATCCTCACCCTTCAGATGAGCAGTATTCAGAAACTTTTCTCTCGGAGCATTTCTCTGACAGAAAATGCCAGCTTGATGAAACCAACATCTTTTGCATTTCTGCCACGGATATATATATATATATTTTCATCTTTAGCCTAACACGACATTTCATATTGTGCACATCTTTTGTTACTGCCAGAACATGACATGATAGCCTATCATATAAGATACACTAGTCAAAACAGATTATTTTTAAATACATTGAGGCCAGATGCTGCTTTGTATAGGCTGAAGTCTCTTATCATCTCCCTTACTAGAAGTCTCCTTCTGGCTGCACATTGCTCTCCAGCCTTTCTGTGGATGGCAGGGAGATGCTGAGCTATTTGGCTGGGGTAAGAAACTGGGGCCTGAAGTTTCCCACTGTGACTGATCTTCATTCTCCTGATGGATTATCTGCTGAAAAGTTAAACTCATTATTTAAAGCTATCTTGTCTAAATTCCTTAATATATCTGGCTGTTCCTGTTCTCCCTTTAATAATAACGGTGGAAGAATTATTTCAGATATGCACACCAAGAAGATTCTCAGCTAGGATCTCAGTGAAGGCTGAAACTCAAACCATGAAGTGATGTGTCCAGTCGTGGGACCTCACTCTGCAAGTGATGAAAACAAGGCAGTTTCAGTTCTTCAACAGAGGCATGGAGCTTCTGCTCCATGTTTGCAGCAGCACCTCTGACAAAGGAATAAACCCATGAATGCCCTTGACTAGGATCACATGAAATACCACCCGAAGCGCATCAAAAATTGCATCCAGGCCTAAGTTCCTGCAATCTGTTGGAAAAAAGATTAAAACCTAGCCAAAACTAGTGTTCTTATGTCCAACAACTGACTGCCAGGCACTTGAAAATCAGTTCTGCGGGGCTATTAATTGTATTGTTCTGCTGCTTGTTGAGCCTGGCTCAAATGGTGACTTCCAGGAGACTTTGGGTGAGCTAAGTGGAGAGCCACAGCCTGCAAAATTCTCTTCTTGGTATTTACACTGCTTATGGATATAATAATAGATAGCTTATGTCCATATAATAAAATACTGGCTGAAGTGTGGTGCTAATACCCTGTGTACAGCCATCACTGTGGTGAGAAACGTCCTGCAAATACATATATTCTATCAAATGAAAGAGGAGATGGTGAACGATGTGCAGTGAAAACTACTTTGACACCTATCTCATTGGAGACAGTGGTTACAGAGAACTGACTTAATAATTTAAATCTTTTAATAATGCTGAGGTCAGTCACACTGGCAGCAAAAAGCTCTCAGTGATACTGAGGTACTGACTCCTCACATGTCACATTTTCAGAGGGTTTAGAGAGGGTGGGAAGGAAGTTTGGGTTAAAAAAACATCCTTAACCTTCCTAACCCCTTTTGGAAATCTGTTCTCCCCTTCTACACCTTTAGCAGCCCTCCCACGGGGATGCTGCAGAGCACAGCACCAGAAACTTACTTAACCAAGCTCTTCTGATCTGTATGAGAGCCTTGGTGAGACCACTCTTACCTGAAATCTAAATAAAGGTCCAGGGAGACGATGCCCTGAGGTCTGTGAGAGTGACTGACTGGGGATGAGAGCCCCTATGCTGCAGATGAGCTGAGAAACAGGCCACGGTGCTCATCTGCTGCTCTTTTTGGAGAAAAGGGAACTTCCGCAACCCAACAATGCTTGCACTACAAGCAGAAATTTGAAGATGCTACTGCAAAGTCAGGGGGAATGAAATAGAAATGGTGTCACATCCGAAAGTTCACAACTGCTTTAGTAGGTTTTTTGGCACCTTTCCCCTCTCTGGTAGCATCTAACAGGAACTGAGGCCCCACAGCAGCTATGAGGGACAGGTCCACCAGCAGGCTTCCTCCTCACTTGCAATGAAGAAGCATACTGCCAAATCCTGGCTCTGCAGTCCACCAGCACAGCCCTATTTGCTCACTAGCAGCTGCTCTGCTCTGACCTATTCATTATCTTGACACAGTACTTCGTTGTAGACACCTTGTTGCTGGGGATCTTGTGAATAGAGTGTCTCTTCACAAAGAAGAAAATATGTGAAGGCAATCTGCCTGACTCTTGCTGTTTGGGTAGGCAGTGGACTGGAAACTGAGGAGGAAGTGCTCGCTGACACTCCAAAGGGGACTCACCAGCCCACTCCCCTTGGAAGCTGGTTTGAGGAGGAGAGACACCAAATGTCAGCTGATGATGGTTGGCACCAGTATGCAGCAGCCCTGGGCTAAATGCATCCTGCAGCCACCCAAGTACACATTTCAGGCTAATCTTCCTACATGAAGTGCACAAAAATACCATCTCAACATTAGCTGCTTCAACAAGAGGAAAAAAAGAAACGGAACCTTGTGAATTAAACTGCATTCACTTCTTTTCTCAGGCACAAAATAGACTTGCTCGACACGGTAATTTATTAATTTTAAATGTCCCCATGCAAATGACTTTCCTGGAATAAGCTAACATCCACTTCCCTTTTTAAAAATAATCTAGTGCTTTTTACATTTGAGATGATGGTAGGATGTTCTAATACACTTGAAAAAAAATATTGTGTTCTGTCTTTTTCAGCAGTGCATCATAATTATTCAACATGCTGCCATAATTTATTACAGAAACGAATGAATTAAGACACTAATAGCCCCCAGATATTCAAATGGACAATATAATATTTTAAGACACTCAGCAGATATGTTTGGACTATGCTATGTATCTCAGAGCTAACTCTGAACTTCTGAAATGAAAGAGTCTTGTACTTGCAGCACCTGTGGATGGTTCTTCCCTACTGGAAAAGTTTGCAAAACACATCCACACTTGGGTTTGCCACTGCATGGTTCAGGTTGGCCACAGTTCACCCCTGGGACCTGCTACATTTTCATTGCCCAACTGGAGAGGCCTTCAGCTCCCCACATTGTCTCTGTGTGAGCTGTCTGCAAGGCACCTCCCCGTGCTTCTGGGGACAAACTAGACTTTTTAAAGACCATCACTGTAAAGGCAGATGTCGGGGCCTGCAATCTTTTTTATGGATGAAATGTAATGGTGCAATGCCTTATTGTTGGATGTATCAAAGCCCTGGGTAGGAGGGACCTGACAGTTTGTGCTTTCTTCTTTTGTTGCAGGATTGAATAAATCTGCGTTAACACCATTCCTAGAATAGATTAAATCCCTCGTTGTGCTAACTCAGCCAGTCTCTGGCTTGCCATTGATGTCCCTGTCACTCTTGTCCCCCTGCACCAGAGAGGCAACTCTGGCCCCACAGGAGCTGCTCCCTCCCTACTCACCAACCAGCCAAGCAGGCAGGCCTGTGAAGGAATAAAGCGGTGGTTTTTCTCCTCCTCTATGATCTCCTTTGGCAGCTCATGACAGAGCCCTTAAGAGGATGAGTTAACATTATGATTATTGCAATTCTGTTGGGAAAAAAAGTTGGTGTCAGAGCGGAGATTTGTAAGGTTCCCTCCAATTAGGCTGTGTGCCTGAAGGGAGAGGCGAAGGCTGCATCCATCACACGTGGCACAGCACGGGCAGAGCAGATTGCACTGCTTCAGTGAGAAGGTCCTCGATGGGCGAGCAGATGGCTTGCCTTCCTGGCCATCCACATCTCCTCAAGTACTGAAGGTTGTCAAAAATTGGACCGTGGCATCTCCCTATGCATCCTCCCCTCTGAAAAACTATTCCAGAGTTGTAATTTGCTCTTTAACGTCAGGTTAAACGGAGATGAAAACACCACCCCTGTTTATGAACGTTTTAGTGGCAGAAGGTGCTTCTTGTTATGACCAAACTGTGTTGTCTCTGCAGCAAACAGGTGTGGAGGAGTGATGCAAAAGGCATCAAGGAGTGGGACTGCACAGGAACCAGAACCACAACACCCCCTGCGTTCAGCACTATCTCCCAGGCCCAAACCGGTGTGCCCCAGAAAGAGGAGTTTTTGCACTTCACAAGCGCCTGGATGCAGGAGCCTGACCTTGGTAAGTGCACCCCCATGCAGCACTTAGAAACACTCAACGTCACCCCTAGAGTAAACTCAGCAGCTGCTCCAACACGCACTGACAGAGCAAAAGTAGTTAACTTAGTTAAGTGGTGATTTAGGAACAAAACTCAAACTTGACTGGTTGGCTTCCTGCTGTTTCTGCTTTGTGTACTATCATGCAATTTCTATATCAGAGTAGCCTTGCTAATGCAGCACTCAGAGAGCAGCTTATTTATATGTAGATGCAGCTATATGACATTTCCAAATGCCATCATTTGCATATGAAGGTTCCACTTTTTTTCCCCTTTGAGTAAACAGAGTCTGCTGCTACTCCAAAGCATTGCCTTCACTTAAAGTAGAGCTTTCTGGGAACAGTCGCCCTCCTTCAGCAGCGAAAAAAACCTGGAACAACTCATTTTGGTAACTTGGCAGCCTCAGTTATCAATGGTGTCTATAGACCTGTCTTTTGATATTCAGCTCTACCCTTGCACAGAGAGCAAACCCACAAGACCTTAGGATTTCCTATGCAATGGCTAGAGACAATCTGGCAGTATACATCAATATCTGCAAATAGGCCTCAGACATCTGATGGAACTTGTGGTCATCCTTAAAAAAAGGCAGTGGGTCAACCTCATTATAACTATGAAGCTAGAATTGATTTCTGTTGAGGATCTGTCACTTTGGAACAAGAGCAGGAGCTTGCTGCAAGAGCTGCTTGGGACCTCTGAAATATTACATTACGCCATGAAAGCCAAGTGGACATTACATATGCAACTTTCCTGTCAAAGAAAGATAAGGCTGGAGCAGATGGTATGTGGGCAAAGTTTCAACCTGAATACATTGCCTTCTAAAAACCTGCAGTGCGAAGGAGACATCCTAGTTTTGGTGCACGAGGCAGATGAATGTGTTATCTGTGCAGTAAGGAGCTGCTCCTCTGCTGCCTGATCACTGAGCAGGAGGAGCGCTCACCATGGTGAGTATGGAGAACACAGACCCTTGACACCCCAGCCTACTGTGGCAATGCAAAGTGTGGCCAAGGGCAGCCAGAGATTTCTCTGTATAGTACTGGGGTGTCAGCAGAAACTGTGGGAGTGCTGCTGGCACTTTGCAGCACATCACAGGTAACGGGGAATCGGCTGTCCCCAGCTCACAGTGCATCCCAGCTCCTAAGCAATGAGAAGACCACCTCCACGTCATCCCACCCTGCTGATACGAGGTGGAACGCTGTCAGGCAGTGACAACGGGAGCTTCCTGACTGTAACAACAGCCACAAGAACCCCAGAAGTCATTTTAACCACAGCTGCAGCCTTCTTCACCAGGGCTAATAGTTTCACCCATCTGCCAATGTATTTCCAAAGGACTTCATGCCCTTGACTTGGTAGAATAGCATCAATACAACAAATGGGACGAGGCGTTGAAAGCTGATAAATACTTCTGACACAACCCTAAAAATAGGGATGGGATATTTGTACTATTCTGATGCTTTTCCAACAGTAGATGGATACGCATGAGCAAAGTTTTAAAATGGGTGTCAGGAATACTGATGTGCAGAAGTTCAATCAGCTCTGCCACAGGGGATGGTTGCATGATGAATGACAATTCCCTTAACCAGGAAGGTGCGTGGGGAGGGGGCTTGGGATGCCGTGCATTTGGAGCCCATGTAGAAATAAAGGGGTCTGTTGCAGTGGTATCTCTGCCCACCAAGGGTGTACCTTTTCCTTCTTGGGATGAAGGAAGGGGAGAGGCAATGCCCTCAGAGCCCTGTGGGACAAGGCTTGGTGGGCTGGAATGCAGCTTTTATTAGCTGGGACTTCTGCATGGTCTGAAGGACTACGTGGGAATTGGGGTGCCTATAAACACATTTCATAAAGACAGCAGGATAAAACATGCTGCCTTGTTCAGATGGAAGAAACGGATACATTGGTAAGAGCTGTAAACAACAAATTGGTGCATATTTTCTGTGGAGGATTAATGAAAATGAGCAGTGTAGTGCCCTACGTGCCTCACAACTGCAATCCTAAATTCAGTTCAAGATTCCTGACCCAGCTCTGGAAGTATGGAAGTCAAACTCTTTTTTTTTTTTTTTTTTTTCTTCTCCTCTCCAATCCCTCCACTAATGTGTACTCCAAAGGCCACAGATTCACACATACAATCCCAGTGTCTTCAGGCTATTCCAGCTCTGGCACCTGTGAAGGTGACTGGCAGAGTTTTCGCACTGATGTAATTGGTGACTCTTCCAATTTTTAAGGACCACGTTGCTGAAAACGGCTTTTAGGCCATTTAATTGTGGATTAACAAAGCACAGTTTTGCATTTGTGCAGAGGTGTATTTACCTGATTACATTCAGAGGAACGCATGCATGCTATGCGACAATATGTTGTATTTCTATCAAACCTCATCCTGCCTCTTCAGCGATGTGAGTGGCTTTTCCTGGCAGAAAGATTGGGCAGACAATCAATGAAGCAGCTTCATTTTGAGATGCTGCTGCAAATAAAAGCATACCCTAATCCAGTTACCAGGCTGTCCCCTAACTTCCAATAGGAACTCAAGGTCTGAATGGATTGTTTTCTACTGGGATCAATGGATGGCATGAAGCACTATTTGAAAAGGTCTCTGATTTATTTTTAGGCCTGCCAGCACGATGCTGCTAGAATTTACTGTTTGGTTGCATGCTTTGAGCAAACTCAGAAAATTACAACTCAAAGCAAGTGTGAATGGCAAACCTGCCAGAGAGGTTTGATGGGTGGCATGAAGACGGAAAGGTTAGCCCTGGTGTGTGACAGGCTGCACAAGGACAGCATTCTGGCCATAGGGTGTTTCCTTCAACACTTCTGACAACCTGAAGGTTCCACAACCCTCGTTTTGCACTGCCTTTGTACTCCATTTTGATTACTCTAAACTATCTTTTGCTTTTTTCCTTTATAGGAGGGGTTTATATCTACAAGGTACTGCTGTGCTGGTGTGTAACACCCACCAGCTCCCTTCTGTCCTTTTTCTTCTTTTCCAACACAACAAGAACATTCTGCCCAAGAGAATTACTCCAGGAAACTGAACAAAGAGCTGCAGAATTATGGGCAATGATGTGTAAGAAAACAGGCGACTGAAGCAAAAATGCCCAGCTCTTCTTCATGGTATTTTGAATGCTTCTTGAACCACGCACCTTGCAAATCCCTTGTGCAAACCTTAGTTATTTTAGTCATCAGAATATGACCCTGAATGGCCGAAGACTATTCAAGAGAGATGTTGACTAAAAGCGTGGTTCCAGCCTAGCTTGTCTCTGCTTTTGTTCAGGTTAGTCTGAGAAATAAATACATTTTACTGGCATGCTGAACAACAGTGATCACTGCTCCATACTGAGCAAAGCACTGCACTTCAGAGAGATGAATCTTTCTCAATTTGCTGGCCTCTATTCACCCATCTCCCCTGATTTTTGCTTCTTGAAAGGGTGATGGTAACAGGTCCATGCAACCAACAACTTTGCTTTCTGTATCTGCTCTGTTCTGCTGTTGCAATCTTTAGTGCCTGCTCAGTTTTTAGCAGACTGTACGTTTGAAATTCCCACTGAGTAATGAGGAGTTCAGTATGTTTCCTCTCCCATGCCTGAAGTTGGAAAGACATCCCTAACTATTCTCAATTTTAATTACAGGAGAAAATAGTAAAACAATGTAAAATGCCACTGCAGCAAAGACTTCTGTATTCTTCTAATTTATCAAGGATATGCTTTATGTCCCATCTGTCACTAAACCATGCAATCATAGAACCACAGGAGAAGACAATAGTAGGACCCAAACCTCTACTTGTTGCTGGTTTTGCAACAAAAGGGACCAATCCCACTGTGTAAACTGAAGTTATTATTTTGTTACTCAAATGATAAAGGTCTATCACTGAGATATGTGGACAAGACTGCCCACTGCTAGAGGAAGGGCCCCCAGAACAAACTGAATGTGGCTGCTCCCTGTGGCTGTTGGTCCCCGACTTGCTGTGGTGTCCTTGGGATACACATCTCCCACCCAAATCTCTGTGGAAAGCCCATGGCCTCTCCACATCACTGCTCTGTGACTCATGACCAGCCATGCCACGAGGACAGACCTCGCACTGCTTGTTTGCATAGAGACCAGCAGGGCTTCTTCATGTCACAGAGAGAAACACGGCCACGGAAGTGTATCAGGAGGGTCACTTTTATAAACAAATACCTGCACTCACTGTTTTTACACACTGCTATCAGTGCCTTACGTAACTGCAGCAGAAGGCAGCTGCAGGGACAGCATTTGTGTAAATAGCAGGATTGGTAGTTTATCTCAGCACATGCCCCTGGCACTAATATTCAAAGGGGGAGAAGCTGAACGGATAACAAAAAAAAAAAAAAAGAGCAATTTATAGAAACTGAAAATTTAATAAGAATAAAGATGGATTCAGAATGCCTAGAGAACTCACAAAGCCATTTAAATTCAGTGGCTGTTCTCCCACTAGCCTCAACGAGGCCAGAATTTCACCTGCTGCCTCTTTAAATCTCATTCCCTCTTCTAACCACACTTTAACCAGCTGACGTCCTCCTGCCCAGCCGAGGCCCCTTAAATCACTGAAACACAGGATAGGAAGAAAAAGCTGCGGTGCCAGATGTGTCTGAGCCCAGTGGCAGCTCTTGTCGAGGCAGGCTGCAGCAGAAGATGTTTAGCATACATTATGCCTGACAAAACACTAACAGTTTATCAGTTTCGCTATTACCGACCAATAGCACGCCCTTCCCCGGCTACTTCATTTGCAGAGCACACAGACAGGTTAGATGTATGCCACTTGATTTCAGAACAATATTTTTTACTTAATCCTTTCCTAGCTAGATGGAAGTATGCTTCCGTTATTAAATGAAATTGTAAATGAAATACCCTGGGGAGGGGGTGTTTCTGATGCACACCTGACACAGCTTTAAACCACAGATGAAAGAGGGAGATTAAAACCACGGGAAAGGTTTTAATTTTTTTCTTTTTCCCCTCCTGAAAAGTACCTTTGTCGTTATGTAATGTTGTCCAAAACGCACAGCAGTGGTGGGCAAAGAACTGCATTTCAATTCAGCGTCGATAAAATTGTGAGATGCGCTGCCACTGCTTACATAACAGCACATTTTGGTTCCAGCTGTTGCATTCCAGCAGAGGAGCATCACGCCAGCCTAACGCTGCCAGGCACACGCTGCAGGACAGCCTTGGTGGGGGAGAAGTCACCTTGCTACACAAGTGGATGCTGCTTTTCCAGGCTCACTTTGTAACAGCGCTTCCTCCCGCCCGATGTGCCCCTCCAACCACCACAGCTGGGCTCCTCCTGCACGCTCAGCAGTGCTTCTTTGGGAAGAGGCACTGCAGAAAGGAGAGCTGATATTCTAAACGCTGCATCTCCCGCAGTGTTGCCTACTGCTCGTCAGCAGTGCCCGTTTTTCTTAAGTCATGAGTTCCTGTCGCTGATGGTTTCGGTGTCTGATACACAGAGTTTGAGAAAATGGGAAAAGAATAGGTACGTAGCACAGCCTGAACAATCAGTACCAGGAGTGGGTTTTAGTGGATGTGTTTGATGAAAAGAAGTGGGACCACTCCAACACGGAATCACAGAACAGTCTGGGTTGGAAGAGGACCTTTAAGATTATCTAGTTCCAATCCCCTGCTTTAGGCAGGGATACCTAAAGCTGTCTTTGCTTTCTTAACTAAAATGCATGAAGCCAAGCACAAACTGCTACTTTTCTCCCCACAGCCTGAAGGGCTATTAAAAATAAATGAACCAGTTCTTCCTGTTCTTCCCCAAACAAATTTCTTTTCCTTCTACCAGTTGCACTTGCAGTTCCCATGTCTGTGTTAAAGCCTTATTCATCTTTAGGCTCAGGTTACCAATGAGCATATTATCTTGTGTTTGTATTGCAATTTGACATGATGATTCTCGTTGAGGAAAAGATGTTTCAGTCAGTTCTGAGTAGCAACTTTCCTTAACGTACTACTTATTTTTCGCAACTGTCATGTGCTTTCATCTCGTGATTTTTGATATCTAAGAATGCCAAAAAGAAACAAAATTCTGAAGAAATTCAGTTCTATGAATATTTCAAACTATTTTTTTACATTTCAAACTAGATCAAACACGAATACTTAAATGTTGATGTCTCCTGAAAATGGATATTCCAGCAGCTCCTTAACCCTCAAATCCTTGGGAAGAATTCCTCCTAACAGCAGATTTTCAGAGGCCGAAAATAGAGCTTCTAGGCATAAAAATACACCGTGGTACTTCTTCATACCCATCAACTAATTCAAATGAGTGCGTGGATGGCAAACAGCTGCTGGGCGCCATCTCGAGCAGCATCCTTCAAGGACAGCTTGAGCTGATGAAAGTGCCTGGAGCCCAGAGGAAGGGTGGGACTGAGGGTGAGAGAAATTCCTCCCCAAATCCAGACAAATCTGTTCTCTTTAGAGGCCCTATTTAGAAAGGAGGTAAAGAACAGCTTCAGAAATCTGGTCTGCTTCAAGTCGTGTTGAGACTTAGGGATCACATTTTCATGTGTAAGCAGGAAAGCCTCTCTTCTTTTTTTCTGCAGGCTCGGCCTCCCTCATTCACTCCTCTGATCAAAAGCCATGGACATGGAGCAGAGGACCAAAGGATCAGTGGGTGCTGAAAGGTTCAGACTTGCTCAGGAAGATTTCTACATTCCAAATAAGAGGAAGCCTTAATAAGAGAAAGGATACACGAAGCGTTTATGGACGAGGTTCTCTAGGAATGCCTGCATGAACTCAGGGCTGCTCATTGCTATGGCACAAACTATTTCTGCTTTTATCCATAACCATTAGGAACAAAACGTTACAGAGGACTGGTTACATGATGGTATAGAGCAAAAAAGCCCACAGAAGGTTCTTGGCAAAGCAGAAGCAGCAGGAGACAGAGTTTGGAAGGCGCTTTACACATCTGACTGGTTCAGATGCAAACTGATGGACAAACAAACCTGTATTACAAACTCCACTCCCGCCCTCAAACCCTGACAAAACTTGACACCTGAATTCATGTCCAAGGCTTTACATATTTCAGGGGAGCTGGTACAGCAAGATAGCTTCATCCAGCTTCATGGTTCTTAGGCTGCTCGTGTCCAGCCCTGGTGCTGCAAGCCCTTGTTTTTCCTGCTTATTCCCTGCAGATCAAATTCTTAGCCTAGGCATACTGTATTTTCAGGCTACCACCCTTCTGCACAAATGAAATAGCTTTTATTATAATGCTCATTCACAACATTACTGGATTTGTTTATGAGGGGGAAAAAGCACAAACCCATTCTGCAACTTTTGATTCACATTCATTAGTGACTAAATTAAGGGCTAAGCTTTAAAGGCACAAATGGAAATGCTCTTTTTTTTTCTTCAGCTACATAAATCTCAGTAAAAGGATGTCTAACAGTTCACCTGAGACCCAATTTCAGTTTTAATGCTAACAATTACAGGTTCCACGAGCATGACACTGGGAAATGGTAAGTAATGAAAAGGTGCAATTTCTTTCATTACAAAACCACGCAGACAAAAAAAAAAAAATAAAACAAAAAAATTCCAAAAAAAGGAGGCCCATTTTATCCAGCTTACCATATGCAATTCAAAGTTCAAGGAGAACTCTGAGGATCTACAGATAAATTTAAGACTGCTCTGGATAAGAAGAACACTACACCAAACTACTGCCAGTACCTACACAATTACACTGATGCTCCAGATTTTCCTGTTTTAGGAAGGAATCACCCGGTCCTCCCGATGACACAGAAAAATGCCAGAGTGGGACTTTCTGCACTGCACCACTTGAAAACCAGGAGCTAAATGACAAAAAGTAGTGGCAGCAATTTTTCACTTAAAAGAGCTCCCAGGACAAGTGAAGGTTTGGGGACCAAGCTGACACTGCTGGCTACTCAGACTTTAGCTCAAATGTAGCTGACAGTGAGATTTATTAACCTACCAGCTGGCCTCTATCTTTACTTTTTCATTTCCTTCTGGATATCGCCAGCGATGGAGGAGCTGAAAGGCAGCAGAGGAGCTAGAGACCAGGGTGCTATCAGAACACAGTGATCTCTCTTTGGCCTTTGAAAATCATTCAGAAGAATCCCGAGTTCATAATTTCCTTGTGTGTGTTTTCCAGTCCTGCTATGAAGCTGAGCTACACGCAGTCATTTTTTACACGCAATTATTTCTGAGTAAATGCTATCCTGCTCTCTATTAGCTTGATTTTGGAAGCCTCCAGATCCCAGACACAGAGCTGAGACATTCCCTATGGTTCGCTGTTTTGGAAAGCCCTTATATCAAGACTGCCCAAACTGCATAGGCAAAACAGGATCAAAACACCTTCTCCACCTGGAATCATTTTGTAAGTTTAGGCCAGCTCTGCTCTCCCATCATCTTGTGCAGACATGCCCCAGACTTCAGTTATTTGTAGACCTCTGCATTTCTCTACGATCCGACATCATGAAGGTCATCCAGGCATGTGGGGCACGATGTGGTCACACATCCCAGTGGGAGATGCCCTCACTGCTGTCCTCAAATCACAGGCCAAAAATACCTAAACTGTACAGCCTGAAGTGCTGAGCCCCTGCATCGGGCTCCTTCATGGCTCTGAAGAGCTTACGTGTCGTCCTTTGTGCATTTTCACTTTGAGTAAACCTTATGTGTATTTTAATTGCACTTGCAAACGCAGCAAGCAATCCTAGCAACATTTAAATGCTTCACATTTTTTAAGAAATGCATCAGTTCTATTATTCTTGGACTCACAAATGCCAGGAATGTGTGTGAGTATGGGCGGCAGCCGCAGCCAGACAGCATTCCTGCTACCACACAGCTGTCAGAATAGTAAAATATATTCTTAAATTTTTTTAATTTTTAAGTCATTTGCTGTAAAAGCAGGAACATTTCCTAACTAATCTTACTTGTTTAGCGACAACCTCTTGACTTAGAGCCCACTAAATTGAAAGCCAAGTAAATCTGTATATGCAAGGATGCAATTTTCCTAGTGCTTTTATGAAGCTGCAGATGAGAAACGGTTTCTCTCTATCTGTGATGGATGCACGGTGTTCAGCTCTATGTCTCACTTGCTAATTCCATTAAGGAGAAAGGAAAGCCTGGTTCACAAAGGCAGAGCAGAACTGCACAATAGTTTATATGTCATAGCTAAGCTCTGGGGCTTTATTATTATTCTTCACCAGTTTTACATCCGGCTGACATGGTAGCAGACACAAAATATAATTTAAAGGGACAATGTCAAGTGGTTTATGTTCAAAACTTAACCTACTTGCAAAATTTTATAATCTGGAGAAAGAATCCACTCTGCATTCCCTATTTCATTCCTGGAACTGGAAAAAAAAATAGTCACGCTTTGTAGAGAAGTCTGATGCTGCCGCTCTAATTCTTGGACCTTACTCAGGCACTGTTAGAGGCAGTGCAGTCAGTGAATGAAGTCAGGGGGCCTGTGAAGGAAGGCATGCATCAACCCACCAGTGCTTCCCACGTGTTCTGGATCAGTGAGCCACTCGCAGTGTTTTTGATAAACGTCACTCCTTCCCCCATTCAAAGTACTTAGAAGATAATGATGCAGAATGTTGGAATCCAGTCACATTTTAGGATATTTTTCTTTCTTCAAACATAAATACTATGTGGTATTTATTTTGGAAAAGGCATGGTCCAAGACTCTTCTTTATCCTTGGAGCAGAGAATCTGCAGTAGTTTTGTGGCCTCCATCCCACAGGCTTGGCCCAGCCAAGGGCAGGCGATGTGTTGACACAGATGGATGATGCCCTTTCTGATGGAGAGTTCAGTTTGCTTTGACAACACAGCCATCTGCTAGCATGCAACCCAAGACTACAGCTCTAAATGACCGTCTGTGCATGTGTGTTTTCACCCAAGGAGACTATCATGGCTGAAAATGCCTTTTTTTCCTCCTTTTCACCAACTTCACTGCGTGGCTGCAGAGACTTGATCTAATCGATGTTCAGAGAGGGAATTTTGTCTGGTCTGGAAGTCTGTGTTATTGAGTAGGTCTATCAGATCTGTCAGCGCTGTCACTGACAATTTTCATGAATATATAACATAGAAATGTGGCTCATCCATATCCACTTATTCTTTAATAGTGCTTGGGAAAAAAAATCTCTGTAAGTTGATTATGAAAAAGGATAAAATCGGTAAGGGGTATAATTGCTAATATCCAGATCTTAAGGAGGCAGTGTAAGTATTGAAGAACAAAAATAAACTGGCAAATGAATAAACAAGATGAAAACTCCCTGATTGCCCACACTTCAGAGGCAAAAATGCCACTGAAACAGCCATCTCCTTCATGCATCTAATGGAAAAATTCAAGAAACCATCCTTCACAGGACTTTCAGACACTACTTTCTAAAACATATTACACTTACAGTGTTTAAAAATGATCTTCCATGAATGTTGAGAGATCAAGCACGTTTGTACTGGATTTGAAGGAAAAAACCCACCAATTCATTTATGGGTTGAAACAAAATGCTACCTCACAAACACCATCAACATTAACAAGCTGGTATTTGGTGAAAAGAGTGAAAACTGCCCATAGTCTGATACACAATTTGGGGTGCCAGAAAAATGAGAGGGGCCAGAACCCACAAGTAGAGGCACAGACGCACACTGTGCTGACACATTTCCAACTTTAAAAACAAACCTTGCCTCTATCGAGTAAGAGCCCTCAGAATAAACAAGGTTGTGCAAACTTAAGGTAAAGATTTCTGTTCCAAAGGAATGAGTGCTCTCAGCTCTGCAAGCTGAGGGATCCATGCGTTCATTAGCAAGGATCAATAGGCTTCAAAGAAGAACAGAAGGGAGCAAAGACATTGACTGAACAGACAGAATGAATAGCTTATAATGAAAGAAATCTGCTGGTGGTTGGGTTGTTTGCAAAGGAGCTGCCTCCCCACGTCGAGGTTGCAAAGGTTCTGGTGAAAAAGTGCACCATTTGGTTACTACCATCTTTACAGAGAGCATTACTGCTACATTAGCACAACTGATGACACAGAATGAGAGAATCATTTAGGTTGGAAAAGACATCCAAGACCATCAAATCCATCTGTCAAATGAACTTACCCAGTCTAGTGCTAAACCATTTCTACAAGTATCTCCACTTCTTATTCTTATACTAAATGTAACTTTGATATACTTTTAAGAATGTGAGGGTGGCATGAAGCTTCTTCCTGCTGGACAAATGTTGAAACCAGAAGGTTCACCCAGCCTCAGTTTTATACCGCTGTCTCCTTTCCTTCCCTTTACCTATTTATTAAAAGCTGCAGTTGCAACTTCTTGTTCCAGTGGTCCTTTTCTCCCAGGGTCTTCTGGCATATTATGCCACAAACAATTGGGGAAACTGGAGTCACGGGTTACCCTGCATGAACTTGCAGATTTCAACCTACATGCTGTTACTGTATGTAAAAGTGAAAAATTAAGTGGGAATAATAGGTGCACAAAAAGATGTATCATCAGCTGGAGTAACCTGCTGTAGTTCTTATCAATGGATAATACCTGATGACACCTGCCCAGGGTTCACCATCACTGCCCTGAAGAAACCCACTGGAGCCTGAGCCATAGCAGAAGGCCTGAACATGTGCTACCTGTGGTAAAATGATGGTACCTTTCTGTGCCACACACGTACCTCCTGGACATCTCTGATGGTTCAGGATGCCTCCACCCCTCTAGGGGACTGAGATGCAGTGTCCCCTGCACAGTCCTGTCACTTCTGGCTGGACCATCTCATTCCTTGGCTGTCACTCTGCCCCTCTCCCTGCCCAATAACCCAGTTTCCTCTTGTGTTCCCTTCTTGGCTTCCAACCTCACATCATTTTGCTGCCATCAATTTTCTCCTCAGGACTGCTACCCATGCCTCTCCTTTCGAGTGTGGGTTGAAATATCATCTTTGCTAGTGAAGCTGCTCTCCTCCTCCTGCCCACTCCCGAGCTGAAGATGCCTTCTGTGCTCCTCTTCCTCCATGACCCCATGGCTTCTCTTTCTCACCACACTGCCGCTATTTCCTCCTCCACCCTAATCCTCAAGCTGCCTTCTCTACCACTTTTTACAACTCACTTGCTTCACGCCCAAATGTGCTAAGTTACCAGGCTGGAGCAAAATAGGATGGGTAGTATTTGGAAAGGGGCTACAGGCTTCCATTTTAATTTGGAGACTCCAGTCATCTCCCTAGCTCTCCAGCAAAGAAGAGAAAGGATCTAAAACAGCTGTGCTTCTTGCCCTTGTTTCTATCTCAAATAAATCATTTTGTCCTACTTTGCCGTGCACCATGCCCACCATGGGATACAACCCCAGACCTTCCAGCTTTTTAAGAAAACTGACTGCAGACTTCTTTCATCGCATGACTGCACCACGGAAGGGTTCCTTGGCAGTAGGAAATGTCTGGACCACGGCAATTCTTTGATCTTTTGGAAATTAATCCTGGCATCCACTTTCCACAGAAATTTCCTCCCTAGCTGCTTTGTCCTGCAGCCACCCCGATATCTCAAACTCCTCTGGCTCACTAAGCCATCATTTATTCATAGCTCTATGTTTTAATCATCATGTATCATTGTTAAGTAGGAACAGAACAAGCCCTTTGTAATGGCTGGGTGTCGTATCAACCCAAGGACGTCGTGCACGCAGCACAGCACCCTGACAGCAATGACCAAACTGAGTCATGCTGGAGGACTCTCCTGCCAAGAGGTGTTAAGACCTCTGAAACCATCAGCTGGACTTCACCTAAGCGATGCAGGAAGTTGCTTGGGTAAAGTCAGCAAGGCATCTACTCTCTATAAATAGTTACTTTCAAAAGACAACAATCTCAGAAACCGAAGCCACAAATACATTGCTTGACACGTTTTCACCTTACCTTCTCAAATGCTCCAATTCTCAGCACGAGCTGAGAACATTAGCCTGCGTGCATACACATACACATACCCACACCCATCTATATATACACATTCAATTTCTAAATCAGCCGTCCTAGGCACAGGGTGTAGAACAAACACCTCCCAAACCTCACTGGTATTTGCATGTTTTTAATTTCAAATGCTGTATAAGGTTATTCAGCCATTATGTTTTACCGTAGCTTCTAAATAAATTAAAACCATTTATCACTTTAAAAAGCATTTAGAGAACCTTGTTAACTTTACAGGTAATAATATCTATTGTGGTCATGTTTCACGGTATCGCAGCTGTGCTATGGTCTGGATTTTCCCCTTCTGAAGCCTGCATATCATGAAAAAAATATGCATAATCTAGGCATGATAATTCAGTAATTTTCATCAGCGTCCACTGGTTCTGGCAAACAGGTCACTGCATTTATTATTTCCACTGACAGAACGGGTGTTTTATGTCTGTACAGTGATAAAAATGGAAGAAGACTGTTTATTAAGAAGAAAGATAGTTTCTAGCAAAAGAAAGTAATGAGAACACAGTCGTTTTTTTAAAAGCAAACAAACAAAACCATAGTGGAAGACGGGCCAGCTTTGTAAAGAGAGGAGAAGAGCAACTCGGCACAGCTCTCACCAATTGCTGACTCTCACATAACAGGAACCATACCTGCATAATCTGTCCGTGCGTAATGCCCATCTTCAGATTTTGTAGTTGTTGTAGTATTGTCTGTGGTAAAAGAAACAACACTGGATTGCTTGGGGAGCCTCTGTTTGCTCCTGAATCCACCCCAGTGCCCACATAAACCCAGCATCCCTTCCGTGCACAGCATCACTGCAGGTTGCAGGGCTCCCCTGGGCTTGCCAGGTGAAAACAGCAGGAGCAGGCTTTTTGGAACAGAACACCAAGCATCTTCCATTAAGAAAACACATTTTTCTAACAATATGTGACAACAGGTCGCAGCTGGGATAAATATATCAGTGCAAAGCAGGGTTTGTCATTTCTGCTCTATTTGAAGTAATTGGGGAGTTTTAATATGTACCCTGAAATGAACCATCACGTAGCATGGTTAACTTTAAAGAAATGGGAATAAATGAGAATGCGTTTAATAGACAGGTGGAGTGTGGCCTTGTAAGTAGATGCACTGAGGATTTATAGGTCAGAAGCTAAGGGGGAAAAAAGCTATTAAGTGTCCGAGTCCCAGTAGGCACTTTATTTACAGGAGCTATTTAAAGGCAAATGTTCTTCATTTTTATTTTAGAACAAACTGGGGTTTTTAAAGCCAACTCAGGGCTGTGTGACAGAGCATCCCAAGAGCTGGGCAAGGAGCGGCATGGCATTCATGGCAAACACAGCCAGACTGCAGCTAGCATTAACAAAACTTCCTTCCAGGCACTGCTGGCATCCCATGAGCCCAGCAGATGAGAAACAAGCACCAGCACCGTGCCCCATACACATTACAGCAGCCTAATGGAAACGTGAGGAGTGCCAAATGAGAAGGCAGCCCCACTTCTCCTTTTATTTTTTTTTCCTTCCCCGAGCAAAAATTGAAAACATTCTTTGAAATGAGTTTTGTTATGAGCGTTACCTTGACATCGACCCAAAGACATGACTTCAATTTTCTCCTGTTTCTGGCATGATGCCTCTTTGATTTGACATGCATTATCATAAGATTTCCCATCGGAAGCACAAAGAGGATTGAAGTTGGTTTGAGAACAGTCGATGTTGCACACACACCTGAAAAGACAGAAGGGAGAAAAAAGAAGAGGCTAATATGAGTAAGTTTTCTCCCCGACATCATCAGTGCGTCTCAGGAAAGAAAGAGTTTTGTATTTTTCTGAATGATGTAAATCAACAGAGTGAAAGTGGAAAATTCTGTTAAAAGGTCATTTGTATTTCTGGATGGAAATGAATGCGGGAAAAGAGGAGAGAGAAAAGCAAGAAGAAGGACAGATTAAAAAGAGAGTTATACTTGGAAAACTAAATGACAGCGTACCCAGCTGCAATTCTTGTAAACCAAAGAACATTCAAGCAGATATGTCAGTAATTTATGCTGCTACGCCCTCTTGCAATTAAAGAAGCCACTAAATTTACCCCTGTTGAGTTGCTGCGCATTGCATCTGTGGGGCTTTGTACTGATTTATGACTTGGATGATAATGACGGCAGCCATATGCACTCTGATCATAATAAAGGAAGAAATGTTGCAACCACATCCCACCCGGCTGGGTAAAACCACCTGCCAAGGCCCAGTGTGACATCGGTGAGGCACTGCACCCCACTTGTCAGCTCCTGGTTGCCCCACAACCTGAACCAAAAGGACAACTGCAGCACTTAGACTAGATATTAGGAAGAAATTCTTTACTGTGAGGGTGGTGAGATTCTGATACAGACTGCCCAATGAGGCTGTGGATGCTCATATCCTGGAAGCATTCAAGGCCAGGCTGGACGGGGCTGTGAGCAAGCTGGTCTAGAGGGAGGTGCCCCTGCCTATAGCAGGGGGTTGGAACTAGAGGACCTTAAAGGTCTCTTCCAAACCAAACCATTCTGTGATTCTACGATTTGCTCCAAAAGCACGCTCTGGATCTGAAATAACATGTTAACAGGGTCATATCCACCAACAGCAGGCTGCAGTCTTTTTTCTTTAGGTTTCTCCTATTTCATCATCATCAGTGATGTCAGACACCCCTGGGCATCGCTGAAGGCAAGGCGTGCTCATTTTCCATCCCTGGTGCCCCATAACAGACAGCCCAGCCTCAGCGAGGTCACATTATCACCGACGCAATCCTGCTCAGGGGACAAAGCCAGAGGTTTAACCTGGCAGCTGCTCCGGCTCCTCTGAGCGTGTAATTGCATGAATGCTGCTATCTCCACTCGTCCTGGCTCCTTCTGACATTTAAAGCAGAGCAATGCTAGTGCTGCTCCATCTCCAGCTCCACCTCAGCCTCACCACGCCTGCTCACAGCTCTGCCTTTTGGAAGTTAAGCAATGGGAAGGCCAGGTTGCTAGCTTCAAAGTCAGCTCCTCTTCCATTCACACCAGGCACATAGACACCTATGGCTGCAGGGAGTGTATAGGGATGTATGCAACAGAACAACTTGGGTGGAAAGGGCTTGGGAGGAGGATGTGCAGGAAATGAGGCAGTGTCGATCGGATTCCTTCATCGCCCCCTCGGCCTCTGCCCTCCATAAATGTGCCTAGCATCACAAAAATCAGGGCAACTACAAGTCCCCTGCACTCAGGCTTACTTTACATTAAGTGGATCACTGCATACAGAAAACTTCAGCTTGGAAAGACGCCAAAGGTGAGAAGCGTGGCTGTAAATTAAATTAAATGATTTCATAACTAGCAGAAGACAGGAGCCTGGCTCCCTGCGTAACGCTTTCACCACGCTGATGAATACGCAGTAGGTAAGAAAAAATCCAGTCCATTTCCTAAGAACCTCCTTATCAGCAGAATAAGGATGTTCTGCTCCACCAAAATATTAACTGCCCTCATTTCTTCGCGCAGTCATCGCCAGCTTCCCACCTTACTCAAACTCACTTCATTAGGAACCGTTTACCGCTCGAGTAATCGGGATTTTTTGCACGTAGCTCTACCATTTGCATTTCAGATGGGACACATTCAGCCATATGCTCCTTTTTTTTTATAATAAAACAGCTCCGAAACAGCTTCAATTCTCAACACCTCGCTACAAAAAAGGAGCGCAGGTTAATAACTATTATGTCTCAAGTCAAGAGAAAATTCAGTCAGTGAGAAAATTAAAACAAAAGGGTACTCTTTAGGGGAAATCTAGGCACCCTGGGATGCAATTTAAAGAATGCTGAGGGATGTATGAACCTATGCTTAGAGTTGGGCACTTAAGAGACACATTTTCAAAGGTGTTTAGATGCCTAAAGATGCATGCAAACATTTTGTCTGGGATTTCTGAAATCTCAGAGACCTCTCTTCTCACTGATTTCAAAGAGCATTTCAGCACCCATTAGGCATTTGCCTGCATCTTTTGATAACTTCCTGAAACAAAAGTTCCAAAATGACTTTTCCAACCTCTCGCAGCAAACGTGAGAAGAAAACAAAGATTTTCCAAACCTCAGATGTTAATGGTGAGGCCAAGCTTGCCCCTTGCAGGAAGGAGCCCTCTGGCTGCCTGCTACGAGCAGGATGAAGCACATGCATTCACAGCAGGGTGCTTGTGTGTGACAGACATCAGAAAGGCAAAGCACACGCTCAGGTCTTGTGGGATCTCCCAGGTGAGGGTTGCTTTTCAGGACTGACTGCATAGGTGGAGAAAAGCACCGTAATATATCTGTCACCAGGCTCTCCTTGCTGTGATGGGCTGCATGCCATGCACCAACCCTACTTTAAGGCTGCACAATTAAGTCAACATTAAGTCTGTGTCGGGAAAAGCTAAGGGTTGGGTTTCATCAGTAAGATTAATGCACTGGGGTGCTGACTCTGTTTAATTTATAGTGCTCATCTCATCAGGGAAGATGAGAGTATATTCAAGCACATTTCTCTCAAACTAGAGGAGCAAGCGGGCTGCCATTTCAACCGTGCCCCCGAGGTTGAGAAGTGTAAATCGCAGAGAAGAAGGTGGGGAGTTTTCTGCAGACGTCTGCACCCAGGCACGCACACAGCACGCAGCAACCTTGAGCAGGATCCATCCTGTCAGAATAAATACAGAACGAGTGGCACTTAACACATGCCATTTAATGAAATCCTAGAGCAGTCGGTAAAGACGCCTTCACTTTGTGAAGCACGATGGCACGCAGCAGCGGGGCTGTCTCCTGCTGAACCAGCAGACCACGCTGTGATGTCCCTGATGGGGTCCCAGGGAGGTGGCAGGCCCTGTGTGACCGTGCTCTGTCCTTTGGGTCCTGCAGCACGTTGGTGCTGGGGCTGCTCCACGCTCCTCCAAGCTGGTAGCACAGCAGCTTAGCAGCATCCCACCCCTAAGGCTCTTCACTACATCCCTGCACTTAAGAAATTTGGTCATGTGACCATTTTATCATCCCGGTCATGACTTCCGATTATCATTATATCAATAAATCTATCTGGTTGCTGTATTCCTGAGTGTAGCACCGAGGAAAGCTTGGCAGCAGAAAGGCTGACTGTTCTTTCCTTGGGCTCGAGAAGCCGTCAGAAGGTTAATGAGGTCTCCTAAGGGTCACAGGATGAAACTGTACCTAAGAACATACACAGAATACACATGTGAGGTTTAGCATTGCTTTCTGCAGAAAGAAAAGCAGCTTAAAAGCAACTGTGAGGAAGGAGAGCTTCAAGAAGTCAGCCGATACTCAGCAGCTCCCCTGAGAAGCAAAGGAATACTGAGTGCTGTCCCACAGGCCTGCTGCTTCCTTTAGGTAGTGGGGTTCACACACGTTAATTGATTAAAATCTGGACTGTCACTGTAAACAACCACTGCACAAGGCTCACTTTCTTACATCTATTCTTCCATGTCGTTGTGAAACCCAAGAAGCTGCCCACGGGAGGGTATGGTGCCTGGTCAGATGCTGATGGGCTTCTCTCTTTCCCAGGGAGATGGCAGAAGGACAGGAAAGTGGTCCAGTAACTACTTCCTATCTAGGTCTTGACCATGAAAAAACCCCTACTCAGATCCAAGTGAAGACTGTGTCCTAGCAGTGGCAGTAGTGCTGCTTGGCCAAGCTGGAGCAGCCAATGTGGCTCTCCTTTGACCTGGTCTCTGTAAAAACAACTGGCATCAATAAACCAGCCATGGGTGAGCACACTGCTGAGCGCCTGCACTCCTAACTCTCCTCTCCTCTGCAAATGACAGATGGTATTGTTCTGTGAGCAGTGTCGTTGCCTGCAGAGGGAATACCACTGAAGAGCAGATTCATGGCACTGAAGGACTGTCCCTGGAGGGACCAGCAGCGTTTTAAGGTGTCTCAATAGGAAGAGAGGATGGTTCCTCACCCATAAAGTGGAGGAAAATGCTGTAATTATATTCCCGTAGCTCATGAACACAGCATGATCATTAGTGACACAGCGACGATAAAAGGAACCCCATTCCATGTCTTATCTCTGCTCCTAAGACAACTATTCTGTCTTTGTTCTCAGCAATGTATAACTGAAAAATAATTTAAAAAGAATTACTATGCAATATCGGCATGGAGCCTGAGGAAGGTTTCAAATGTAGCCTGATGGCAAGGAAGCAGGGTAAATGTGACAGGGCCTCTAAAAGAGCAGTTTTACTGGGAACAGATGCAGGACAGCTTTTAGAATGGCAGCTCTTCGCTATTCAACATATTTTAATTAGCCCTCTGTAGTTTGGAAACCTGAGAGCATTGTTGGTACTACCTCTGTTTATTAAAGATTCATATTCAGACTTCGCTGGCCATGGGTCATTTGCTTTTTGGAAGCAGAGCAACAGAAAATTGTGTCTGAGATATCTGCAAAAAGTACTTAATGAAATGACTAACGTCTTCAGCCAAGTGTCTAGTTGATTACAGGGTCCAAACAGCAGAACAGCAATAAATCTGCCACAAAGAGAATTGTCAGTCAAGAAAAAAGGCATAAAACCAACCAGACAAGGAAGCTGGAGCTAAAAATGTGAAAATGCAAATCTTGTGTTATTTTTACTAGTCAGAGCTCTGATATTTGAGTGCATATGCTAATTTGGTCAAGTGTGAGATCCAGCCATGTCTCAGTGCACACTATTTTACAGGGAAGGCGATGTTCCATTCTGCAGTCATTTAAATATGTCGTATATTTTCTCCAGGCAAAAACAAAAAAGCAAGGAAAAACCAACAACATTTTGCGGCACAAAAAAAGCTCCAAGCCCTCCCTTTGCCACAAAACAGTGTATAAATAAAAACACAGCTGTTGAACATTTATGGTATTTCCACCACTGAGATTTCATACCTTCCTGAGCTCTGACTAGAAGGCAATGATCAGAAACTCAAATTTCTGGTCCTCTCTGAGCTCCTGCCTCTCCATCTAGGACATTAAATGGCCATTAGAGCAAACCTGACACTGCGTGTTGGCATCGTGAGCCTTGCTATCGCTCCCAAACGCCTTCTCCATCACTTGGATTCCTGCAAGGATTTTGGTAGATGGGGCACCTTTGCTGACTTTACCAGCAGGTAAGCTGAAACGAAGCCAGGCTTAACATTCCGACTCGACACTCTA
The DNA here is from genome assembly GCA_013399175.1 of Odontophorus gujanensis. NCBI lineage: Eukaryota > Metazoa > Chordata > Aves > Galliformes > Odontophoridae > Odontophorus > Odontophorus gujanensis. Next base: position 119,221 of record VXAB01003363.1, on the reverse strand, counting down.
TCGCGCATTGCAGAGGCTCAGCGGGGTGTCAGGGGCAGGCAGGAGGCTGCTTTACCCAGACAGCTTTGGGTGTGTTTAATACATCTCAACACAATCCCACATGGAGATGCTCCCACCAGGTCTGAGCAGGGGCTGCCCCAGATTCACCAGGTCAGGAAGGTCTGTACTCACACCTACTGCCTCTGCTCTTCAGGCCATCTCTGTACTGCAAAGTCCCAGAAACCTCAATACTGAGTCTCTATAGACTTCCAGTAGCTTGGCCAAGCTCAGGTGGGCTCTGCAGCATATGGAGCACAGCCCAAGAGGATGGCAGCTAAGCTGTTCTTGCCAGGAGGCAGAACTGACTCAGGCTGAACACTGCATACACACGATTCATACTGTACCCACATGAAGCATTGTGTACAGAATACATTTAGAATGCACACACACACAGTTTTTAACACGTTCTACGAATCGTACAGTAAGACCTGTTTGTGCTTGCCAGGAGATTGAAATCCTATCACCACACGCTTGAAAGCATCACTGAAAGGCTTTAAGTACAGAGATGCTGCACACCTTCTTCAAAATAAACTTTGTTTTATATTTGAGGTGGATGCAAAACTTCAGCTGCAGTGCAGAACAATAAACAATGCATATTTTATAATGGCAGCACAAAAATAGCATGCAATATTACTTTCCTGGATCTGCTAGTGCTTTCGCTCTGCTTTAAGATCACAAGAGAAGAAAAAGCTCAGCTTATTTGCAGTGCCTCCCATTCAGTATTATGTATTTATTTTTTTTGCTTTCCATTCTGGTCCTTTGCAGCTTGGCTTCTGCTCTGAGCACGTCTACTTCTCACAGTGGCTTCCCTGGGATATTTTACTTATTTCAACCGTTCAACTGTTTATCTTCACCGTGAGCAAAAGGAGAAAAGCTTGATTCCCTCAGGGTGATGCAATGTTTCGGCATGGCATTTCAATAGCACGCTGTTATTCAAACAATTAGAAATCACAGAGACCATGCAAGGAATTATCAGCGTACTGCATAGAGAGTTTTATTATTATGTAGTGCATAATGAAAACGATTTGAAGGACCCCAAAGCATCATAACAGAAGGAAGCGCTGAATAATCAAGTGATTTTTTTTTGTTGTTGTTGCTGGACTGTAAGAGACCAAAATGTTGTTTACTGGACATATGTCAAGCTAAAATGCACTAAAGTGGCAAATATATTTATGGCTGCCCTTCCTTGCACACCAAACACAATGTCATCTGTGAGCCTTGCTGGAGCACAGAGCTGGGAGCAAGGTGCCTCAGCCCAGCAATGGTTGCCTTAACCTGGTACATGAGACCCTGCCAGCAGATGCCTAATTCTCCTTTTGTTTTTTTTCCCTGTAACTTTATTAAGTTTTCTGTGGAAACATCACAAGCTTCACCTTTGCTTCCCTCTTACCACTCAAAGCACCAATTATAACATGACCTTCCCCATGCCTCTGGTGCCCTCAACAACAACACATTGAATTGCGTGCTAACAACTTCAGGGCAAAATAAACGTTTCCTTTTTGTTAAGCATCATGTCTCTTTACAAGGAAAGAAGTTGAGCAGGACAGCCTTTGCTGGCCTGTGTGCTTTTGCCCCAGACAGAAAATCACAAGCTTGAAGACCAATGAAAAATGCCCACCCTAACTGAGCGACTAGAGAAGAAATTTCTAATTCTGTTCAAATGCCAACTCAAGGGTCTGCAGATATCTAATAAGTGAAGTTTATTTAAAGCACAAAGAATAAAATAAATGTGTTCCTATGGTTAGCCAGCACTCTGTGTCCTTCACGTCCCTGCAGCCCGTGTTAAAACAAAGCTTTGCTGACTGTTTCTCCCCCTCTGTAAACATCTGAGGCTGTCCTTCACCAGCGTTTTATCACTGTGTGCTCCAACTGCTGATACTGTTTGTTTGCTTCAATCTTGCAGCCCACAGAAAAATAAGAGCTGTCCCAAAAGCATCCTCATGCTTCAGCTCGAGCTGAGGTGGGGTGGTCATGGGGCCTTCCATGGGAAGGGCTGCTCACCAAAGCATGGTACAGGCTGCAAGGGAACCCATAGCAAATTTCAGATCCCTACCACCACGTAACAGCTTTGTTAACCAGTTACTTCTGGAAGTGGACTCTGAAGACCTGACTGCAGGGATGGATGGAGGGCGGTGTGCTGTAGGTGAGACAGCAGGTGAGACATTCACCACCAGTGAGGAAGACAAAGCCAGGGTGACCTTTGTAGCACCAGCGAGATTAAAACCATGGTAAAACAGTTCCTCCTTGTAAATACTTGCTTCACGTGTGCAAAATCAGCCTCACCCTCACCATACACTGCTCTGTGTCCTCAAAGACATGTGCCTGCCTGAGGCAGAGCCATCCGAGCCAGCTGCCTTCTCCAGGCTGCTCTGCTCCAGGGGCTGACTCAAACGACAAAACAAAATCCAGCCCAGCTACCTAATGAAATTTCAGGAGGCTACTCTAGGCTTTTCCTCCAGGCTTTTCCATCCACTGCCTGCGCAGATGGAAATAACAAGATCACCTCCTGTCATCCCGTACAGTGGTGAAATGAGATCATGGTGCAGCCCACAGGTGTGAGACTGAGACCTGTGCAACCCTGAGCAAATCACTTCATGTGTACATGAAGGAGAGTGCAGCACCAATCCTCTATTTTCTAAGACACTCTCTTTTTCTGCAGCTGAAAGCTGCTGCAGAGGAACCCTCACCAGGTGTGAGACCCGGACCAGTGACACCCACCTGCAGTTCCTCAAGGGAGGTGTGTCCCAGGAGCACCTCAGCATGGGCAGGCTTCATTACACAACAGGCAGGCCAACAGACAGCAATTATGTCTTTATGTCTGGGCACATCCCACACAGGCTTTTAGCAGTGATTTGCTTTCTAGAGAATCATCTGCATCTTGTGAGCACATGTGGGAAAAGACAGGCACCCCTGAGGAGCAGGGCAGGAGATGGCTGCCGTGGGAAAGGGACACCTGCCCCCTGGGGTCAGCTCTGCACTTCAGCTCAGACTGAGCTCTCGTCAAGCTCATATTTTATGCATGGGATGTAATTTTAGTGGCTCGGATGTGTGAACGCATCGTGGCCTTGATGTTCCAACATGGGTTTGTGAAGGAGCTGCCGACCTTCTGCGACGGACGTGGCTTTAATGTGGTAGTTAACATGAAGCAGGATGGAGCAGATGAAGCATTCTATTAAGACATTTGATAACAAATTGCATAGTGCTTTCCCAGCACTTTACATAGTTATTCTCTCTGTTGATCTATTTAGGCGACACGTGTAATTCTGAACTACTACCTGCTTTCATAAACATACTTACATAAAACCCAATCACAACACGGCCTATTTATTGCTAAAACGCCAGTAGGAAATTGAAAAAGGTATAAATACAATTCATTGCTGGTGATCTCCTGCCCCCTGAAGGCACCGTAGGGCTCCAAATCTCACTCGGTGCACAGCATCATAAAACTGAAGCAATAAATGTCACTCCTTTCTTGATTGCACATTAGGCCAATCGGCCTTTTATTGCGACTAAATAGGCTGTCATGAAGGCATCATGCAGCTTACTGCCAGGCTGTGGCTTTGGCCAAATGTGGGGCTGGGGAGTGAAGAAAGCTAGTTTTTAAGTAATAAGTAAGCGGGATGGAAAAGAAAGGTGCAAAAACGCATGGCTGTCCCAGGTCTCTGCACTTGTACTTTCATGCAGTAATGCTCTGACATACACAGGCGATTATGTGCCAATGCACGTTAATATTTGATGTGCATCATCATACTATCCCCTACGAGCCCTCTTGCAACCTGGTGAGCCCAGGGCCTCCTGGACACAGGGTTGCACAATGGAATGGTAGCTTCAACTGGGAGCTCCCAGCTCAGCTCTTCAAAGCTGAACCGGACCCTTGGGCACACCTTACACAAAGTGCAGAGCCAGGAACATTCTGCACAACACCTTGTGCTCTGACTGCACAAAACAGGCTGCCAAAACCCTCCCTCCAAATGCAAAATAAAGGTGCGTGCTCAGAAGTCTGCTACGTTCTCCTAGCAAGGACTGAAGGACGCTGTCACTGAAAGATGCAGTTGCAGCTTCTGGGAGGAGTGAAGAAAACCCCTGGGTTCATAAGTACCCCGGTTCAATTCTCTCCCTCAGCCCCACCCCAGTCCCTCCTTGTCCTTCCCTGCCAGGACCATCTAAATCTCTGCTGCCTCCATACCTCCTGTCCACATGAACACAGCAGCGGGCACCTCAGCCACGTGAAGCTGACACGCAAACTTGGCTATTCTGAGCAAGATTCTTCACATTATTGCAGTTTTTTCTTTTTTAAAAGAAAAGACTCATCATGGTAAAGATGAGCGACAGCCTTACATGGCCGTTAAGCTATTCCTCCCTGAAATTTCAGGAGAATTCATCTTGCTACTACAGGAGCACGGTAAGACAAGGAAACAAAACTAAAAAATCTCAGAAGCTATTTTTAGCTTTTCACAAATCGATATTTCCCCCGAAACTACTGAAGCAGTCAGTAAGCCAAATTCTGCTTTTATCATCACAATTTCCAACTTTGCACTCTGCGAGCAACTGTGCATTTACACTCTGATGGAGCCTGTTCTCCCTTCTGCCTGCAAAAGGCTCCACTGGCTACCGAGAAGTTACTGCGTGGTTACGATACCAGCAGAGAGTTCTCCTCACTGAGCTGGTACAGTAACATTTACTGCTCTCATAAACCAGAATTTCCCCCTCTGAAGCTGAAAAATCAGGCCTGGCCCAGCCTCTGAAAGGAAGAGGACGAAGATAAAGATCTGTAAGCTCTATGACTTAGAGCAGGGGGTGTTCTCTCTAGGGAACACAGAGAGTTTTGCTGTAATTGCAGAAGATAAAAAAAAGTATGCATCATATAGGGTCCCTAAAAGACCTGCTTGGGTGAACAGTACAGATGGAACACAATGCGGTTCTGCATTTATCTGAGAACATTTAGAGCCATGATATATAGTCTATATGACAGACTTCCTTGATGCATAGGGAAAATACAGTCAATTTCTTCGGGTAGGTTGAATTATTTACCAGAGCGTTCCAAAGTGTATTGGTAATAAAACACTATGAAGTATAAGTAACTCCAGACAATCTTGGCTTAACGTTAAAACCAGGGTGCTTTTTTTTTTTTTCTTTTTAAAGAATGTTATTAAGAAGATAAATCCTGAGAATCTGGAAAGGCAGGAGTTTGCCAAATGAGCATGAACTCCTGAAGGACTGTGGCCCCTCAGTGGATGGAAAGGTCCATTCAAAGTTAGGAACACCACAGTCACACTTCCAAATTAAATTGGATGCTTCAGCACAGGATGAAGGATGGTAAGATGATTTTCTGAAACTTGCAAGGAGAAATGGCTGGTTTTCCAAATAAAACGCATGCAGAGTAAAACAATTTCAGCAGTTGATCAAACAAGCCACCACACTCCAAGCAATACCTCTTTCTGGCAAAGCCACTAGTGCATTTGAGTTAGAAACAGAACACGTCCAATCCTTCCTCCTGCTCCTCAAAGGCAACTGGACCATACACTGCTTTCAGAGATGCTCTCTGCAGATAAACATAACTTCTTGTTCCCATATCTTCCCCTGCTCTTTCTGTGTACTCATCACTGAGAAAGGAGAAACCACATCTTGACTGAAGGCCCTTTTAAAGCCTGTGAGGATTTTTTTTTTTTTTTTGGAATATGATTTGGCACTAACCAGGACTAGATTTATGTCTGAAATGCCTGCTGAAAGATACCTGTGACACCTCAGCATCGTACCAGTGAGGAACACGATAGGAATTGTGGTTGACAGTGAAGGTGGCTCTATTAGGCCTGGGCCAAGATCAAGAGTGGATGTACACTGCTTGGCTGTCTCCTGTTGTGCAACGCAGAGACGACATGCAGTGGGCTCTTTGCTTCCCTCTGTGATTAGAGATGAGCACCGTGCTCCCCATGAAGATCTACACAGCAGCAGCCACATTTTGTGCCCTAGGTACAATCTGAAGTGAAGCAGAAATGTTACCCTTTGCAGAACTGCAGATTTTAATTATTTAATTCAATTTCAGATTTTATTTGAACCACGAACCCAGCAAGTATGTCTGAAGATCTACTTTCCCTCTAGAAGAGAGAGGCAAGCAGCAAGAAACTGCCATATAGCTCCTGTATAATGCACGGGACAATGCAGATGTTAAAGTAGCTTGTTGTTTCTGCATCTGGAACAAGTAGGTCACACACAGTTATTATACACACCGCTGAACACGGAGCAGCCAATACCCGTGTAATGTATGTGAGCTCTCAAACCACCTTTTAGTACTTTAGGGTAGTAGAGCATCTTGTTTGCAGATGCTTTCATTGAGTGCAACTTACAGAAGGGGGAAGGGACCCAAAACTGACTGACCTAATTGCTGGGTGGATTGAGAAGCTGGCAAAATCATTCGTTTCTTTTATATGTTTTCTTTCTATACCATAATAAAGATAGATATTGATTGCTGGAGGAATATTGATTGCAGGGGTACTGGCTGATGGCAGCTCCATGATTTGCACAGATATCTTCCGTGTACAGTGCAGTTTATTTGCATGAGAATGCAATTTCACCATCCTCATGTGTTGTGGATTGCTGGCTTGCTATATAGGAGCACTCACTCAATACATATATATATCAGTGATTAGCAGTAAAATATGAAACAAAAGCTTGGAGCAGTTCATATTCTTAATCCATCTTGGGCATCTGTTTGCTCAGGGTAAGTGGAGTTTGTTGTTTCAGCCATGCAGAAAGAAGCACAAGATGCAAGGGACTCACTGCAACTTCCCCACCTCCTCTGGGAGCACCACCCAGCTCTATATCATGCATGAGATCCACATCCCTTCCTCCATCACACTCTGGCTCCTTAGGAAAACTGACATTTCTTCCCCTCTGGGCTGGGAATCAAACACTTCTTGGCAACTGCTGCCTGCCATGATCTGAGGAGGGAGGATATGGGATCTGATGGATCAGCAGAGAGAAGGAGAGGATCATTCTTCCCTACTCTACCCTTGCGAGGTCTCATCTGAATACTGTGTCCAAACTAGGGCCCTTAGTACAAGAGGGATGTGAAACTGTCAGAGCAAGTCCACAAGAGAGTCATGAAGATGACCACAGGGCTGGAGCACCTCTCCTCTGAAGAAAGGCTGAACAAGTTGGTCAAGACCATCTTTGAGAAGGCTCAACAGACACCTCACTGCAGCCTTTCAGTACTCAAAGCGTATAAGCAGAAAGGGTTGTGACTCTACATGGTCTGATAGGATAGGATAAGAGGGAATGGCCAGGTCCCTCCCACCAGGGGCACTGCAGCATCCCCTTCACCTGTTGCCTCCAGGGAAGACAGGTAGCAAGGTGCAGATGGTTTCCTCACTGCCAGGATGCAGAGAAAGAGAAGCACTCTCACATCAGAAATCTCTGCATCCTTCCTACAGTTAACAAACTGCAGGTCACTCTGGGCAGTCCTGCACTTTAAGTCTCTGCTGCTTGCTGACCTGTCAATATTGAAATCTAAAAGAAAAGCATGCATATTTAACCCCAATTCATCATTCTGATTTTGATTAACTCTACAAGTCAGAGGCTTGAAGGCTTTAATCTTGCTTTAAGAAAACACTCCTGTCCTCTTTTCTCTGTATCCTCCAAAAGGAAAATCAACAGCATGGCTTTTACTATTATCTATTCCCCACTACTTGCTCGGACATTTCATGGACCTCCAAAATAGCTGCCCAGCATCCATCCCAATCAAGGCTTGCCCAGTGTAGAGAGTGCTCTCATCTCCTCAGTGGTCCATAATGAGGAGATCGATCCTGGGATCTGGGTTCTTGACGTGGTTATGTACTGACACTAAGCCACTTCAGCAGATGAGCAGGCACTCCATTTGGTGAGTACTATTTATATACAGTGAGTATTTCATGGATGCTTTTTGGAGGGCCTCAGAAACACAGCACCATTCAGCACATTACGCTTCGCTCCTCATTTCCTTTTAAGTATATCTCTCGGGGTGTTATGTTGAGTAGCCCTGTCTTAGAAAATCAATTATTCCTTAGCCAGTTCAGAAATAAAACCCAAAGTAAGCAACACCAAATGTCTGATTTACCAATAGATTGCAATCCAGCGCTAAAGAGCACAGCCCTGGCCCTGCTTTAAATATTCATGAAGCTCACTGGTGCAAAATGCATTAAAGGTGGGAATAATGCCAGTAATGCACAATCCTCTTAGTGACAAGAAGCTTTCACATATTAAAGTAGCAAGATGTTAAAGACTTTCAACTGAACAGTCTTTGTCTTTAACCCAGAGAAAGAGATTCACTAATGGAATGCCAAATTGCATTCACTCTCGTGATATTAGGCTGCAGAATAGGATAATAATATATGTGTGCTTTAACATGCCTCAGAAAACCTGTTATTACAGTTGGTTCCTTTCTGCCTTTTCTTTGTACTTTCCAGAAAATGTTCACACGCATATCTTACCCCTTCGAGTTGTCTTTTATGCAGCAAAAACCCTATCAAAATCCCAGAAGTCTACCCATTAACAGATTGGTTTTAAGGAAGTGAAACAATTTTAAAATAATGGTGACACACTACAATAGCACAATTCAGACGGGTGACAATTGGCAATGAATAATGAAAAAGAAAAAAAAAGAAAGAGTTAAACCAGAGACAAGGGACTGCAAAATAACAGACTGTGGCAATGCAGAATAATGTTAATTGTCGCTTTAAATCATCAGCAGCCCAGCCACATCTGCTATCACACCTGTGCTCTCCCTTCTGATCTACTCTGACACCGAGCAATAGCAGGCAGCCAGCCAGCCCTGCATCTCCAGCTCTGAGCTCTCTGACTCCACTGCCAGCTTTCATCCCCCTCACCTAGAGCAGACCAGGCACTGATTCTGTGAGCCCTGACGGATGGGGACACAATTGCTGCAGGGCTCCTCACCCTATAACAGCAGCTCCTGGGGCCACCAGGAGCTCCTGGCCTCATATGGACTTCCAGGAACCCCAGTGGTTGGGAACCCCACTTACTTCTGAAATTAAAGATGCAGAAGAGCACAGATTGAAAACTGGAATTTTGCTTCCCACTTAATCCAGGAGAATTTTCCACACACTAAATCTTTGTAGGGATGGGGAGGGGAGGAAGTGCATCAGGGTATGACTATCTGGTGCCAAACATGGGAATTCAATTAACGTACATTTTGAAAGAGGGATCTAGGTTCCCCAAACATGGGCTGCTTTTATTCCAGAAATAAGAATAACAAAGAACTAACACCCAGAAGGCTCATTTTTTCAGAAAGACGTTTATCCACGACTAATCAGGGGGCAGGGACAGGAAAGCAGGGCTCTGTTATGGCATATGAAGTTGTTTACTTCAAAGCAGCCCTTTAACAGGCTTTGCATGGTCTTTGTACTTCTAGCGAGCAATCTGCTTTGCTGCCTTTTAGCATCCTCCCAGCAAATGCCCTTCCCTGCTTCCTTCCCCAAGAAGCACCTTTCCCTGCAGAACAACCGCCTGTCAATAAAGATTGAGAACTTCAGCTCCCACCACTACTGCACTGCTCTGTGTAAGCTGAGCTGTTTCAAAGGAAAGGAATTAGCTGCAGAAGCTGCAGTGGGAACGTTGCTGGGGTAAGCTGGATCTGGCTCCTTTATCAAGCTATTTCCAGAAAAAAAAATAAACACTGTTCCTCAGTGCTTGTGATTAATAATGTTATCTAGTAGCTAATTTTATTCCTTACTCCTCTCTTCTGCCGCCTTCCAACTTGCAAGTGCACTTAATTATGAAAACATGAGCACTAGACTGTGGATTTTGATGTATTAATTTTACCAGGGCTTTTTTTCAGCACTGCACCACCAAATCCCTCAAGGATAACTGGCCAAGGAGACACTGAAAATCTGACATCAGAAGTAACTTCCTTAAACAAAGTCCACATTAAGCAGCATCTTCCACACAAATTTCAGTGCATTATTGCAAACCGAGACGCATCTGACCCCTGCTTTTCAACACCAGAATCTCACTTGATGCCTGGAGCCAGAGCTAGACTTCTGTGGCTCGTTTGCTTGGTACTTAAGGATTGGGTCCAGAAGTCATTAGATGCTTGGCAGTACCAAACCAAAATGAGCATGAGTTAATCACCACACTCATAAGGACCTTCCACCAAATAACAAGTGTTTATCTTTTCACATGTGGTCACGGGTGCCCTGCCTGGATGAGGCCAGCTGCCCAACACTGGTCCAGTTACGTTCACCATTCGTTCATTAATTCCCTTCCACTCCTACTGTATGCATCAGAATTCAGGCAACACTGCTTTATTAATATCTCACTGCCCAGTTTCTGTACCCACCAGCAGCCTTCAGCTTCAGAAGCATCATTCAGATCAACAACTCTAACATTTGCATGATTATTTTGATGTCTTCCTAAATTTGTATCAATTACTTAGACAGAAATACAAAAATATGAGGCTTGACATTAAGGCGGTGTTAGAAAAACAGCTGTGTGGATAGCTGCTCCAAAATTACAATGAAATCATTAGCTTAAGTTTGACTTACTACAAGGTGTTTGCACAGCATCCAGGCAAACTGAAAAACCCAACAAAATATTCTAAGTAGACAGAATTATTTCCCCTCAGCTTACGTGACTAAAGTTTCAAACAAAGAATATTTTTACAACCTCTTTCTAAAAAGAAAAAATAAATTTCTACTGAGAAAATGTCTGAAGGCATACTCTCTTTCTTTCTAACATTTGAGGAAGAGGTGCCTAACTCCAGCAACCAGGAAAAAGCGAGACAGGTTTTCCAACATAGCTAATGCCACACATGGCTTAGCATAATGATAATATTAATGAAGCTTTTTAACTGGAAAAGCTGTAGGTCAATTAGCTTTCCCAATTCTGTTTTTATCAAAGAATAAAGCTGTAAAATCCCAGATGGAGTAACATAAGTTACAATAGCAACAAAATGGACAATTGTGTTTCTGGACCTTTTCTAAATTGTGCATGTTCCAAAATTACAAACCAGGCTGTTTCATGCATCTTTTTCAGACTAATAGCCACTTTGGTCACTGTCTAATGAATCTCTGGGTACAAAAAAAAATTAAATACCTAATATTTGTAATGTTTTCTAAACCACAGTATCTTTAAATAATATAACATTGATTAAAATAGAAGAGTAGACCAAATTACTGTACCAAACGTCCTCTGCATCTTCGTCACACTCTGCCCCAAACTGGCAAATGTCACAGGTCGATGTCTCTTTTTGATTGGTTTCACCTGAGCCTTCATTGACTGTTTGATGGAAAGCAGAAGAATATACATTAGTAAAGACTGCACCAGCAAAGCACTTCTCTCTAGAAAAATCTCTTCACCATGTCAGCTGAACACAATGCTCACAAAGCCAACGTTGGCCAACAGACAGCATTTTTGAATGAGCCCAACAATTTCCTTATTGCTTCATGGAAAATTCCCTGGGTTGAGTAGTGAAAAGGAAAAAAAATGAGAGAAAATTCCTCCTCCTCCTTTTCCCTTCCAATCCTGCAGCCTCAGAGCCCTCACATCCCCATATATTCTGCAAATACAAGCACCAAGAGGAGGGTCTGTTAGAAGATCCAACAAAAACATCTATGTTTGTACACAAGCATCACAAGCACCTTTTGCTATCTTCCAAAGACTGCTGCTTTCTAGTAAGCCTCAGCACACAGTGATAACCATCAGATGGATGCAGAATGATTCCACCAGCCCAGAGGGCAGACAGCAGTCAGCCCCAATGAGCACCACTGTGCGCAGAAACACTGAGCTGATCCCTTCATTCCTTGCTTCCATTTGGTGCATAGCTCCTGAAGCTGGTGGGCACCCACTGGGCAAGTTGTTTAACCTCTGCCCTGATCCCTATTTGTAGAATAGGGAAAATGATACTTTCTGGAGATAATAAAGAGGAGAAAAAAAAGGTTTCACCCTATTTGTAAAAGTCAGCCAACTTTATACTCACAATGCTTGCTTACTGGAAAAAAGAACCTTAGAAATCACACTCCAGCTTTTCATTCCACACTGTCAGGGTCTGGGATATGTAATTTCTGCTTCCTCAACTGACTCAGGAACTCATTATGTTCTCATCTCATAAGAGTCAACAAACAAGAGTGGACAGGGTGTCCGAGTGCCTCACACCATTAGTATCTCCACAGCCATGTGTCACCCTGAACCTACAGCACCAGGAGCTCATGCTGCTGTACAGCTCTCCCCACTTCTCTGCAGCTGCTTCCAAGCCTGTGTTTTTCATTTTTTTTATTTTTTTTTTCTATATATAGAAATTTCCTTTTCTGAAGAGACAACTCTGACAGCCACTCTTGGCCAAGGATTTCCAGTGGTTAAGATACTGGGCAGAACACATGATCTGGATTGATCAAGGCTTGCTGCTCTACTGTGCCACAGTTCCTCTTTCTGTACCATGGAAATGGAATCTTTGGCAGACATGCTGGGATCAGTAATGAGTGACTGTATGCAAAGAACATAAGGACCCTATGGTCAAAAGACTCCTTGTGACTGCCATGCACTCCTCACCTACCAGAAATATGACAACTGCTCCGGTCCAGGAGCATGAGAATAGGTTCTTTAAGGCAAAGTGCTATCAGTTCCTTATTTTGCCGTTCTGCAAATCACTTCCCTTATATTCCCTTTGAGTTAAAAACACATGCCCTATTTCTTCCTCCCTCTAATGTTTCTACTAATAATAATCTAGCAGGTGTGGGCTGACCAGGAATTTCACACAGGCTCACATCACATACTAGGCAAAAGAGCTATTTAAGTCATCAAAGTACGTAATTTGGAAGATTTAGAAAGTGATTTGGAGGGGAACATACACACTAAGATGCAACACAGTTCTGAATTTCTACTGAAAAGTAACAGGCAACTCCTTCACACTCTTTGAAGAAGCTCTGCATGCAGCATCCCAATGTGCATGCTGTCATTAAATATCCAGTCTTGACTACAGAAGACAGTTGCTTCTCTCCCTCTCATCTTTCCAGCACCTACAGATAACATTATTATTTACCTTTCCTTTAGGTGTGCTTTCTCTTCCTACACAAACACGCACACCCACAGGACTGTCAAACACAGAGGTTTGTTTCTGCATGCTGTGCAGGTAAGCACCTTGATAAATTTGGACACCACAGAGTTATTTTCCTGCTGCTTTTCAGCCTGAGGACTAGTGGATGTGTTGTTTCTAAGGTGACTCTTTTCCTTTCTGTTCCTTGCTGCATCACTGATTCGCGCTCACTTTCATAACTCAAATGAGAAAAAAAATGTTAGAGGGAATAATGCAGCCTGTGAATTCCTCTTGCTAACTGTATAAGAGCTATGAGGTTTTTTTTCCCATGCAAGTTACAAAGTTCTCAAATTAGCAACTGTTGAGGTCTAACACCAGGACCCTGTATGAACACAGTAGGCTCCAGGGGAGCTAACTGCTGAAGCTCACTGCTTATTACACTATTAAGAAACCTGTAGCTCAACATTTCTATTTGTATCAGCAAAATTAGCAAGTTCCAGAGCACAGGGAATTGCGAGAGTCAGGCTAGGATTGTACACATGTGGCTTCCCAGATGCATCCCTCTGCTGGAAACTCATGACTTGGCCCATTTTAACTAAAAGGACACCAGAATATCTGTGCTGTAGCTTCTGGATAACTCTTGCTTGGTGCTCTTTCAAGAACTCCAGAAATGTCAAAAAATACTCTTCACAAGTTCCAGAAAAGCAGCTCCAACAGGGTCATTAGAACTGCACAGAGCAGCTCAGTCCTGATCTGAGACATCAAGTGTCACTGATTTCCTAGATGACACAAGGGATGCACGGCACCTTGCTCATGGATCATACTGTGGGGGATCTGCATCAGGGGACGCGGAAAGAGGAGCGACAGAGGCACGAGGGAGACAGGCACTTAGGTGGCAACACTTGCTAAGCACTAATCTTGGCTAAAACTCTTCAGCATTCTTTCCTCTGAGAGCAACATGGAAAACTCAGGAGACTCTTCAGACAGTTTTCATCCATCTTCGTAGGACCACTAATAGTAGTAAAATATATTGACTAAGGATTATTACAACTATGCTGGAGAACACAGCAGAAAAATAGTATTAAACACCACCATCACACACTTGAATATATGAAGATATGAGCAGCCTGATCCAACTATACATGTCCCTGTTCATTGAAGGGGACTTGGCTTTCAAGGATCCCTTCCAACTCAAACGATTCTATGATTCTACATTCTTTTTATATTGCTTTGATTGGTGTGGCAAGCAGGCACGAACTCCATGCTGTCATCATGTTTGATCCTGACCAAAAACTATGGGATTACCCCAGTAGAATGCTGAGCCCACAACAGATCTTGGGCCTCTTAGCCAGCATGTCTGTGGGAACACAGTGCATAAAGATGTCCAAAGTGTGCTATTTAAGCCTTCTGCATTCCCAGATGTGCTGCACATTTCCTTATACAGTCCAAGAAGCTGCAGGGACAGCCCAGTCTGTCTCAACCTCTCTCTACCTGATAGTAAACACTTCTATCAGGGCTGTTTTTTTCAGATGACCGAGCTAACTTTGAACTATGACAATTGTAAGTGACAAACGTCTGCATTCCTGTCATGTGCAGAAAATATAATTAATACTTGAATACTTCTCACAGCAGGATGTCTTTGCTATCGCTGGAAGAAGAACATCAAACAAAATTGCTCTAGATCGTTCTAACAGGAAATCTACTTGTTTCTAGCTATAAAATCTAGGCATAACAAAAAAAATCACAAAGATTAGGGTCGATGGCCATTATGGAATGAAAGATAACATGCAAATTAAGCTGTGGAGGAGGAGAAGAATGATAATCTCCAGAGCAGCTGAGGTGATCCTGTCATATGCTTCAGTATTAACAGGATTGCTCTGGACAAGTGACAAGAGAGCAGACAAAGCGAGAAGACTGAAAAATGAGGGCAGGGAACCAGCAGAATTTACTAAATGTGTCAGAACAAACACTACCTGCATCTCTTCCAAACAGCTAAACCACCTCACAAACGAGACCAATAAAAGCCCAGATGCTGCGAGTGACTTTCTTCTAATCAATAAGCCCTTTTTCCTGAAAGCATTAGCTCAGTCAAAACCTGCAAAGTGAGAAAAACGAAGGGTGTGAAGCAGGGGGTGGACTCTGCTCTCAAAGCCTGGCAGAGGCTCAGAACAACATTATGGTCAAAATGAAAAGAAAATGCTCTACTGTGTTGGTAATAAATCCCAGCTCTGACATATCGCGTTCTGCTCTCCTTCCACTGCCTGGCTCCAACTCAATAAATACAAACTTACTCCCTCTTGCACACACAGACACACTGGGGCAATTACACATGACACAATGAAGCCGTGCTTCCAGCCAGCAGGAGCTCTGACACAGAACTTCCCAAGGAGAGCTGCCATGTCCACCTTCACACCAGCAGGCACCTGGCTGGGTTCTGCAAGCCACCAAGGCTCAACCCTGGAAATCACCTCTCCATTAGTGAAGGGCAGGCTCTTTAAGTCATGGCAAGGCTGCATGCCAAGGCTGAACAGGCTGCCCGGGAGAGCAGGTGATGTTTCACAGGGTTTTACTGCGCTGGGGGGCTCACCTCGGCCACTCCCACATTGCCTTTCTCAGCCAAAAGCAGGGTTGAGTTTAGCTCACACAGTTTTTAAGGTGGAACCAGATGGATCCAGCCAGCTCAGATCACTGATAAAACACACTCTTATCTCCTTGCTAAAGAGCATGCAGATACAGCCAGGCACTGCTTTGATGCCAATCAGATTCAATTTGCAGTGTTTTCCAGCTCTCATACATCTCCTGTGACTCTCAGGTTATGTATTTTCTTAGCCTCAGAGCTGGTGGATTATCTCAATATACAAAGATCTGAGTTTCTATTTATATTTGGTTTTGAAAGGTATGACTAAGTTTTAAGGCCATGGAGAAAAAGCTTGTGAGTGCAATAAATACCAGGAACTATCAAGTTTATCACTTTGAAAACTAATTATTTTTATAGAGCTGATTCACAGTTCTTCAGTCGCATGTACTGCTGCGCTTATGCCCAACAGGAGAAAAAGCACTTCTGAAACAGAGCCTGCTCTGAGCTCACCTGCACCTTGTACTAACAGCTTCACTTCTACCTTGGATACAGTAAAATTAGCACTAATAAACAAAGCCCGAGACACACCTTGAGTTCAGCCATTAGCTACTCCCAGAAATGCTTCACATCATCACCAAGCACTGCTGCTCTTTCTAGTTCCACCTTTCTTCTTACCTCCCATCTTGCTCCACCTCACTTTACCCCCAACAGTCTTTCCTTCTGCTCCCCAACAGCCCCGATTCTTCCATTTTCATTAAGGAAAATAAGATGTAATCTGGTGGAGTTTCAATAAATGGTCACAAAAAAGCATTCAAGAAAGAGCAAAGAGCTCCTCAGCATCAACCACATCCTCTGAGCTCAAGACAAAACACTTTTTAGTGAACACAAGGAAGGCCTTTGGTAGTTTTTCACTGGCTCCTCTCTCCCACAGGATGACAAGTTTACTATAAGGCTTGGGGCACCCACACTGGGAAATCATCATTGACCAAAACCCGGCTTGGGATGAACATGATTAAACTCATTTGGCTTTTTTTCTTTTATTTACATGCGTATGCCTGTGCCTAGTGACTTGAATAGTGCAGCCTGACTAAATCATGTAAAAGTTACAATTTAAAAATCTCAGTTCACCCGCTCTCTAGTGAGTAACCAGATACTGGCTTAACAACACACATACATGGTTTCAGAGGAGCAGAACTGCACCCACCTGATTGCAATTTACTCCTTTCAACAGGTGCAACTGGAAGCTTCCAGAAGCACCTGGGTGCTAAGTCCAGACATGACTCTCTCTATAGACCTATGCAGGGACTTGCTTGTATTTGTACAGCTGTAGCCAGGAGGGAACATATTCAGTTCTTATTCAAAGTTTATTTATTTCTAAATCAACAGTATTTGCTTGTTTCTGTCTCATGCACATCCCCACTGCTCCCACAGTGCATTTGATAAAAAATTAAATATGATTAGTCAGGGCCAGTTTCTCCTAGCAAATATCTCCAATGGCATTTCAAAAGGAATGGCTCATTGAATAAAACCCTATTGTAAGCCTGCTGAATGCTGACATGAAACAGCTGTGATTATTGCACCCTTGTGCGGTCCCCCTACAAAATTTGATGGTTGCCTGGTATATTTGGGATGCCAACATCTCAGATTTATGAAGGTGCACGATGACCAACACAGACGGTGCTTGCCAGCTCAACAAAGAGGAGGTTCATTTAATTTTGCCAAGAGCTTCTTTTCATAAACAGCTTTGAGCAAAAAGCCAAATAGCATACAGGGACTATTTATCTTCACCTTGCATTAATTTAAAGGGGAACCGCTTCCTTGCAGGAGAATTTTCAAGGAATAGGCACAGCTTGTTGTAAACACGCCTGCAATACCGCCAAAGCTCTGGTGGCACCCAGCCCTGCTCTCACACATTTCAGCAAACCCATCAGCACAAACAAAACAACACAGTAGGTATGCACACAGCTCGCTGGACGCAACACAACAGTTGTAATAGCACCAGGACCAATGCAACAAGAAGACTTTACAAAGAAGAAAACTTTACAAAGAAGAAAATAGAAGACTCACCCATCTCCAAGGATCTAGGTTTGCAGGAAAAAACTGCATAAAGGAGGGAACTCTAACAAAGACCCTTCCTCGGTGGCAGCCAGCCCTTAAATGAGGTCTAAAAGGAGTGAAACCTGGAGTGAATTGCCTTCACCTGTGCTCCCAGAGCTGATTGGGTCTTTTCTCCAGGTGCTCAATCAGTAGTTCAGGCTGTGCCTCAGCAGTTGCCATACAGATGGGTCACCAGCCATGGCTCCTATTAAAGGGCCTGGGAGGAGATTACTGCAATCCTAATTACAAGGATTGGATGACCCACTGGGATTGAGAAGAATCAGAAGAAGATAATGTCTGATTCCTCCCTCGCGTGGGCTAGCCTGACTGCACAGATATTAAACCCCCTCATTGTGCCAAGGGAGATAGCAAGCTGTAGTCCAGGTACAGATCCAATATGGAAATATTCCATCCATAGTTATACAAAGACCCCAGAAAAGAAGCTCAAAATGGGCTTTACGTGCTGAAAGGGTGCACTGCCAGCATCCAGTGTGGCAGAAAGATTAACAGAAGACTTGAATATGAACCCATACACCTTCTCATCTTTCCAGAAACAAAAGGAACAAAGATAAAACCTCAAAGAGCTGCACAGCATCCACTCGGTGACTACTTCAGTTTTGAGGTCTTTGTCATTTTGCTATTGATTTAAGTCTGTGTATCCTTTTGAATATTAGTATTGCTAGCAAGATAGCAACATCATACATAAAAACGTTCTTTATTCTAGAACAGATGAAACTCCCAGTGGTGAAAGAAGATTTAGGTATCTCTGAAGATTTCTTATCACTGTGCAACATAACTCTCTAATGGTTCAGTGCCTTGGAGGGTCATCTGAGATCACTTATCACATAAATCAAATAGGTGGCAGGCTATAAGAGCAGAAGCCTATAGCAATTTCATGTCTTTGCTCGCAGACATCAAATCTATCTTTTAGGCAGACTATAGAGGAGATAATATGGCACTCCATTTAAGCCATTGAAGAAACTCAAATCTGGGTATTAACCAATTTTAGGAAGCTGCTCCTAGTCTTCACTGCACCACAATTACCTTGGGAAATGACTGGTTTTAAATCCGAACACATGGGCACAGGAGCTGGGCCTGGCTCTAATTTACTCTAAGGTCCCTGTAAATCACTCTGGCAATGGAAGGCGGTGTCACAGCAAGGGAAGTCCAATTTACTTTATGTCCCATTTACATAATCAGGGTGGTGTAAAGTGGCTCACGGTAAAAATGAGCTGGGTCTACCTTTCACTGAACTCAATAAGGGAAGTGCAGTACTCTTCTCCCACTCTGCTTTTCTTCCATTTTACATTAATTTCTGTTTATCTCCGTGGTGCTAATGCACGGTACACACACAGAATTGAGCAGCCTGAGGTTCACGGTGGAGAAGATGCTTGTACCTGTGACAACCTCATCCCCTGGGATGGGGCCTACGAGGGAGGTGGCTATGCCTTCCTGAAAGGGAGCCACCACTGGGGGACCTTTGTTGGCTTCTTCCCCCACCAGCTCAGCCACTGCCCTGCATGCAAAGAGCAATCCTCGGTGCCCCCCAGAGCTCCTGTCCAGGTATAATTTTGTGTTTCTGCAGTATCCCTAGGCCGTGTCTTTCACCTTGGAGCCGAACCTCCAAGCTTGCACAGCCAGGGCTCAGCCCTGTGTTTGCATGTTTCTCTGTAGGTGAAGCAAATATAAAGCAGACTGTAAAGTTCCGTGTCCTGCAGGAAGTACAGTATTTATGCAACACAGCTCCAATCTTTTATATAACAAATACATACTGCAGCATTTAACTGTGTGAAAATGTCCGGTAGTAAGATGGGAAAAATCAGTATAAATCTGTTTTTCCTCTTTGTATCCATTATCAGTGGGCAAGCTGAGGCACTGTGTGAACAGCACCATTACTGGCCATTGCACTCCTTGCTGTGTGTGTGTGTCTGTCTGTGTGAGGGGAGCATGTATGTTCAAACAGCCTCCCCAGTCTAGATGCATGAGTGGATTGGGAGATGCCATTGCTGTGTGGCTAAAGAGATTTTACATGACCATGTACAGGAAAACAGCCCAGACTCAATTAGCAGGGCACATAGGATGAGTGCAGCATGCCAGTCTGCCTTCACGCAAGCACAGAGTGCAGATCCATTTGCACCAAAGTGATGTTGCCCCCCAAGTACAATTTTACAGATGTGTTTATGACGGAAGGAGAGCCATATGGTATGGAAGGTTTAGGCACTTAGTGTCACTTCATCTCAATATATTTCAGTTCATATATAGAAAATTAGAAGCCTGGCAGGAAAACGCCAGATTTCATTGTCATTTAGTCATGATTAACCTTTGTGAGCTCGCACAGACTTTTGTCATCTGGGAAGTCCTCCAGGCTGGGAAGGATGCCCTGACATTTAGGCTCAGAAGCTGCTCAGCTTGAGCTCTCCAATGGCTGTGGGGCAGTGTTAACCCAAAACCGCCCCATAATTGCACCCTGCTCCCCACATTACCCTGAGCACGACCAGCACAGAGCGGACTGCAGCGTGGGGACACTTCCCATCCCCATCTCCCTCAGCCACCACGCGAGAGCCTGGTGGTATCACACTTTACAAACACACTCCTTCTCATTAATATTGATTCACCCACACAAACACTTTAGCTATATTTGCTGATTGCATTACCATTGCAGAAGTGTAATTAACAAATTAAAAGGGAGGACTGTGATTCAGTTTAATTTGGGGAAAATTTTTACTTAAAAAATGTGAGTCTGATGTTTGAGGATCATTCCCCTTTGCTATTTATTTTAATGCCTTGGACACGCTTTAAGAGCGGTGCTCTCATAAAAAAAGAAATGTCCTGATATGCTGCAGCACTGCCATACACAGGTACTTAAAGAAGCATCCAGGCAAAAACCAAACAAATAAAAGAAACCCTCCATGCAACACCAGACGATAGATTGCAAACGGATGTGTACCACCACTGTGAGAGGAATGGGGAGAAACCAGTTGGAAGCCATCTGGACTGCTCGGAGAGCGCCAGCCTGTTGGCCAGCACTTGGGAGAAGTGACACGGATCATGCACAATCAATCCCAGAGTGAGCAAATACCGCAGGTATCTGTGGGGAAGGGAAGGGAAGAACCTCTGCACTCACTGCCATTCAAGACGCTGACATGACACAATAAATCAGCAGGTTGTCAAAGCTTCCGAGCAGCAGCCGGACTGCTTTTCTCTCAAAAAACCAACAGAGCATATATGGAAGAATGGCCATAAAATGATACCTCCCTTCCCTCCCATCTCCTCCAAAAAATATCTTTCAGGTGATCTAATATTATGTGAAACCATAATCATTAAGGATTGATCATGCTAATATAATTTTCTGGATGGCTTATTAACCTACTAAGACATGTTTTTCTCTACTTCCCTTCATTAGCGACAGCAATAATTAGGTAAGGCCAGAGTAGCAAAATTGATCATCTGCTGCTGCTGAAGGGGACAGAGAATGTACCGTGGACATTTAGCGTAATGTTCTCCGAACTCCAGATGCATTCATTACATTTAGCAACACAGCTATTTCCCACCTTTAATAGAAGGAATCCATTCATTTAGGTATTGTACAACAGAGGCTCGGTCCATCCAACCCAAACCGCTCTACTTTTTTCTCTCTCTGCTAGCACAGCAAGCTCGTGTAAGCACGGGATCAACAAAGGCAGTGTTGATGAATTCTTCCATTTTTTAACATTCCAGCAGCTGGCTTTCCTGAGCTCTCCCCCCATGTAAGCAGTAGGCAGTTCTGTGTAGATAACAGCATTAAAGGGAGCTGCAAAGAGTTGACATTACAAACCTGGCACTCCGATGTCACGCTGCACAAACAGCGAGAGGGAGGATCTGCTGGAGTGAAAGCCAGAGATAATGCCAAAAGCATAAACCCAACACACTGACCTTATTTAAGCCCAAACAGTTTAACACTAGGATATTTAACACAAAAATGTCGAGAGCGCTCTTTATTCCACGCACACACGGATGTTTTCTTTAAATATGCAATTGACTTGATATCTGCAATCCCCCCTCTTCAGATGCAAAATCCAAAATAATGATTATATCAGTCATTGCTTAATACATTCAACTGTGGCCCTGATTTTCATGCATGAATGGTCATTTACATATCATTACCCATAATGCCTTCCACTCAGATTTCTCTTTCTAAATAGAGTAATACATTTAAAGTTGTCATTCTAAAACAAAAAAAATGCTTAAAAGGGGGACTTTCGTTTCTCATTATCTTATCTATGCTCTTAGCAGCTAATAGACCAGAATATTAAAAAGGAAAAGTCTCAAGTGTGTGTGACAACTGCTCCAGTGAGGAGATCTTACAGGAGTGGCAATTATCGAGGGATTTCTGTGAACTTCAGAAACACAGATAAACACGAACAGAAAAGCCAAAGCAAACCAATCAGAAGCAAAACAGTAATTATAATACGTTCTTCTATTTTCCCAACACAAGCCCTTGTTCGGGGCAACACTAGTTCCTCACTGAGTGAGGAGTGGCATCTCTGCAGGCGTTGGCTCGGGGCTTCTCCTGGTTGCCACTAATACTCAGCCCCCTGGTATTCACGGCTAATTTTACATCTTTCATGCAATTAATAAATAATGGAATCCTCACTGGCAGGCAATAGAGTGTGGGTTTTTTTTAAGAGCGAAGAGACAAAGGGTGCAAGCTGTATTTGCTTTAATGAGCAGGGAAGGAACAAGGTATTCACCCTGAGGACTTAAGATCCCATGAACGGTCTACTGCCATCGGTGCTGAGAGAGGATCAGGTTAATGTCTTCTTTAATTGAAATCCAAGGCAGAGCAAGAACAATTATTTAGGGGAAACTCAGACCTACAAGGCACTGGGATGTGTGAGATGCTACCCTTTGACAGAGAGGGTAAACAATTATCTCAGTCATTTTCTTAATGGAGCAGCTGGACACGATAGCAGAAAAGGCATGAAAGACCCACAGGAGGGAATTCAGCCAGGAGGAGGCCAAGCCCTGCTCCCTGATGAACTGGGACCAGGCCGGCTCCATCCCGTGGAAGCTGTCAGCACCTACCTCGTGGGGACAGGAGAGGTCAAAACAGGACAAGGGATGGATACAAACGTGCGACGCAGAAGGAACTCTCCTCTTTTTATTCTGGGCTTCCAAAACCAAACAAACACTTTGCCTTCTCCGATGCCTATCGATTCCCTCCCGCTTTGACATGTTTGTAGCACGTTCTCACCTGCTCTGCTGGATGCCAGTGTGGCTGCGTGCAGCGAAATGCCCAGGCAGAGCACTTAGGAAGGGACAGCCAGTTGAGCAGATCCCAGGGCAGAGCCACGGGGGTGACACGACCCACAGAACATGCAGTGAGCTCAGGGGAATGGAAAATTTTACTTTGGGAAAGAGGAGCCTGAAAAGAGACTAGTCATCTGGTATAAAAAGGAGCGTTAAAAAGGTTGCTATAAAAAGAAGGATAATCAATTGTTCTCCACATCCACTATTTCGGAGACAAGAAATAATTGACTTAATTTATGCCAAAGGAGACTTAAGGTAGATATTAGGGAAAAAGTCTTTCCAGCTTCTAAGAATGACGACATACTGGGCAGGGATGTGCAGCAATGAAGTGGATTGATGCTGCTCTTCTGAGATGGGTCTGCACAAAGCAGGAGACAGCCTAACTGCAGCTGTGCCCAGCAGTCCTGAGGAGGATGGATTGGATGGTCAGCAGAAGCCACTTCCAGAACTATCCATCTATATAACTATATATCAACAGCTGTGATCCATTTTCTGCAGGTTGGGCTCCATAGTGCACAACACAGTCTCATCTAAATTCCTATTTAAATTAAGGGGCATTTGTTGGTAACACAACTATTACATCTTTTTGGGTGCATGATGTCTGTCCACATACAAGGCTGGTGAGTATTTTTCCATCATCTCCTGAAGATGCAGAATCCTGCAAATCCAGAGGACGGGGCCCAGGACCTTGTGAACAAGCTCTTCTGACCTGAAGAAGCAGGGAACTGACTGCTCCTTCTTCCTCTTTCAAAAGCAAATCTGCTTCTTTAAGACATGGTGGTTTGAAAATATCTGTTCCAGCTGACTAACTTTTTTGCCCCATTCAAAAAACACATATACACTTTTAAATTGTTAAATGGGTTGCAAAACGTGTGGTAATAGAGCAATACAGGTAACGCAGTGCAATTCCCAGAGCGGCTGGTGATGCGTTTCCAGCCTTATCACTTGGTTTCTCCTCTCCCTCTTCCTTTGGCAGGCCCAGGGCAGAGTTATGGTTTATTTGCACAGTGATAGTGCAGCCCTTCAGAAAGGAGATGTAAAATGATGAATCAGAGGGCCAGACACAGTCATCTGTCACGTCCAATAAGCACACGTGTGCTATGTGAATGCCCGGTCACTCCAGTAATTAGCTGGTAAAGCTGAATGGGCAATTCTCAGCCAGAAATGCATGAAATGCATTTTGATGCACAGAACAATTACAGATGTGACATGCAAACTTCCAGATACCTTAAAATCTTCTCTTCACTTAGCTTTGGGGGAACTTGACCTCCTTAACCCTGTTAAGTGCAAGAGGGCGCAGCAGGAGGAGGGAAGTGGGAAGAGAATAAATCTCAGCGAGGCATTCATATTTTTAAAATGCAATTTTTCCTTCCAAAAACTCCTTGATAATGATGGAAAAATAGTCTGCAGTGAATTCTGATGAGAAAAAAAAGAGCCATACAGACCAGAATAACAAATGTGTCTCATGTGACTGCTGGGAAAAATGAAGGGTCTGATTCAAGTTCTGTTCTAATCAATAGGACTCTCTCAATTACCTCTGCTAACAATCACATTAAACCCTTTGTGTTTGGTTGAGTAGAGACAGCATGTAGAAGAGAAGCAAGGAAGCCTAGTGATCCAAATGGCAGCTAGGCATCAGGTGGGTCACCTGAACTCACTGTGATTCTGTAAATGTACATGTATGAACGCAGACAGAACGCATATAGGTGCACACAGACTGTATGGATGCTACTTCAGCAGAGGGCAAAGTCCTTATTCTTCCCCCTAGAAAAGGGAAGAGGGTGTCTAGACAAAAATGCAGACAGGGAAGGTAGCTGTGTCCCTTAAGTATAACTAAGCAGCATGAACGTAATGAAGCAATACAGCTCCAAACATGAAAGACATGCACATTGGAAAACACAGCCTGATTTTAACATTAACACATACTGAATTAACATTATCATGTACAGAATATTTGTAATAGATGATGCAATGTTCTTCCTGCTCAGTGCACGTGTGGCTTCTTTGGGTAACCTTCCTCCTGCACCCAGCAGCCTGAACACAAGTAGTGCTGTGATGTGGGATGCAAAGGCCCATGGAGAGCAGGGAAGGCTCCCTGGCTCTTGGAGGGCTCATGTCAGGCTTGTGCTCGATGTCAGCAGAGCAGAGCTGGCTACCAGCAGCTGAGGACCCAGGCCTGGGTGTTAACCAGGAAAGTTATTAGGAAGAAGTTAATGAGCATGTCTGTGGTGCTGAGTGACACGGTTTAGTGGGCACGGTGGTGATGGGTTGAAGGATGGACTAGGTGATCTTTGAGGTCTTTACAACCTTTGCAATTCTATGATTCATAAGGCAGATGTATGTTTTTTTTTGCAAAAGCTTTTCCAGAACAGGAGAAATGTAAACATCACTCAATTTAACCACTGCTTTCATGTACCTTATTTTACACTGAGTTGCTGTAAACTATCCCTGTAGTATTTTGTTGTAATTACACGCAGTAAAAGGAACAACTGGGTAATTAGCGCAAGCTCTGCAATAATATTTCCACATTAAAATGTACGTACAAGGTGCTCAGCTCGTGTCCATGTGTTAATCACAGGAAGAGCAGAAGAATGCACATCTGAGGGGAACAACACACATTGCAAAGCTCTCTGCCAGCTACTGGAGCTGCCACCACGGAGGCTGGGTGCTGCCTCCA
Organism: Odontophorus gujanensis; assembly: GCA_013399175.1. Classification (NCBI taxonomy): domain Eukaryota; kingdom Metazoa; phylum Chordata; class Aves; order Galliformes; family Odontophoridae; genus Odontophorus; species Odontophorus gujanensis. The sequence goes on along the minus strand of VXAB01003363.1, from coordinate 93,517 downwards.
GTCAGAGCTCTGCTACCAGCAGTGCTGGGTTTCAAAACCAGCAGCTGGTGCTTCTAAAGGGCGCCCATCCTCCTGGGAGCACAGCATCCTCAGGAGGCAAGGGTGGAAAAGGCCATTTATACACAGGCATCAGGGATGCTGATGTCACTGGTGATGGAGGCAGAGTGGGGAAGACAGTCCCCAGGCACACGCTGCCTGGCAGTGGCAAGGCAGGGAGCTGCATCTTTGGGGTGAGAAGTGTGGCTGCTCTGGAAGCTGGCACAGGCTTAGCCCCAGTTTGAGTCCAGAGGGCTGCCTCTCAACACTGAAGGATTTTCTGTCTTTCATGAGCTTTTGCGCTTCATTTAAGCCCTAAATAAAGCACAAATATCCCACGGGAGCAAACTTTACTCTCTACCTGTCAGAATAATTCCCTACCTGAATTAACTTGCGGATGCACTTTAAAAAATAGACACATCTTCTCTCTAGCATGATTACTCGCCTGCTTTATTTTCCAAACATTTTTAATACTGCTTTTCCATTTGGGGTGCGAGCAGAATCGCAGTAATGGACTGAGGGGGTGAAGAATAAACACGGGCTCTGATTTCGTGCAGCACACGTGCTGCCGTCTGCACAAATCCCCACAGGCACGGTTGTTTGCTTAATAGCACCTGCATGCTTTGCAGATATATGTGCAGTGAATTCTTTTAATGGGAATTTGGTATCCTCCGTTATCATCCCGCATCAGGCACGGCTACACCCGGGGGAGAGTGGGGGAAGATGAACTTTTAGGATCACAAGCCTCAGAACAGCAAAATTCAAAGAGCAAAAATGGGGCGGAGGGGGGGCATGGGGGAAAAGCAAGAAGAAGCGATGGTTGAATAACACCACCGGAAGTGTGGAGAGTAAATAAATGATAAGGGCATAACATCAAACAGATATGGTTTGTTTGGACTTTGTTCTGACAGCCGGGGACTGCTTTAGCCCCTCTCTGTGGGGTGAGGTTGGCTCCCTCAGGGGACGGTCCTGCCTGGAGCCCTACTCCTTACCTTCAGTTCCACACAGCTACCTGCAATTTCTTTCCTCATATCCCTGAGATATCATTATCTTGCAGGGAGCAGCTCCCTAACATCTGAGCAGCTCCATGGTCCTACACTGTGCATAGCTGCTTTGTTAATGCAGCTGTTTTCCTAACAGTATTTCTGCGGTAAAACAAAATTCACACACTCTGCATCCCCCAAACAATAAAAGACTTTTCAGGGGATAAAGCATAATTGCTTGGTGCATCAAGCATGATTGATCCCTCTGCATTTCCTGGCAATTACCCTCCAGAACAGTGTGCATTAGACAGTCCCTGCTATCAGAAGCAGTGCCTAGGGTCTTGTGGTCAGGTTACTAAAATGCCCCCTACAGCAGATGACCTAGAAGGCATGTATGCATATCCTACTTAAGTGCATTTGCTTTTCTTCTTGGATTTGCATCTGATCAAAGGAAAAACAGAAGTCGCTGGATATCAGAAAGCTTCCCTTCCACTTCCAGCAGGTGTGTCCCCAGGAGGTGTGATCCTTCCCCCTCTGCCCAGCACCATCAGCACCTCACGGTCTCTCCCAGCACGTCCAAAACAGATCGCTCTTGCTCTGAGCTGATCCCTTCAAACACAGAACCCAAGGTGGAAATATATTACTATTTTCCTAGTAGTACTACTACTTCAGCTTCAATTCACATTATTTCTGATCCTTCTAAAACAGTAAAAGCCTAAGCATATGTGTAAATGCTGGCCTGAATTGCTTCTACTCTTTCAATGCTGCCAAGGTAGAAGAGTGCACCTGCTCTTTGACTGCTTCTCTATTACTGGCTTCGGAATGCTTTCAATAACAGCCAGGGTATCAAGCAGTTAAAAATGTTGTAATCAACGGCACACATCCTTGCCAGGCCGTGAACAACAGGGCTTTGTGAGCTCTTCTTCCCTCTTGCCACCAATACCCGAATGGATGGAGCTAAATGGTTGAGCCTGCTGAGCTGAAGATCACATCAAAGGTGTCATTAACAAATGGAGTGAGTTAGGCAGGTCCTTCGAGGAGACTTCCCATTTCCTGCAGCTTATGCCAAAGCCCCTATCCCCACCTCTTCTCTTCCCCACTCCCTGTGTAAGGCTTGGAGCACTGCTGGCCTGTACACAGACTGGGAGAGGCCAACCCTGCACGCTCTACAAAACACTTCTGAATAATCCTGAACGGGTCTCAGGACATCACGGCTTCTTGCCTAATTGCTTCCACAAATACTAATCATTGCTACTGCCTCTTACTTTGGAGTTTGATGGGAAGGAGCAGACCACAGCCTTCACCAACTCCTGAGAACAAAGTACTTGCTCAGATCCATTTTTTTAGACTTAAGTACACTTATAATTTATAGCAATTTGGTACACTGCCTGTGCAGAGAGTGAAGATACTGTTTTCAGACTACTGCTAATGCATTTTTCTTCTCTTTATATATTCTGGCATCTGCACTCTTCACCAGGTTTGGGATTTTAAGTGCTGAAACTATTGTTCCTAGGATGCTCATTCTGCCAGGAGGACTGTCTATAGTCAGCTACCACACTCCCCTTTGCAAGTGACCTGCTGAAGGCCTGACAAGAGTATCATGGCAACACCTCCTCCTGAACTGGGGCGCAGGAAGAGCAGAGCACAAGCAAGGAGCAGCAGGGCTTCCACCAGCACACTGGAGAGCAGCAACACCGACATTTGTGCCCTGCCCAGCCAAAAAGCACCACTAAACCTTTCAAAGCCACCACCTTAACTCAGTTCAACTACAACAGTCATGAGTTTCATGTTCCTAAGGCAGACTGTGGTACTGCCAGCACAGAATCACAGAATTGTTTGAGATGGAAGGGACCCTTAAAGGCCATCTAGTCCAAATCCCCTGCAGTGAACAGGGAAACCCACAGCTCAATCAGGGTGCTCAGAGCCCCATCCAGCTTGACCTAGAATGTCTCCAAGGATGGGGTATCCACCTCTTGTCTGGGCAACCTGTACCAGTGCCTCACATTCCCATTGTAAAAAACTTTTTTCCTATATCCAGTCTAAATCTCCCCTCTTTTAGTTTGAAACCCTGTCCTGTCACAACAGACCCTGCTAAAGAATCTGTCCCCTTCCTTCTTACAGTCCCCCCCTCAGATACTGACAGGCTGCCCTCAGGTGTCCCCAGAGCCTTCTCTTCCCCAGGCTGCACAGCCCCAGTAATACTGCCTCAGACCCCTGTAATACATGGGGGCACTGCACGGGCTGAGGTCAGCTTGGATCCAGCTCTGGATGCCAGCAAAGTTGTCCCAAGTACATCGTCTATGCTGGTGCAGCCTGCCTCTGTGCCCACAAGGATAACATCAAGGAGAAACACAGAGAAACATCCGAAGGGAAAATAATCCTGAATTCACGCTTGGGCAAAGCACAAGGCTTTGCTTTTATTACTCCTCTCCTGATGCAAATCTTTCCCTTCCCCTTTCACATTCATCCTTGAATTCTTGGTTTACTTCTTGGGGATGTGGGCAGGTCTCAGCTGCCACAGCAGATATTAACCAGGGGACAATAAATAGCTGATCTTCTCTGGGGCCTGAAAGTTTCCTTATGTGGCATTATAAGCACATCCAGCCAGCCTGCACAGCACACAGCACAACTTGAAAGGGCTACAGGTTGAAGTATCTCACAGCAGAATATTACAGTGGATTTAGCACTAATTCCAGCTTTATTCCTTTCCTAATTCCTGTATCACATAGCCTTATCTACACAGATAAGGCCCCTTGAAGCACACTTCCCTTGATGCATGGAAGGAAGACTTCTGTCAAAAAATGTCAGATTTGCTTAGAAAATAAACCATGTCTGTGTCTAGTCCACAGCCCACTCCAAACATGTGACAGACTTCAGTGCAAATAAGCACTGTGGTTGCCCACCAAAGGTACATCTCAGATGAACCACCAGTCTACCATGGTGTCCCGGTTTCAGCTGGGTTTCAGAGGTGTTTTTTCTTTATATAGTGTCTGGTAGGGTGCTATGCTTTGGCTTTGAGAGAAAAACTATGCTGATAACACACAGATGTTTCAGCTGGTGCTGGGCAGCACTGTACAGAGCCAAGGATGTTTCAACTTCTTGTACTGTCCTGCCAGAGAGGGGGATGGGGGACACAAGGAGATAGGAGGAGACAGAAATGGGACAGCTGACCTAAGCTGGACAGAGGGATATTCCACACCACATGGCATCACGTGAAGAAATATAAAACTGAGAGGGGTTGGCTGGGGAGCAGCTGCTGCTCGGGGACTGGCTGGGCATTGGTTGGTGGGTGATGAGCAATTGCTTGTGCACTGCTTGTCTTGTAAATGCGCTTTGAAATATAGATAAATATCCCACCATTATCATTACTATTATTATTGTCCTTTTATTTTCTCATCCTTTTCTTAGTAAACAGTTTTCATCCCAACCCATGAGTTTCAAGTGGTTGGTCTTTTTTCCATTCTCTCCTCCATCCCACTGGGAGAGAGCAGTAAGCCAACAGCTGTGGTGCTGAGCTGCCTGCCAGGTTAAAGCACAACGCAGGGATATTTCAGCCTCACAGAGTATCCTGTGGATGGCCACCACCATTCTCAGCATGATGCCTGCACGCTGTGCAGCCGACTCTCTGGCTGCCAGGGAGTATCAGTGTCCCTGCAGGGTGTCCTATTGATCCACGGCAGACCGTGTGAGCTGCTGGGCACAGGGAGATACACAGCCTTGCAGAAAATGGCCGTATTTAATGCACACTCTGTCTACATCTTCAGGAGCCCTTCAAGCCAAATTGTAATGGCGCAAGGCATAGATCTTTTGATGTCAAATCCTGTATGATTTTACAGCTGGCAACAAAGAAAATTTACATTTCTAGTAGACAGCAACTTTCAGCCAGGAGGATTTCAAAGCACTTTACAAACTATCATTCAAAAAAAATAACGCTGAATGAAGACGTTTCTGGGTTGAAATATACAGAATATTGAGCAGAGCTACTCAGCAGCTCAGGGTAAAAGGTGAAGAATACCCCATCCAACTGAGCTTGTGTGCTTCAATTTTAGCCAGGCAGGATGCAATTACAAAAGTTGGAGGCTGGCCAAGCCACCAAGGTTAACTACTCTACTTTTTCAAAAAGTATCATGGGATTTTTCTAATGACCACAAGTTAATGATGTTGTGTCTGAAAGTCAGCACCTCTCCCCTTACAGTGGCCTTTACAATCATTTAATAGCAGCAAGTCTGGTACTGGACCCAGAGAGAGAATCCGAAATCATCACTCTCACTGCAGAAGAAATGAAGTTCCTCTTAGAAAAATGGGATTGGAAGGCAGTAAGGGAGTTACTAGGTCCAGCTCTCCAGAATCAGAATGAAGATCACACCCATGGTCACATCACTGATCCGAAAGCCTAGAAAGTTCAGTTCACCCTCTTCCAGGCTAGATTCAAAACTAGGAACACCACAAACTTAGTGCCTTTTGCAGAAGGAGCTTCACAGATACATGATAAATTCATCTTAGTAGCATCCCTCAGAAGTTTCAAGTGTAATACACATTATGAACTTGACGGTAGCTTGCCATATACATATCCTTGGGCTGTGAAATTGAAGGATCTAAGATTAAATACGCAATTGTTGCATCAAATTGCTATGGACTCTAATAGGAATTGATATATGGATGCTACCAACCTATTCTTCATTAATCCATCCAATCAGAGATACAATTAACTACACAGTGAGAACATATCCCAATCGACACAATGAAAAATCACTCGTAAATCAAACACGACTTTTAAAAAATGCATGAGAGGCTCGTGGAGTTTAACACAATCCTCAGCACAACGTTCTCTGTGTTCTTTGCACCGACTTTCCTACTCTAGACATCTTCAGCTGAATAAAATAAAAAGACAAACACTGAATGGATAGTTTTCCTCTCATTTGCCACACACGCCTATGTTTATGTTGGCCAATCCGTTACATTTGTCACTACCCACTATAAAAACTGCATGCATCTGTAAGCCTTGGGAGCTGTGTCCCTGACCTACCAAACCAACAGAAGTTGCATCTGACCCTCACATACCACATTATGACAGCCCACCCTCAGAGAATGGCACAGCTCACTGTCTATGTAGCACTGATCTGATTTGGCCACGAGGATCTCAGCTGCCATCAGTGATCCCAGCACCTTGCCCATAGGATCCATCTTGTGGCAATTCATTAAATACCAAGCAAACCACACAATAGCCCCACTACTTTTAGCACTCAGCATGTCCTATTTTCTTTTGCCAAACAGTTTTTTTTTTTTTTTCTTGGTGCCAACATCATATTTGCAGTAATAATGTGAACTTGAAGGAATTGACATTCACATCAAGTTTGCCAGAAATCTCAGGACTTCGTACTTTTAGAAGTTATTAATAGATGGTTGAGTTCTCACTCGTTTAATTGTTTGGAGGTGAAATGGTAAATCTGATCTTTGCTACTACATTAGCTGGAAGTGAACATCCCTTTCTGAATATCTGTCAAGAATTTTTCATCTGCAAATTCATTTCCTGCAGATGAAAAAGCTATCTTCTGGTCTTAATACTCTGATCTTTATTTGATTAAAAAGACTCATTCAGATTCATTTCCCTGTGATATTGCATAACACCACGGTGCCCTGGCTGTTCCACGAGTTCTCCTTGCAGGTCACTTCTTGGCCTTCCCCAACATCCCCGAGCCCAAAGTGCTGCTGCGGCCACGCGCCCCATCTCCTTCACAGCCCTGAAGTACGTGAAGATGTTTAAGCATGCACGCAGGGTAGCTGAGCTCTATTCAAACTGAGACTCTAAAACGTGATGTTAATATTAATCAGCAACGGTTCAGGAGTGTGAGTTCCTGCTGAAAACAGAGGGATGCACATACTCTCTTAGTTCAGATCAAGCCTTTGATGACTGGAACACTTTCCAGCTAGATGCGCCCAAATAGAAATGAAAAGAGATTGAAGCAAGTGTAGCTGTTAGGACTGCCTTTCCTCCCAGCAAGGAGGGTTTTACAGCTGTGTGTCTGGAGAAAGAAAAGAAATAACAACATTTATGTACCTTGGTACGAGTGCAGTAACTCAGCAATAACCCAGCATATAAAAACGGAGCACACAAATGGCTCCAGGTGAAACTCTTTGCAGTGCAGATAGCTTGTTTGCTCTGTTGGTTCACCTCTCAGCCCTTCACAACAGCAGTTCTAGGGCTGGCAGAAGGAGTGGGTGACCCCCAGGCTTTGCCCACTAAAAGCAGCACAGACAGCTGTCTTCAGGCACTCAGCGCTTTGCACTTGAGTGCAAAACTGAACGCAGCAACCAAAGGCAGCACAGACACAGCTAATGTGTTGGAAGTCATTACAAAACTAAGTTAACTGAGAAGTCAACGTTTCTCAAGAAAAAAATACCCTTTTAAAACAAAATGGGGCTTTCTGTACCCAACTTGATTTTTTTGGGGTGAAATAATTTAAACTTCTTAATTGATCCTATCCATCCATTTTACAGTTATGTCAGGTTCCTAGCATAAACTGGTATTTCTGTCCCCCTTGCCATCCCCAGCTGCTACAACATACTTATTCTACTGCTGGGTTAAGGGTAAATGAACAGGCGCAAGCAACAATTTAGTTGGCATTTTTCTTATATGAGAAACGAGTAGCATCCAATTCTGAGTGATGTATTTTCTTAGCATAGCGATGCCAGCAGGACATGTACCCATGTATCTTTCCAGACAATGAAGGTGAAAAGGTGTTTATTTTCTTAAAAGTTAATAACTCCATACCTCTACCTGGAGAAAGGCACAAGAATAAAGGTCTTTATGTTCACAGACTAAAACTATTTGAGTGTGGCTGAGAATCCACCTGGTTACCTCATACTTTAAACTAGACTTTTTTCTGATCAAGCCCTTGGAATATATATAGATATATAAAATGAAAACATTAGCAGAAATCACAGTTTGAGAGTAACCACATCTGGAAAATGTTGTTCCCTTTTCCCATTTTTGTTCTAAGCAGTGGCCTCTTGGGTTTCTGGGAGCCTTGCTGAGCCAAGCTTTCCAGGAATCACAGATTGTTCTGGTTCTAAATGCATCTGGAGGGTTATTTTTTATTTTGGCATGAAAGTAGATGATGTAAATACCAAAGAGGTTTTGGTCTTTCAACCTCCTAGCAAACAAAATATTTTTGTCCCAGTGACTTCTTTCAGACTTTTTGCTGCAATTCACATATCCCTTCCCTTCACATCTCGGAACAAACATTTGAAGAAGGTGAAACATGTTACATACACCATGTATTCTTGCGTATAAAGTGAGAACAAACTTGCCAAAACATCAACACAGCTTCCACGTACATGAAGACCATGAAAAAAAAGCTGTTGCACAGCCCATCAGACACCAACTTTAGGGAAAGAACACTATTTCAGAAAATGGAACAAACCCCAGAGACATCCCACTTCCTCAGGAGGAAAAAAACCCGTTCAAATTCACTAGCATCACCCCTGTTCCTTCAAACCTCTCTGGCTCTTACCAATGTAATTAGCCCACACTGTAGCTACAAGACCTACAAGTAGATAACCCTTCATTGCTCTTCTCTTCAACATCAGTCTCCACTCATCCACATTTCTACTTATAGGATCTGGGTCTTCTTTTTCAGACAGAAGGAGATTAACACAGTATGGATATGACAACAGTAAATAATAAAATAGTTCTATATCCATCTTCATCAGCAGACAAGCATGAATCTCTTTAGGTGTTCCTGTAGAGCGTTTCTTCTTTAGTTCTGATTTGGGATTTACACAGGAGCGTAAGCTCCGGTCCATGGATGTATTAGGAACCATGACTTTAATGGGTGTTTAACAGCCTGATGCATTATTTGATTTCCAAATGTAGTTAGTGCCAGACCATCATTAAACATCAAGGCAATAAGGTGGCCTCAGGGGATGCTTCCCCATAGGCCCTAATCATCACTACCGGCCCTTAAATTTCACGCCAAAGTGTTAGTTCGTTCAACAATTTGCTCCTTTTTTGTTACAGCTTTAAGAAAAGGGCAGAGGGTAATTTCATACACAAATGTGCAAGAGATTTGGTGTTCAGCTGGTGTGAAGAAGGTAATTTAAAAGCCCTTTTATCTAGATAATGTAAATATAAGAAACTTTGGCCTTCATTTATTGGGATTCAGAATCAGGTCTGAAGACCAATAATAGTTTAGCTCACAAACCATAAAGAGATGTAAGCCCCACTAATTTCATGCTCCTTTAATCTGCTTTCATCAACTGTGTGGATTTTGTAAAAGCACTCAAAAATTAAATGTTACCATTTAGTAAAAGCACTGACTGATTTCTAAAGGGCTAGCTTGCAGCACTGCTGAAAACATTAGTGACACGGCAAATAATCCTGCGCTATGAGCTTCCAGCACTGCATGGTTTCTATTCCATCAATGTAAGTATTACTGTATGAAAGTTATTCCGTTCTCTTAATAAAGGGAGAAGAGAGAATGCTTGGCCTTAATGCTGATCTGCTTCTGATGAGGCTATAAATAAACTGCTACTCGTGGTCTCCAAAACAAACCAGTTCGGATGTCCTCAAACATCGTGTTCATTAACATAGATTATATTTACACAAATAGAAAAAAGACAACAGTGAACAAGGCCATTGATTTCAATGTAACGAGCAACGCAAAGCAATTGAATGTTGTTAAGCAACAATATGAGCAATATTGCTTTTACCAGTTTTGTAATAAATATTTCAACACGTATTTTCTTCATTTCAGTGATCATTGTTATCATGAATAATTGCATTAAGAGTGCCGTTTCATCAAATTAACTTACAACTGCAATAACCTCTCATGGAGATTTTTAGGATAATAGTTACTGCGAATGCACGGAGAGCTAAGCTCTGAGAAAAAAAATAGAAAAAGCTTAGTACAAATGAAAACACATTGTGTACAGAAGATCCCAGCACTGTGTAATATAGTTACAAACATCATTAATGGAGATGCCATCCAGCTTATCAACTATCGTCAGTCTGCTGATGAGGAAAACCATCACATCTCATCCCTTTGCTCCAGCAGAGCACAATGCTGAAGAAGCTTCTGTGAGCAGCAGCCACAGCACACGTCGAAGCAGAGCTCACTGATCCTGTTTATCCATTGGGAACTACCAGTGACAGCATTAAGGCACCCCACGTGCAATCCCACACCTGATCTGTGCTCCTTCCCTCCTTGGAGATGGCTGACACAAGAGAACATCTTGCCACCAGCAAAAGTGGATGAACACTAACCATTTTGCCAAGTACTGAAGGCACTATTTTGCTAAATCCTCACCATGAAGTCAATAGGACTCTTGCCAACACCTTCTGCTTCCAGCAGTCTCCAACTGTCCAGACTTCAGACTCAAACACAGGTACAGGCAGCAAGGACCACAGCTACCCTAGTCATGGGAAATGTATTGGGTCAGTCAGCAGCACTGCTGGAGTAATTAGGCCATGATGGAAAACTCATGAGCAATAGTGTGACTGTAAGAAAGGCAATAAAATGCTGGGATTTGTCAGATGCCACATTTCTCCACCAGGAACTAGGTGAGTGTTGGTACCAGTACCTGAATGCTCTGTTCAGCTCTGGCTAGCCACGTTTCAGGAACTGTACTTCTGAATCCAGCAGGACTTGCTGAAAAGAATGGCTATGGAAATGGAAATGAAGAGACTGTGGTCTGCTCGACATAAGGCAGAGGCTGAGAAGAGCTGTGATGGTTATTACGGGATACTGCAGGAGTGGAGAGAGGAAATACGTTGTGAAGTGAAAGGGCTGGGGTCAGCAAGTCCCTGGGTCTGTGCTAGGGCTGAATATTGCTCCTAGCTGGCTCCCAGCAGAGCAGGTTTGGAGTGTCGCCCTGGCCACCTTTTTCTGATAATTCCTTTTCCTAATTTCCTCATCCATGCCAGGAATTCCCATGAAATTCAACTCTTCTGTTTGAACTTCTGCATGAAACTTTTCACTTCACTCGAAGAATTTACAGCATTTCTATAAGGTTTTAAAATCTGCGATTGAGTCTTACAAAGTAGAAAAGGAGAAAGAGACAGAGGAAAATGCATATGGAAATGTTATTCCTTGCTGAAATCAACAGATACCGTTTTGATAACATTTGTGCAGTATTTCTTATGCTCCCTTCCCCTCCCCCATGCTGAAATTTGGACATTATGAGGTCAGCTGAAGCCTGCTCTGCTTACTGAATGGTTTCTGCCATAATGAGATGTAGGCTGGGTTAACGTTTAAAAAGGAATGAAGGTGTTTAATAACTCTAACTCAAAAACTGCTGCTAAAACTCACAGTATGTTCATTTTGATGGGTTCAGTGCTCAGAACAGATGGGCTCCAGTGGGTTTATCACAGCCCCAGTATAGCTGAAACTCACCGGAAAGAAAAATCACCCATTTCACAACTGCTTCTAAAATCAATTGGTAAAGCCTTTCATAAACAGAAAGCGTGGGGGTGAGGAAAAGCACTACATGTATTTGTTCAAAGTACAAAATGTATAAGTCAGATCTAAGGAAATAATACTCGACGACTGCGTTGGAATTACGCAAGGCCAACCTCTTGCAGACCGTCTAGAGACCATTGTTCATAACCTCGGGCTACTATCAGCACTGTGAAGCCTGCAACAAAGTACTGTGTGTGTATCAGTACTTGATGAACCGAATGAATAAATGTTAAATCCCGAAGCAAGATGTTCCTTGTGATCTCTCTTAAAAGTCTGCAACCCTTTAAAACAAGAGCCTTAACATCATAATCTCTGTGGCATCTTTATCATCCTGAGAAATGAGTTAATTTTCCATACACCGTGTTCTGCCAAGTTATTTTTCCAAGTACTTCTTATGTAACTGTGTGATGGGAAAGGCGAGACCGGAGCTGAGCCCTTGTGTGCAGCTCAGCCTGATGAGATGCCTCTTGCTAACTGGGGCAAGCTGCCCTTCAGCCTCACCCTCCTCTGGCTCTTCTTTGTGCTGCTCGGGGAAGGCGCTGGCAGAGGTGCAGATAAGCAGCTTCTCTATTCCTCCTGCAGTACTGGAAAATAGGCCTTGTATTGCTCTTTATTTCCCAAAATGTATTTGTATCACAGCGCTTCATCGAGGTTCAGCCTTAAAGAGAACAGGACATCTGTGTGCAGGGCTCAATGTACAGTAACAGATTTCTGCTGAGGTGGATGCTTGGATTGGGTCCATCAAGCTGCATTTCCACAGCTAACTTTTCTCTGTTTCAAATACAGGCTTCATTAAGGGACCTTCAGGTGTTTTGATTCTTTGTAGTTACCGTGGATGGCACCAAGATGATGAGGAGGGAGGACCAGGAGCCTTGAGATTGCCATAAAAATATTTTCATTGGGAACAAAAAAGAAAAAAGGTTGAAAAGGTTTTTTTGCCCTGGGTTTCCAGACTGCATTGTCAGCTTGGTTTCTACCACAAAGGGGCAATAGAATCTCTTTAAGAACAATCAAAGAAAGTTCAGGACCTTCACTAAACCTCATAGACAACCTCAAGATTGCATATGAATTCTGAACACCGCAGAGCCCACGACTCAACCAAAAACATGGCAACAGGTGGCACTCCTTGCTACACACAACTGGGACAAGCTGTCTTCCCAGAGCTCACAAAGCATTTACAGCTCCCTTGACAATATACACCTACAGCCGGACCCATTAAGGCAGTATCAGCATTCCCAGTGATTTAATAAGGCCCCCAAAGACTTCAACTTCAGACACAGATGATGTGGTGCTGAGATGGACGTTTCCTCAGCACCACAGAGAGAGGAGGATGAGCAGTTCCCAGAGGCTTGGGATCCCAACACAGGCCCAGGAGCGAGCCTGCAGCCATGCCGAAATAAAGAATGCCAGACCCAATTTGGGCATAAATCAAGAAGAGATAGAATAGAGCCTAAGGGGAGCAAAAAGAAGACGGAATCAGGAAACCACAGTTAATCATTTATCTTCTTGGTATCCTGCTAACAGCGGAAACTTCCAGACTAATGACTATTTGAATGCAGCCTTACGAGTAATGTACCATCACCGAACGCAGCATTAAAACATCAAACAAAGAATACTAAGATTAACAGGATGTTTACAAATAATTACTAGGTGATTGCCTAATTTTGGACTTCAGTTTGCTGTATTTACCTTCTTATCATCAAATAGCTCCGTACTCTGTAATATTTACATCTATCTACTCTGTGGCTTTACACAGTATTGCTATAAAAATGCTGATTTACTATTTATGCAGAACACTGTGCACTTAACGTGCAATTTGCCAAGCTGTTTCAGTGTTTTTCATCTGTAGTTCTTTTGATTTTCCTTTATTTATTTTGCTTAATAAACTTCATGCATTTTGCTCAACAAATAACAAAGTTTGGTTCTTGTTTAAAAAAAAACAAAACAAAACAAAACCGCATAATTTCTAAAAGATAAAAGGTCTTTCCTATCAGCCTTTAGTTTTAACTCTTGGCCTCACTATTACCCCTCAATACAATGAGAATTACTGTATCGAACACTCATAAAATGTCACACAATGTATGAACTGCAGTATTTTCTGTCCTGTGTTGGTTTTGATCACTTGCAAGAGAAGAGTTGCTAGGCATACAATCCAAGAGAGGCCAGTGTGATTTATGGGCTGCTGCTTTGCCACCAAAGAAGGCTGGCACGTGCCCTCTCTGGGAGCAGGAGGGGCACTGCTGATGTGGGATGTTCTTGGTGTGATCTGAGGACAGTCTGTGGCTCGGCTGTGTCACACTGCATTAATGGGTACATTCTAGCTATTGCAGTTACATTCAATTTTTTCAGGGTACAACAGACATATAATAACTCTTACAGGATACGGTAAATTGACTTTAACTCATATTTTGAGCATATTTTCCTGTCTGTCATATCCCATGGATAATGCCAGATGAATCACAAAGACCTTGAACAGAAAAAAGCCCTGATGACAGGACCAAGAAAGTCAAAATGTTCACCATGCCATCAGATGGGAGACCGGTACAGGACAAACTGCCCCTACTACCTGTCTCAGCTTGAGGGGGAAGGGCGGTTTGAAGCAGAGCTATGGAGGGGGGCCAGCTGCTTCACAAATGCTCTTCCCCTCCAGGCATTGGTGTCTGTTATCTCTAGGGTTCATACAAATGCCAATAGGCAGAGATCAAGACTCTGGAGGACTTGTAACACCTAAAGCAATGAATTAACTAATCTGAGTGCCCTGAATATCCCACGGGCCAGCCTGTCCCACTTGTATTACCCACATGGGGATGCTCAGAGCTTAGCTACCCACGCAGGCACCTACAGCTATGGACACGTGGACAACGCAGCCACCTCCCTTCATCTGCTTGTACTCCCTCACATGAGTAATTATAGTAGAAATCACACATTGCCAAGGGAGGAGTAGGCAAGGAGCTGTGTGCTTTTTGGGTTTTGGTGAATGACACACCTTCCCTTCAGAAGGCAGAATATAATTCCGCCAGTGTGACTACATGAATCATAAATCATAGAATCATTAAAGCTGGAAAAGACTTCCTAGATCATCAAGTCCAACCGTCAGCCCAACACCACCATGCTGCACTAAGCCACGTCCCTCAGTGCCACATCTGCATGGTTCTTGAACACCTCCAGGGACTCCACTACTTCCCTGGGCAGCCTGTTTAAAATAATGGCATTCTTCTCATAGAAGAAGTTCCTCACGTCACACTCTCAGACTGCTAATGGTGTAAACTCTTTAAGCCACGCTAACGCTGACATTTTGTTTTGGTTCTCCCCATCTCAGTATTGTCAGAGCTCCAGTGCTTCAATGCCATGCACTGAAACGCCATGGAAAAGAGAATGATATAAAAATACAAATACAGAAACACATCTAAGAATGACGACTTTGATCTTTCAAAAGACAAACCACACATCTCTGGTTCTAATGAGATATAGGATGATAAAGGCAATGCTGAGTAGAGAACTAAGCTGATGGATAGAGCCAAGAGCTTCAAAACCAATATTGCTGCTCTTGCCCCATCAGGCAAAAAAAAGGGATCCTTTGTATGTACTGTAGCAGAATACTATAGACACACTAAAGAAATGCATTAACGGTGCTTAAAGCAAGGACAGCTCTAAGCTCATCCAAGGATGTGAAGGCTGAAGCACAGCACCGTGGTATTTTAAATGCCACAAAATCACACCATTTATTCTTTCAAAACACATTTTCAAGCTGAAACCAAAAAAAAAAAAATAAAAGGCTCTTCCACCTCTGCACATCTTTCTGAGGATTATTAATGTGATAGAGTAGAAGTTGCTAGGTGACAGTAAAAGGACCTTTGGTCAACAGTAACTGGAATTAGCTGCTGGCATGAAAAAAGAGATGCAGAGATGCACGGTAGCACAGCTCTACTCAATTGGGACTTGCTAGTTCAGGAGCTGATGCAAATCTGATACTGCTCAAAAGTAGCAGCACCTCAGCACATCGCTACTTCGAATTCCTGATGTCGTGCTGAAGTTTTTTTTTGTGTTGCCTTCACTAAGGTGAGCTGAGTGGGGAATGCTGTCTTACAGAACATGTCCCACAGTGCTGCCCAGTACATTAAGACCAATAAAGACCTGTGGTCCCACACCACACTGAGATACATGGCGGCTAGACTCTACCTCCTGCTCCTTTCTGCTGAACTGCCTTGTCTGCCTCTTCCGAGACCTTCAGTAGCTGCTAATGTCTTATCACTAAGCAAGAAGACTAAGAAAACAGCCAAACATTCTCCTCTGAAAAGTTTATCCTATGACCCCAGCATACAAATGCCACAAGGTGTAGCTGAAGAAGTCCAGTGCTCTCTGTGTTTCAGAAGCCTTTAAAAAGATTCTTTTAGCTAAATTTACAATTATGCTCTTAAGTAACAATCAGGTTGCAATGCTATGACCATCTGCAGCAGAAGTCACAACAAAGATCAAGGGAAGCTGCAAGCTGGAGAAGACACAGAGGAGGAACCGGTGAAGAGAAAATGAGGCGGTTTTGTTCCTTTATTTACTGCCCAAGTGAGCTCATTATTGCCCGTGGAATTGGGGGAAATTGATTAATTGCAAAAGGGCTTTGCTTGGACATTCTTGTTGTCCTTTTAATTTCAAACTAATGCAGTATCATACAAATTGCATCTAAGGGGAACAAAAACATCTTTTGTCCCGCTCAGCAGTAAGGAAAATACTAAGTAAACAGTGTTAATAATAGAAACAAAGGGATGGAGCCTAGCAGAGCTTTTAGGTCACTGACTCCATTCATAGAAGGGGGAAAGAAAGGAGAGTAAGGTACAATCTAACCTAATTATGGTTTTGTAAAAATTATTTTCAAGCCATTAACTGAGATTTGGCCTACTTACATTATGAACTTCTGGGGCAAAAAGACTTTTCTCTTCTGTATTTGAATGCATTGTGGAATGCAGCCCATGTCCCTGACCAGAGCTCCTGGTGCATTAAGACAGCTTAGCACGAAGCCGTGCTAGCCACGTGCCTACAGCTGGGCCCAATGTTGGTACCTCTGAAGTATCCCTAACAGCTGAAGGCAGAGCTTGGTGTGAGGGTCATGAGGTGGGGAGGACTGAACTGGTTAGTTTAACTATCGGATTTCCCAGTACTTCCCCACAATAATGAAATCCCAGCATCTCTGGCGCTAGAACAGGTAACTCTCGAGAGCTCCTGGGTATACATCTAGCCCCCACTCAAAACTGGTCACCCAGAATCTGGGTCAGCGTAAAAAATATTGGAACAGTTACAAAGTTGTGGGGGAGAAGACCTCTTGGGGAACAGTCCCAACCATCTTCCAGGCTGAAGTGCTATTCACTGAGAATGAGCAGATTCATTTCGATTTTCTATTCCTTCCAGGTCAGCTGCCCACACAACCTGCCATACGCTGAGAACCACTCACTGCTGTTGTGATATGTATGATACCTGCTGCTTTCGTGCAGGTGTCCGCTGCTGTAACCAAGGGGATGCACAAAGGTGTTGGTGGAGCTGGGGAAGGAGTGTGGAGGAATCCTGCCCGAGTCTATGACTGCGGAGAGAGAACTTGAAAATATAACTGCACCCTCAAAGATGCTGTAATCAGAAGGGAGTAATGGAGGTAAAACACATTATTTTAAAAACAAGCTGATATGGGAGTCATTCCTAACGGTGAAACGTGCTGTGACAGAAAGAGTGGTGCAGAAAGGCTGTGTTCTTAAATAGCCCACACCTTCCAGAGGCACCACAGTGATTACATTTCAACTGCAGGTGAAGAAGTTCCACGGTGTAATTTATAAGTCATCTCAAATCTGTGGAAAGCTCGGGTATATTACAGGTAAAAGTGCCTCACTTCTTACACAGCAGTCATCAGATGCCAGAAGTGCAAGTGCTTGGTTCTACTGGTATTCAGCCTCATGCATAGGTTGGAAAAACACGTGCAGAAGATTTGGCCAGCAGCATTATTTTTTAATTAAGGGAGGAAAAAAAATCTTTAGAAAGCATCTTAAACTGACAAGGTGAGGTGTGCAGAATGACCTAAGACAGACAGGCACTGATTGAAAGCCACTGAGGTAATTCCAGAAGTAATTAGATCTTTGGACAACAAAGTGATGAAACAGGACAAATGACCTTTTCTCATTCGCACACTACCAGCTTACTTTTCTGATTTGTTTCACTCTCCAGAAGCAGTATTTCTTTTAAACACTAGCAGAAAAAAATATGGCTCCAGCACTGAGCTGGGATGCCTGGGGTGCCGGGCTCTGCTGCAGATTTCCAATATGACCTTGGGCACACCCATTAATCTCTTGTATCTCAGTTCTCCAGCAGCAAAATGAGAGAACAACTCAAACTTTTTGCTTGCCCACACTCCTGCTTTCTCTATGGAGACTGCAAGCATTTTTTGGATCAGTTTGCTGGCATAACCACATCTATAAAATTAGCAGGGGCGTGGGTCAAACGCCACGCTAAATGTTAAGCACAGAGAGGTCACCATGAGCAGCCAGAGTCAGTGTTTGGAAGCACTCCCTCGTGTACACACCAGGCATACTAGCTCTACACTGACTCTTTACTTCAGGTCCAGAGATAGAAGCATTCCTCCAGGCTGGGACACATGTCCCAGCACAGAGCTGGGAGGCCACCTGCCTGGTCACCGTGGGAAATGATGTGGAGCACCCACCTGCCTGGCCACCAGAGCCCACCCCACTGTAGAGCCCTTGCAGGACAGAGAACTGTCCATTGGCTGAAGGATCCCACTCTACCCTTGAGATAACAATCCTTCTATTAAACTCTACAGGCAACCTCTTACCTTTTATATAACGTGCAGTACCAGATCATTATAGACTGCCCTGATGAAGTTATTGCAAAAATTTACAATCCCTGGCAACGAATCACCACTTGGCTGCATGAATGTGAGTGCAAATATATAAATACATATCCAGACGCTAACATACACATTCTGTCTATATATAATATGCAGATATATTCATGTGTGTATGCATACTTATCATTACACACCCACACACGAACACATTTCAACATAAAGAGGAACGTCAGAGCTGGTCTACCATCAGAATAAACATCCAACTTGATATATTTTTCATAAGACCTCTGCAAAGTTGGTGTAACTACAGTTTTGAGGATGCATTTTGCAAACGTGCCAGATAATGCCAGAAGCACAGTTCAGAGTTGACTGCATTCTTACTCCCACCAGTGTCCTTGCTGTGACAGTTTTGATACAAACAGTGTGTATTAGATCATCAGTACAGAGACAGCTCTCTCTCCCTGCCATGCTTTCGAAGCTCAGGCTGATGAATGGGAACTTGCTACTTGTGCATTCAGCTTGCCCAATATATCAGAAAGCTATGCCCAGGTAATGGCATCTAGACTGCCTCTGACCACACTCCTAGGTTGTTCCCTATCAGCCACAACAAACAAACAAAAATACATAACATGCCTGCGATCAATCAAGGCATAGTTTTCTGGAAGCATATAGAAAGTCATTTATTGACTAATAAGGCAGCCAATAATCCAGGGTCCATTAAGTAATGTGAGCACTCAAACCTCTGCGTGCATCTGTAAGATCTCTCAGTGCTGCACGCGGACAGGAGCACGTGTGCATGCCTCCGTGGGCACAACGGTGCCTCTTGTAAAGCAGAACGGTACCTTTAACTGAGAGAAACAAGCACAGAATAATGAGTCAAAGATTCTGCGCATGAAACAGAAAGGAAGATTTTAAAAGAAAAATCCTGAAACACTGGGAAGCATTTCAAAAGGCAAGACTTGCAAAGCGTCTCGCTTTGCATGAAAAGAGCTGGAAGAGGTGGCAGTAATTACAGTGAGGATGCAGCTTTGTATTCTGAATGTTCCTGTTGCTAATCAAGTGGCTGTATTGATCACTCTCCTCGGATGCCTTCCTTTTCAGCCTGGGGTGTGTGCTGTGCTCTCCGTGCAGGGGTTGGCTTGAGCCCTCCCAGCTCCATTACGGCAAGGTGCTGAACTTCATCTGGAGCAGAGCGGGGGCCCTGCACAACGCATGCTACAGATAACCACAAACGCAAAAACTTTCACTAGCAACTCCAACAAGCAAAAAAGGAAGCCTCCTTACAAAATTTATAGACATTGTTATTTTTCTTTGAGATCAAGGTCTGGCACAAACTGTCCCCTCTTTGTTGGTTCTGCAATTGCACCCAATGCTTACAATGCTTACACTGCTGACCCTCTTTGTGGTATCTTCCTGACGTGCTCCTGTGCAACCTCTGCTCCGAACACACCAGTGATGCTCTGCTACCTCTCAGTCAGCGACTGGTTTTAAAAGATTTATCCCAACTTTAATTAAAAAGACGGTTATTACATTCACATTTGAAAAGCGCTTTAAAAATAAATAAATAAATAAATGAGCTTCTTTTTCTGCTGTGCTAATAAAATTGGAAAAATTCTGCTGGAAAGTTCTAATGATACCACTGTATATTTAAATTTCAACACACACTAACTTTAGAATAAGATAATGTGGCATTTTAATTACGGCTTTTCTATTTCTGTGTTTCCTATGTGGCACAAGACCCCTCTAATGAAAGCATGTCTTGGAACAGCTTCAACACCCAGCATTATTGCAAGTTTTTGAACGTGCCAGCAGCTTATCAGCTAAAATATGTTAATTTCTCTAATGGGGTAATGAAGTCTAAATGCTTTCAGGAAGACATTGGTATGATAATGGGTCTACTTAAAACACAACATTAGGAGAACCTTGATTACAGGTTGCTCAGTAGTTTTTGACTTCCTTTGGAACCAGAGTTTTTTCCATACCTAATTTGCTGCAAGATCTGCTGGGAAGGAGGCTCATCTCCATTTACTTAGTCAATCACCTCTGACAACATAAGCAAGGGACTGAAGAAAATCTGCTATACAGTTGCTGCTTTTTTTTTTTTTTTTATGGAGCCTCACTGTGGCAATTGCCACCAGGTATTAATTTGGTGTATATTCAACTCACATTCGAACAGCTTGAAGAGGAAACTATGGATGCCAGGACACGGGCAGTCATTAAAAAACAAGATGATAGGCTAACAATGGGGGTGACAACAATACACAGGCAGTTTTACGTGCACACCCATGTGGTTTGCACGCACAGCAGCACCAGACAGGTGGCTTTTGGAGCTCAGCTTAGAGCTGTGAAGGCTTGAAGGATGAAGCAAGCAAAGCTGAGCCACGTGCAGGAGAGCACAGGACAGGGACCTGACAGCACTGCCATGAGAAGCAGATAGACAATCAAAATGAAGAGGTAGATTTTGATGAGGAAATAAAGGAAGGGAAAGAGTTATGTGAAGTGATGAAGATGACATGCTTGCTGAGGAAAACCACCTGGCCAATGCCTGTACCCATCTCCAGAAACGATTCTAGTTCTAAACACTCTCATTTCTAAAGTGGGTGCTCCTTTTAGCTTACTAAACCTCCTGAATTCCCAAGATATGAACCTTATCAATGAACATTCTTTCTGCCTTCACCACACACCCACGCAGACCTCAGTGTTCACCTTCTGCTCTCTCACACTTTGGTCCCATGTGAAGTGGGATAACCTCGTGCTACTTCTGGAGCATGAAGGCACAGAAACAGAGCCACGTTTGGGCTCCGTCCCAGCCAACACCTTTACACAAAGCACACAAGCAAAACTCCCAGCAGCTCAGTCCTGAGGGATCTGTACCTGCCCTTGCTTCAGAGATGCACCCTATGTTTTACCACTTTGCCATGGCAGCAGCAATCTTCTCCTATGGCTATTTTACACCATACCCACCGCACCCTGGTGACAGCTGCCTTCAATTTCATTTTTGCTACGCCGTGAGCAGGCTGGTCTGATCACATAAGTGCATTTCATTTCTGCACATGTCCCATCAGCTGCTGATTGGGCCATCACTGCCCGGATCAGTCAAAGCTGTGATGATTTAGCTCATTACTGAAGGGGAGAAAACATATGTAGCATGTAAGGAAACTTCTTTGCAAAGCTGCACCCTACGTAAAAGTCAGCAAGCTTATACTGCAAACCGGGTAAGAACCTACTTGAAAAAGGAAAGATACTTCTCTGCCTCCCAGCGCACCACACCAACGCTCTGACCTCAGACACCAAGACATCACAGATCTGATTTCCATGTTAGAAAAATGAAGAAAGCCTGACCCTGTTGCACAGATGAGCTCCCTGGAAGGCAGTGAGCTTGCTATTTGTCTCAGCGTGTTCAGCGGGGACGTGCCCTCCTGCATTTCGGAAACAAATGGCTCTGTAAATCCAGCAGCACTGAGCGCAGCGTGATCTAAGGGAACTAAAGACTGTACCTTGGTATACGCACTTTCTCTTTTATCAAAACAAACAGTAATCCACTCATTAAATCCAGCATTTCTGGAATTAATTCAGCAGTCACTGCAAATCACCTTTAATTGGATTAGCTATAATTACAATAAAATAATTATCCGAAATCATAAGAAGTCGTATTTGTAAGTCGTTGTGTTGTTTTTTAACGGCAGTAGGAATGGGAGGTGAGCACACAGTAGACAAGAAACACATCAGAGGTGACTGTCAAACCCTCCTTGCTCTCTTTTCTGCTGAGTGTGCTTGTGCATCACTGCATCCACCCTTGGCCACGCTGCTGCGTGTCCTTATAGACCCCAAGTGACTGCAGACTGCTCTGTGGCCTGGTCACACCGCAGCAGCCCCAAGGTCCTGGTGGCCCTGCCCCTCATGGTGGGACATCAGCACCAGGCCCATGCATCCCAAACACGCGTTCTCCTTGGCACGATGTGACGGGGAATCTCATTTTTTTCCGTGCTTCCTCATGAGTCAGGCACCCACAAACTACCTAAAAGACATGAATTTCAACCGAGGTCAATAAGGAACCTCACCAAAATCCCTCCGCCTCTGGGATGCACTGCTGTGTCATAGCTAAGGGTTCCACCTCAGGTGAGGCTGTTGCCCTGCTCACACGCTTCAAGGCAGCAGCAGCAGCCGGGGCAGGAGCACGGTGTGTGCCCGAGGCACATTTCTTCGTGCTGCACAAGGCTTTATGGCCTCGAAAGCCATCCAGGTTTCTTTGCTCATATTCAGAGATGAAATCAAATGCCGTGTAAGGAAGGAATCAAACAAAACAGGGCAATGACCTACGGGCATGGCTGACCCTAGACAAATGGAATAAATCTGCTGGAAATGCAGGGCTCTCATTCAAGACCTTTCATTCTTAAAAGAAAATTGCATGTCGTGTTGGCAGGGGCTCTGACTCTGCTCCGACTAACACCAGTCACAGTTTCACATTTAATACATGCCATGAAAATAACACATTTGATTCGCATGAGCATGTCACCCCACATAAATGTAACACCGTGCTGCAAATGACATTTCCACCATGCGTACGAACACGGTGACCTCCCTTCTGCATGCTCCAGCCCTCACAGCTCCTCAGGAGCAAAAGAGCAGCAAGAGTTAATCAGACTGAGCCATCTCTAATGCATTTTGAAATGAGCAGAGTCAGATTAGCTACTGCGAAGTATAAAGCACAAAACGTTCTCTGGAAAATAGAGGGAGTTAAACCAGGTGCTGGATTTTAAAAAAACGCTCATAAATTATGCACATTTTATGCAATCTGACTTTGTCTAAGGCTCTAGTGATTCTTCTTCACTAATCCCTTAAAACAAAACATTTCTCTCGGGCTTTCAGCAGCATCTGATCTCTCCTTCCTTTGCTGCTGGGGCTCAAAATGTCTCAGCCAGTGCCGAGGTGCCTCCACAACCACCTTGCCCACGCACGCGGTGCTGCCCGCCCTCGGCCCGTTCCCGAGGTGTGCTGGCTGGGGCGAGCTCCGTGCTGAGCCGTGTCGCTGCGGGAGCCAGCAGAGGACGAAGCAGTGGACACGCCAGCACTTTTCCTCTGGTGAGGTGAAGCGAGGCCGGGAAAAAAGCGAGGCCAGCAGAACGCAGGGCAGGACCTCGGCCACCCGCAGAGAGATGTGCCGAGATTGCTGCGCTTGCCAGAACAGGCGGATCAATACGTAAAGGAGAACGAGGGTAGAGAAAGAGTCATTAGGGGAAAAAAAAAATGCACTGCTTTCCTCAGTTTCTCTTCAAGTTCCATTGCCAATCACGGCACAGATACCCACGGAATTCCTATTTAGGATCTTTGTTCAAGAAATTGGGTGCCCCAGTTCATTCTGCTTACAGTGCGCACGCTGTGTGGGAAGAGCCTCTGACTTGATGCTCAGACATTAGGCAGACTTATTAAGTATGTTAATATTGCAGTTGTAATTACATGGTTTTTTTCTTCTAATTTTGGAAGGATAATTCTTTGCAATAATTACACGGAGTTTAACTAAGTTCTGGGGAATGTCTGAGTCACCAAGAAACACATCTGCACTCCAGCAGAAAGGCTAGGTGAAATTCTGCAAATTTTTATCTCAGCTAAATTACTAGAGCTGGGAAAATCAGAAAGGAGACTGTTGGGTCCTACTTTAAGAAGAAAGACAGTCTGCGTGGAAGATGCTATGGGGATTTCCTCTAATGGAAACAGTATAGCTGCTGTGAGAAGTTTCTGTCATATCATTTGCCGAAGACTTTCCAACTCATGATCAGAACAGTATGTTTATCTGATGCTTTCATGCTTAAAGAGCCCACAGATATATCCCAGACCGTACCAACTGCCCACACAGAACTCCAGCATGGAGGCAGGGACGAGGCACGAGAAGGCATGTGGTCCACACCACACAGGCAACTCCACTCCATCATACAGTCACTGCATAATAAGACTCTAAAATACTCCCAAAAGAACGGAAGGAGAAAATTGCATATAACCGAAACTGCCATTTAAATGTCAGACTTGCAGAATTCCACCCCTGAATCTGCTCTTATTTCAGAGCAGGCAGCAACCCTCAAATAAGCAAACAAATGAAAAACAAATGGAACTTTTTGGTGTTGAGAAAATGTGATTTTATAACCAAAAGGTCTAATGTCTTAGAGTTATCAGCAGATGAAATAAAGTTCAAGTGGAGCTGCTGTACTCTGTTTTCCTCCTTCCTTGCCCACTTGTAATGGGGATTCATTTCAGCAGCTCAGGGTCTCTTCTGGTACTGTTTGTAGGTTGCCCACAGGTCTGGAGTCTTCTATTCAATCACGCTATTTAAATAATAATGCATATGTATAATCCCCCTTCCTTCTGTAACTGTTCTACTTGAAGAAGCAATTAATTCCATTTGTTACTTCCTGGTGTATCATTTCTCTGTAAGCTGGAATCCCTTTAGGATCCATCCTTGTCTGCCCTTGACTACTGATGATTTCCTTGGCTTTTCAATCATCACAGCCTTTTCTTTGGGATTTTAAAGCATCACTGTGATTGTCAATTTTAATAACTCAGGTTTTCATAGGCTGTGCCTACTGCGAGCCTTAAGTAAAAAAGAACAATCTGGCTTTCTGTGGGTTTAAAAATGACTGGACTGTCATTTTGATTTATTTTTAAAAACCTAAGTAATCCATTTTTTTATAGTGTATGTTGGTATGTTTATGTGCTGCATATACAAACACGGACACACCAGCACAGCTCTTCCCTCCTTTTTGCTGGTAAAAACAGCTGCCACAGTGTGCTCCAATCTTTATCATGGCAGTAAAGAGACGTGGAGAGCTTCTGCAAGAACCAAGCAGGGAAAGTTTCAGCCACTTAAATGGCCTTGCAGAAAACACTGAGTGCAGCTCTTCCTAACTGTTGCAGAATGATGCAAGCTGTTGTACCTGACACAGCTACCTGGCAACTTTTTCCAAAACATTAAGATGAAAAACATTTCTCGTGTTTTCAGGAATTCAGTTGTTGTGTAAACACTCAACTACACGTTCTGTATGCACTTGAAGAAATACTCAGAGGCACACAGGTTAGAACAAAAGGCATTTCTCGAGGCATCACACTTCAGGGATATCAGTTTCAGATCAGCTTGTACTCCCTTTTTCACGGTTACATAATTAGGGTAAGCATTAAATGCTGAAATACCCCAGTGGCGAGGCAGATGGACCAATTTAAGTGATGACAAGCTGGCTGGATGTCAGATTTCATGCAGAGCTAACGGACCAGGCTCTCTCCCAGAAGCGCAGCAGTGGAAGTTTTAAACCTCAGGCCAGTGTCACAGGTGCTGTTCGCCTGCACCCAGAGTGCTACAGCCAGAAAGGGGTACTGCAAACCTGAACCACTCTTCTGCTTTTGTTAAAGCAAAGTAATACTTCTGTTTTAGTATGGGTTTCTACTGATTTCTGATGGCATAGCCAATACCATAAAGGCAAACTGAACTGAAGCAATATTTTCCCTAAGTAATCTCCCCACATCAGTACCTCCACTAGGAACTGAGAACAAGGCTGCTGCCTCCAAACAGGGAGTGTCTGCTTCTCTTTCTTCGGTCTGACCACGACCTGTAAAAGCAACTGCTTTTTTCAAACCCTTCTTTGTGGAGGCACAAAATTAGGTGCAGATTGGAGCTTCCAATTCTGTTTCCCTGTAAACAAGCAGCACATCTGCTATCAGAGCTGCTCAGGCACTGAGAGGCTGACGTTGCTGGAGTCAGCCAGCACCGGCACAGCTTCAGCTCTGCCCCAGTTTTACCCAAATCATGATTTCCAAATTAAACCCACCATAAGGCTTCTGATCAGACCACGAGAGAGCTCACAGGTTTACGATATCTGTGAGCTTTTAAATGCTGCCTGAGTTTCTTCTTTTTAGTTACAATCAATGAGAGCATGCGAGTTCATCTGTTCTGAAGGAAGCATTATTAAAAAATACAGCATACTGCAGCTGATCATGTCAAGTTATGGGAAAGGACTGCAGTCAATCACCTAACACTACTCCTTATAAATAAATTTAATAACGGCCCATTGGCATATAAAATTGTGTACAAAAAGCACATGGAGGAAATGGGCAAGTTGAAATGCTGGGAAGGAAAATGTACTCAAGTGTGGAGGAGCTTCTGTAAAAGGCCACATCTCTTCTACAAGACAACTGAATCTGAAAGGGGCGGACAGAGGCAAACAGAAGGAAGACCATGCACAGGGAAGCAGACAGCTGGTGTTCAACCTTCAGAATCCCCGGAAAGGACAACAGCCAGGGAAACACGCCTCATTTTGGCAAAGGGATTGCTAATAAACTGATGATCATGTTGAGTCTACTCATGGTTGACAAACACATTTTCTTCCCTCATACATGACCATCCACGGCCACATTCAGGCTCTCACCTCCATGCACGCACCAAGCGTTTGCTGGTAGGTTTTAGCGAGCCATCTCCCTCTAGGGTAGCTCAAGGATGATGCTTCTTTCACCTTCTCAGGAAGCAGCTGCTTCTGGCTATCACCAGCAACATGACTGGAAATACACTGACCCTGCTCTGATTCATTATGAATATTCACAGAGCAACATAAAAACCACGCGTATGCATTTATGCACAGCAGCACACACAAAATATGCATTAGGCTCCCTTGTAATGCTCACACCTACAAAAGGTTAAATAGCCCTAGGTGACAGAATGCTATTTAAATGGACCTTTTTATAATGACAAACAATAATGCATTCTGGTTACCTTCTGACATGGCTTTCTTCCAGTCAGCATTAAGGAGAATTACTACCTGATTTTAAATACGTCTTGCTTCAATTGCATGCAGGCTTATTGTCTTCTAATTATCAACACAACAATTTGATCTGTATCCAGATTAAGGCAGTGCCCTGACTTCTCACACCGGAGCAAGGCGTGTGGTGCTGTGCCGATTTCTCAAGCAGTAAGCAGTTTGCTGTTGTCTCACATCCCCAAGGCACAAATAAGCAGATGCTGCATTAAAGCTTGTTTTACAAAACTGCTTCAGTTGTGATATACATTTTTAATACAATATACTGAGCGCATTAAAGTAAAAACTGCCAGGGCCAGGAAACTCATACAAATTCATCAGCAAGGCCAGCTTCTCAATCAAGCTAAGCCAAAGACCACATCAAGTTGAAAAGAATGGTCCAGAGCGGCTGAAAAGAGTGAAGAAACTTGACTGTATTTGCCACATGTGAGCACAGCCTGGTTTACCATTTCAGTTTTCTGAGCACCAGTTGGGATTGTTTCTCATCAAGGACAAGCTTCACTGACCTTTCTCTTCTTTTTGTCACAAGGATACTGTGGCTGGCTTGAAAGCTTGAATTTTTTAGAATATTGCTATTCTGAGCGTGAAAGCAGAGGCACAGCTTTTCAGACACAGAACAGGTTCTGCACAGCAGACACCAGCAGCCAAATATTTTGGAGCACACCCTGACATGTCTTCATTCATGAGCAGGTTTCAAAGATGAGAAATTACATTTTGCGCTCATGAAAGACAAGCCAAAGGAGAAAGCCACGTTTTCACTCTCCTCAGCTTATTTGCATTTCTCACCTACGCTCTTCTCCTCAGTTGACATTGTTAGTTGTAGGACGATAACTGAAGAGCACCTCTGGAGTGCTCTGTAGTTAATCTGCCTCAATGCCTGTGAACTATGTAGTGAAGTGGCAATTACAACAGGAGTTTTTGAAAAGCACAAATTTCACAGCTCTCGCTGTAGTGAGGAATCTTTGTTGCTCACTTTGAAGAAATTTAAGTTACCGGAGGATTACTGTTACAAATACATTTGCTTAATGATGATGCAACATAAAATAGACAAAAATTATTCCAGTCAGCAGCAGACAAAGGTTTACAAAAAGCATCTGCTGGCTGCCTCTGGTAGAACATTACATTTGTCTCAACTTTATTTATGGCATAACTGGCTGCGCCTCTTAAAGAGACATGCTGTTGCATAGGGCTGCTGTAGGTTGCCTTAAAGGAGGAAAAGCTCTGTAATGCAACCTTCTCCAGCACAGCCTCAGGACCACTGCCCTTCATGAAGCCCCCTGGTACAATGCAGGCACAGAAAAGGCAATAAGCTGACAGAAGAGCCTTCCTCCTCACTGCTGGTTCTTCCTTCTGTGCTTTAGTTTGTTGCTTTACTGCACCTCATGGATGCACCCAATGCGTGTCCCAAGCGGTGTTCCCAAAGGCTGCTCATTAGGCCAGCGTGGCTGGTGATGTCTCCTCCCTCCCTTCTTTATGTCCACGCATGCTCACAAGGGTGCTCACCTCTGTCTCCACGACATAACTACCTTCTTCAGAAGGTTCCCTTGTCATGAAGATAACTGAAATGAGTGTTCCTGGAACTTTTAGTATGTTTGTAAGTTCAGCTCAGACATCAGATAGAACCTGTCCAACCCCTTGCAAACGACACCAAAAATGACACTAAATCCTAAAAAAACAAGGAGAATTTTAAACACCTGCTCCTCTCTGAGACATCGACATTTGAGAAGAGACATGACAAAACGACTTATCTGTGCCCTTAATTTCAGGGCAGAATTTGCAGGGATTTATGCACTGATACTTGTACAGTAGTAGAAGCTGCTAACACACACGATACAAGTTGCTGGGCTCTAATTTAACCTGACCTTAGCAAGTTGTGCAATCTGACAGCACACCATGCTGCGTTCCCTCCACATCCCTTCAAATTAACAGCATATGATCAGTTAGTGCTACAATGCCATTAAGCACAGAAACACCAGAGATGACTTTCTGTGGCCCTAATTTGAAGTCACAGCACTTTAAAGGGAAGAAAGAAATCAGCTCATATGCCTCATCACCGTGCACAAGACAAATGAGGGCGCATACTCCTAATTACATGAATTGCACAAGCAATCTCTTCTTCTAGGGAGAAGAGATTACTGAAAAGTCTCATTAAACATGACGAGATTTTTTGTGAGTTTCCACGCTACTGTATGCTGCCTTTCCTCCCATTTGTTTCTCAATTCTGAATCCTCTGGTGCTCTGCATTTGCAATAGCTCTTAAATAACAAGACTGTTCTAGAAAATGACTTAACATGTTCTTACAAACGCTTACATTACTGATAAATTTTTCTCAGCATTACTTCCACATTAAGGGTATTTGTTTTTTGCCTGCCCTGGCACTAGCTTGAGCCAAAATGTAGATTACTCTCGATCTAGTTGACCTCTATAGGGGATCCTTAGCTGAACAGGACTGCCTGACTGCCCAGAGAAATCAAAAGCATCTCTTCTAACCAACAAATGCTGAAGTGCAGGAGATGAGATGGAAAGGAGATATTTAAACCTTAAATAGAGGGTAGGCACTAAGAAATATCCTGCTGAAGAGTGCCCAGCACTAGATACTGCCTGCTAAAACTGTTGTTTACAAGTAGCAAGAGCAAGTATCTTAAATACACAACCTTTCATTTCTTACATACTCCTGTGAACTCAGAAATTGCTCATGGTATTGCTTTCAAATAGAAGGAAAAAAAAATAAAAAAGAAAATCCTTCTGAACCACATATGGGAAATTTCAGCTTCAAAGCACCTATCTGTCATCCAGATAAAGACATCCAGGAAAGTGCACCTCGTAGCACACAAGCTGCTGATTTCCAGCCCTTATCCATATGGAACACGAATGGCTCAGGTACAGAGCTACTTCCACTGGTTGGAAATGTCTGTCTGCCTCGAATATTCTTTTTGCCAGCAATATTTTTGCTGCTGCCTATAGATGACACTTAGGCCTTTGCTGCCCTCACATTTAGCAGAACGCTGAAGCGTTGAGATGGAGGGCTCAAAATTTGAACTACCTCATATGCTAGGGGCTCGTGGAGCTGAGCACATCAACAGTAATGAAAACTCAAGGAGAATACCCCAATATGTTTTTTGCAGACCCACAGCACAGGTAAGTTGTGAGCTCCCCCTGCTGACACGAAGGAGCCCTGCCTGGCACTGCCAGCAGGCTGTGCCCCATGGCCACAGCACGGTGACCATCTCCACCAGGGCACGAGGGAAAGAGACCCAGGGAAACCAAAAAGAGCTCTGACAGCAGGGATGGAGCAGTGCGGGCCTCAACCCCATGGCCTGATCTCATAGCTAGCTGAGCCTCATTGCTTTTGGGAAACCAGCTCCATGTTTTGCTGCCAGGGTGAAGGTGTATGGCAGCAGCTGGCACTCTGACCCCGCTGCGCAGGACAAGAAGATCCCAGCCTGGCTCCCATATACAGCAAGGCCATCCTTACCACAGCACCCACTGAGCACCTCTGTGCTGCCTACAAAGAGTTATCCTTCAGACATCCCCTTTTGTTGCTTCGAGTGGGCAGCAAGAGCCTGCCCATTAACTCCTGAGCCACCAAATGAGGCCTGGTCCCATCGAGCTAAGGTTTCACTCCCAGCACCAAGAGCCTGGTGTGTAACTGCAGATATTGGAATACTAGGACACAGGAGAGATGGGACATCAAGAAGAGGCTTTCTGAGAGCCAAGGGAGGAAGGAAACACTAACAAAAACACTTGAAAAAATATTTGTGGAAACCTGTGCCAAAATCTCCTTCACTGTGTATCCATGACTAAGCATTCCAGCTGAACAGCTCCTGCTGTAAAGAAGGTGCTGCTTTCTCATCATGGTCTGAAAGCAACGACGCAATAATAAGCACAGCTTAATTGTTGAGAAGCTCACGTATTAATAGCAGAATTTGTGGTCAGAAGCATGTGAAAGCCTGTAGGGCTTTGGAGCAGTAAGGCAGAACTGGGGCCATACGGTGGCTGAACAAAGTCTGCTGAAGAGCAGTGTATTTCTGCCTTTGATAGGGACTTTCCAGAGCTGTCAGCTGAGCTGCAGAACTAGAAACCTGACATTGCAGCAGTCAGTTTTTAGATTTCAAGCTGTTCAAATGACTTGTCTCCAGGGAAGAATTTCTGGAGTGTGGGAATCAATAGTGAAACAGGTAAAGATGCCAATGTGTAGGGGCAGCCACCCAGCAAAACGCCCCATCCAGCCTGGTAAACCTTCCACTGAGATGTGAGAGGATGATAGAATAACTTGCTCCTTCTTGGTATTGGTACAAGAGAGATGCTATGCACCATCCTCTATATTTGTGAGATTGCAGCTTGATTATATTTGATCCACACTGCAGATTGATCTTCTGCATGCCCTCAGTTCATGCTACGCCAGTGCTCCAAGCCACTCACCAAAGAGATTATAAAAGAGCCTATTTTATCATATCTTCACCTCTGAATGCATTACATGTGACATCGCTTAATTTTAGCCAATCTGAACAGCTAATTAGATGTAAACAGATTGAAAAATTGTACACACAGGACAACTCATTTTTCAAAAGGCCACTAATCTAAACAAACCTGAGTCCATCAATTTATTTCAGCATTTGTCTAAATGAATTACAGCATAGACTTGTCTTGCACTGGCCTTGTGATTCACATAAGAGGCTCCCTCCTCTTTTGATGAAAATCTCAGTCTTTCTTTTGTACTGCGCCTATTTGTTTATCAAGGCTCTGTTATAACAAAGATGAAGATGCCTCAGAGTTTAGCAGAAGACATGATGAGCCAAAGCAATTAATCACAGTCTGCTCTGGTACCTTCTCTCCCACCTCCCAAACCCCTCGCATACCCTAATACATCAAAGCTGGCGAGGCTCTGTGCAATAACAGATAAAATCAAATGCTATTTAATCATGATCAATACACGTTCCAACTTCAGAGGTCTGTGGGTGAGATCCTCCTCTCTGCTCTGTCCCATTATGTCAGAAGAAACGGAAAGGAGAAGGATCCTGGGTGGATCCTCAGAGTCTCCAGGACGTTGCCCTTTGTGACCTGGAGACCAACAGCCACTGACAATATCCAGTGCCAGAACAGAAAGAAGTGTTGGGGTGAAATGCACTGCAGTGAGACCTGTTTTTAATCACAGAAAAACTAGTGGGGCATTATGTGTGAGGTTTTCTCCTTGCCCACATTTCTTCTACTGCCTGCATATGTAAGTATACACAATTAAATGGGAGAGCAAAGATGAAAAACTGCTGTGGATTTTTAAATGAATAAACGTATATAATCAATTCCTTTCAACATTTCTTAACATAGGAATCTCAGTGAATGTACTCTCAACCTGCTTTGCATGCAAACTAATCTACAGCACCTAGAACTAAGGGACCAAGGGATATCTGCCACAACCTCCCTTGTGACAAAGGCCCAGTGACTCTCAAGCCCTCCCACGTTTGAACGGAGCAATCTAGATGTGCAAATGTGAAAACACCAAGTGACAGAGAGTCCAATGCAACTTTTAAGTGCTTACTTCGTCCAAGAAGCACGCAGAATTTACAAACATCTAGTTTATATTCCCAGCCTGACATCTTGTTAGACCTTTTCTATGATTCTATTATAGGGGTTTCCCCCACCTCAAGTCTCAGGTTTTCCATCTCGGTTCTATGACTGCGGTGTTACATACTCAGTTACAGACTGAGTTGTTTCAGTCATCCGTTCATTTCTTACTCCTCCAGCAACAATAGCTGTTCATTGACTGATGAGCAATGCATGTTCCCATCCAAGTAACTGGTAAAACAACAAACAGCATAAGGCTGACCTGTGCCATCCATAGAAAAGTGATAAAATCACTAACAATCATGGTGTGGAAGGCAGTTTTTACCCCACTAATCGTGTACCCTGTTAATTTTGCATGATTCTTATTCTTTAATCATAGTTTCGTGTACTGGCATGCCAAATACTTCACTGACATCCACGTATGCTACATCAATATTCCTGTCTTTATCAAGCAAATTTGTAGCTTCATAAATAACATTTCAATTAGTTGACAAAATCTATTACATCAGCCCATATTGCTCAGCATTAGTTCTCATTTATTTCTTTATTAAGCAGGTCTGGGTCTGCCACATCCTGCTCTACCTCGATCAATGTCAGATTGACAGGCTTATAAATAACTGGATGTTTTCCTTACCCTTCTGAATACACACATACCTATATTCTCTCAGACATTACGAAATTTTCCCTGTTCTCAGATGCACCAAAAACCAAATTACAATATTATGAGTTGCTCTGGACTCTCGTGTTGCAATACTCTAAATTTGCTCTATATGTGCATTTACACAAGGCAACCAGCAATCTCCAGTTTACCAAGTGTCCAGGAAGCAGTCACCTCAGTGAGAGACAAAACTCTCACTGACTTCCAAGAGAGCAGGCAAAATTTCTACTTTTATTTAGCAATCTGTGAAAGGGAAGAAATCTTAGACAAAAGTGAATTTAAGCATCCAATGCAGAACATATTCAATTTGTCAGCTGCAGCTGAGGCCTGACACGCAAGAGTTAAGAAAAAAGCAAGAAGACAAACCTTGAGAGAGACTTGGCAGCTCTCACCCCATTTGTACTTTGCTAGATCTCATGAGAGCATCTAACAAATCCTGTGTCACGCCAGAAGCGGTTCAAAGCAAGTGCCTAGTGAATCAGCTTCTTCAGCCACTAAGGCACAGAGCACATAACTAAGAAATGAGGATCTGAAGAACTTCTGGTCACTCTAAGACTGCCTCAGGCCCCACTTGCCATACTCATCCACACTGAGAAGAAGTCAACAGCATTTAAGGACGGGCTCAAAATTAAACACATGCTCTGAACCCATGAAGGAATAAAGTATTCTTAGCAAGCATATGAGAGTCTGTGGAAAGCTTCAGACTCATCCTTCCTCTTATGGAAGAACATCCTGCATAGGAAAGCAAAACAATGTGCAAGATTCACCTCTCACTGTCATCACACCTAATCTCTGGTGACTCCATGCTTTGTCACAGGAAAAATTAATCCATGTTTACAGAGATGTAGCAGACAAATCTAGCTCACTGTGCTTCTCTCATTACATTTGCAGTAATGGACCAGCACAGGAGCTCTTGTGATAGAATGCCCTTTTTTTAATCTGTTTGCTGAAGTATCATAGGATTTGTTTGGTGCCTTAGTTATTTGTGGATTTACAGACTGTGAGTGATTATGTAGGGTATTCTGTATTAATTTTTTTGCTCAGTTTTGGTTTGGATGGGGAGTTTGGATCTTCAAAGCAATACTAGAGGGTCTCCAGCATTTCTTGTTGTAGGTGAATATCCTTCATTCGCAGTCTTCTTCTGTAGCTCAGAAGCATTTAATAGGAGTGCTAAAAATATATATATGTATAGGGAACAGGGTCATTTAAGAAAGAGGCTATGAATGGAAGTCATTCCTACCTCTTGCCTGAAAAAGAAAAATCTGTGATCTTCATTGCATCTTCTATTCATTTTCTTGGTTTTGAAGTAACGACTGAGAATGGGCCACAAATCATTCACTACGGTCAATTCTTTTCCACAATGTTTCTCAGTGCTGACTGCCTACATGGTGGCATTCGTGCCACAACACAGCAAAGACTTGGTTATTAATGGGCCAAAGTAAGAATGGGGAAAAAAATACGCAGCACACTCCATGGAATTTCTGCACTGTAATTTCAGAAGCAGATAAGGCAGTAAGCAAAACGTGGGCAGAATTCAGGCAACTAAATCCAAGACACATATCTTCCAAACTGGTACTTATACATAAGCCTGGACAGCTTCAAGCCCAGAGGAGCTCCAGGGATTTGCTGAGCATCTCAGGCAGGCAGGGTCGATTAGCTCAGTGCTCAGCTCAAATGAGAGCTTGACAGGAATCCAAAAGCTGGATATTCCTATCATTTTCATACCTTCCTAGGACTTCCAAAACATTTACTGCATCCTGCTCGGCACAAAATACCAGCAGCAAGGACCTGGAAGTTGACCACTTGAGAAAGCCCAAGTGTTTCTTGCGTAGCCAAGAAAAACAGAGGAACTCCATCTTTCCCAGTTTTTTTTTAAAGGCCCTAAAGAGACATTAATGGCCTTTTCCCAAGGTAAACACTTACACAGGTCAGATGTGTGCCAGTCCTGAACTAAAAGTCATGTAATCGCGTTAGGACAACAAATAGCTTGAGCTAATAAACCCAGCCTTTCAAAGAGCTTATTGGTTTGGGCTCAGTGCCATGTCGAGGTTAACAAGGTAAAAACCTGTTTAACAAAGGAGATATATATCTGACCATCCACAGTCAGGTCAATCATTTAAGATTTAAACATTCCCTCCAGAGGTATTTACCCAGTCAGTCCATGCCACTTACAGTTGCTTCTGTACCTTCTGATGATGCTTTAAATCATATCTCCCAAATGAAATTAGAGTAGAAGCTTTCCTACTGCCTTACTGCAGATGGTAATAGCATGTGGGGTCAGCAAATATTCCAAACCCACGTGAGGGACTCCTGCATTATCTGCTACATCCAGTCAAAAAAAACCAAAAAACAAAACAAAAGCAACCAACAACTACAACAACAAACAAACAAGACGTATAGCTCAAAATACAAATTCCCTTTCTTCTGGAGGTTACATGAGAGCAGTTGTACTATCTTCCCATACACTGTGTGTGCGTATGTGATGTCAGTATTATGTTTAATACAGTGCCTCATTCAAACCAATATATACTTCATGTTTTATGGAGCGTTTTGGCTCAAATATTTCTGCTAGGATGGTGTTTACAGCAATATCCATTGTGTTCTGTATAGCCCTGCCTATCCATCAGCCTTGTAAATAAGGCCGAAAGGGAAATCTGGGGAATAACAGCAGAGCTGCTGAATCCAAGCTAGTCATGCAAAACCAGCATGGAGTCAAGTGCAAATACAACTGGGTCAAAGCAGCTGCTTGGCTGTTGACTGTACAAGAACATGTATGTGTTGCATTGGAGCCCGCCTTAAAAAAGAAAAGCCTCAGGCTTCTAAGTGTTAAGCTTTTCCTCTCTCTTTTGACTGGGTTAGTGTTTCAAGATGACTGCTGTTCCACCCAGATTCATAATACGCATGTGTTTACTCACGTATCTCCAAGCTGAAGGGAAAGGCAGATCAGAATTCCAAATTTATCATTAGATCTACAGGCTGGCACCTATAAAGAGCCGCAGGACTTCAATTTTCTGGCTAAGATTGAAGGGATAAGCTGAAGAGAACAAACAAACAAAGAAGCCGCTCTCATCCGCAAAATACACATACAAAACAACAGACAAAGGGAAGAAGAAAGGATGGCCCAAAAGGCTGCTGATTCTCAGGTGTGCCTAACAGCAGCAAATTAGGAACAACTGTAAGAACAGTGCAATCTGCCAGTCTTTTTGGACTGCGCATGGATCTGCTGCATGGTTCAAAGGACACGGTGCTGGTTTGGCTGTGAGCAGCAGGTCATCCCCAGGCCAGCCCCCCCTCAGCCTTCACCTAACTCACACACATTCACGTTCCACTTCAAAGATTTCTTCCGCTGCCTCACCGTGAGGAAGTGCCTCACAAAATGAGAGTATACCACCCTGGAGTCCTAATCTTACAATTAGTGCCTCTAGCTGCTACTGTGAATTAAAGAGCAATGATGATATTGATGGATTATGATTATTTTTTTTCCATCCTGCTTTAGTCTCGATCGTAAAGAATTAACATAAAAATCAAACTCGGGTAAGATTCACGTACCCACGGGCCCCATACGATTCCCATTAAAGTAAGACCTCAGTGGAAATTGAATCAGGCTCTGAAACCAACTCAATGGCAGTGCCTGCACTCTGCAGCGCCACGATCACCACCCGCCACACACTGATCAGACTGAATGCCAGGCCACTGACAGAGCCTGAAACACGTAACTGTGGGGAGGGGGAAAGGAATTCAGTGCAAAACAAGAAACAAATGAAGCCAAGGAGAGGTGTTCCTAGCCCGCCAAGAACAATAATAAAATACTGCATCTCAAGTTTGTCGCTGTTTGAAGGAAGCTAGGAGACAAGCAAGAATTCATTATGAAGCTGCTCAAGACCAAACCATGAATCACTGGGTTCTAAAAAAAAATCCTATGCTATCTAGAGAACAGCATGGATGAAAATGAATGGAATCTCTTTAAATTACTCTCTGTATAAACTCCTTCACATTCATTCTTTCTGCCACTGATTAGCCTCCTTCTATGATACGGGTTTTTAAATTATTCCACACCACACTCCCAGCTCCCGCAATCAAAACAAAGAAGCAACTCTTGATTCTTCATTTTTAGTCATCGTTTACAGGAAAAAGCATCTTCCGCAGTGCAAAACTTGAACACCTACTGTTCTTACACATTTCCTGGATATCCCCAGAAGTGACTGCGTGCTGAAAGCTCAGTAAGCTAATGACCTTAAAATCCTCCCATCGCTCCGCAAATAAGGGGACTTTTGTGTCGCTGCACTGAATATGCCACTGCTGCCTAACACAGTATTGAATCACCTCTGGAAAGCCCCCAGGATGTTAAAGTGCAAGAAGCTGGAACCCTTCAATCTCAGCAAGCCTGGGAGTAAAGATGAAAACCCCAAGTAAAGATGAAAACCCCAAGTCCCAGATATTAAATTGAGACAAGCTCACTGCAAACCCCAGTGGGAATGAGGACAAGGGAAATGTCCCTGCTCTAGCATAGATCCCAAGAACATGAGGTTTTTGTGACCACGTGATGTAGCTCTATACATCTGTCCATTGCACCAACCC
The DNA here is from genome assembly GCA_013399175.1 of Odontophorus gujanensis. Taxonomy (NCBI): domain Eukaryota; kingdom Metazoa; phylum Chordata; class Aves; order Galliformes; family Odontophoridae; genus Odontophorus; species Odontophorus gujanensis. The sequence continues at coordinate 55,610 of VXAB01003363.1, read as the reverse complement.
CTTTTCCAATAAAGGACTCACAGAGGACAAGGTAGTACTGAGAGCTGAACTGTTACCAGCTATGGAGAAAACCATCTCAAAGCAAGAAGCTTGCTATGTTACAAGAACTGGAAAACTATCTCCTATACTAGCTGGCAAATCTGAGTTAATTCCCTGTCAGCTGGGAACCTTATCAGACTACATAATTCCAATCACAAGACACAGATCTATCAGAAAGCTGGTCCAATCATCTCACAACCTGTGGAACCATATACAAAAATGTGCAGCAATGTCTCCAACAATTCTGAATCGCTTCTTGGAGGTACCTCCAGCTAAAAGTCCATCTACCCTTGGCCCAAGGAGAGTGAGTCCCATCCAGGTGCTCTCGTTGCACACCGAGTACAGATCCTCTTGACCCAAATCCTGCACCAAGGAAGAAGAGATCCCTTTGACATCCCAGCCCTGATGTATCTTGGCTGGATTTTGTTGGGAAAGCCACTCACTGATAGCCTCCTAATCCACTGTGCCCAGGAGAACACAGCCCTCCTGTGTCCACTGCAGTCCCCGGATCTTTTAACCAGAATGGCTTGGAGACGCATCAGAAAGGGAAATTCTCAGAAAAAAGAGAGAAAATAAGATTACCTAACACCTCACACTTCTCATAGAACAACTTCTAACTCATGACTGTTAAGAGTAAATTTGAGAAGACTTATTGTAGTGACATCTAAAATTTATTACAGCTTTTACAACAAGACTGTGTGTAGCAAAGAATGATGTAGGGACAATATTTACTTGGTTAGATTTAGCTTCTTAGGGCACATAAATATACTTCTGTACTTTGAGAACAGCAGTGGCTGCCTACTAAATCTTGTGTAACACAAGGCAGCTTTGTAGACCTTTAAACACACACCAACTTGACTCTGTCTACTTCACAAATTTGCTTCCTTAACTATCTGCCTAGTCGGTCCCCACGGCCCTCTTCTGCTTGTCTTCTGTCAACCTCAGCTTTTAAAACAAAATTGTTTGGAAATCCTGCTTTTAAAATCCTGTGCTTTTTAGGTATGGATTTCATTATTTTTAGATAGTGGCCAAGTTTGTTTCCCCATCCTCACCCACCCCACCCCCACTCCCCCCCGCTACAAAACTAACTAGAAATCTTACTCATTCTCCTTGGTACATACATGAGAAAAGCCATACAAAATTCATCATTTGAAAATTGATTAATTAGCCACGTATGTGAAAGCCTCATCTTAAATACAAATTGAACTGTAGATTTCTGTTAATCTCTAAATCATGAATCTCTCTGAACTGGTCCAGTTAGAAGGACAGTATAGAAGGACATGAGAGTAAAACGTGAATAGTCAAACAAATCTTTTGAAGATGAGAGGTAATATTTTCAATTGTGATTTTTGGGAGTGGAATTTGGAGCACCTTAAAGTGTTCTAATTTCCAGAAAAAAGTTCAAGTCCAGAATCTGACAATGGGATCTCTTGCAAAAAACCACTTCACAGGTGAAAATAATACTTGACTTGTACATTGCGTGCTCTAGTGTTCTGGTCACCAAAACTACAGAAGGACTGGCTGCCCCAACTAGCCCTCCTGCTTCACAGCCTCCAGGATGCCTGACCCACCAGCTCCACAATGAAAGCAGCTCCCAAAGGCCACACTGCCTGCTCTGAGGTAGGGCTCTACCCAAAGCCACCATTTATACTTCCACAAAGCACTAGGTCACACATCCCAGGATCTGTGGTTAACAAGTAAATCCACAAATCACTGCATCTAAGAAATAAAAACAAAAAAACCCACACATTCACCCTCCAGTTCAAATGCAAGTTTGCTGTTGTTTTACAGTATGCTCTAAATGCATCAAAGGGTTCAGACTATTTCTGTTTCTATGTTTGCTTTTGTGCTGTTGTTCTTACAAAAACACACCATTCCTCTCCCATGACATCGCTTCGTAACTTGAAAGGAATGCTCTCCACTGCCACAAAATATTTGGTTTGAATCCTCCAGCAAGGAGAAGCCAAGGGTTTGGCTCACGTGTTAAAAACGGGAAGAAATAGTTCTCTAAGAACAGAACAAACAAGTGCAACAGTAACAGTAGATGGAGATAGAGCTCCTAGCACAACGTATGAATAATTCCAAGTCCTATTAGAAGGAACACAGCTTTCTGAATTTCCCTAGAAAACAGCATGTCATTACTGGCTTGCAGTTTGACTAAAATGCAAAATGTCACTTTTTCAGAAAGAAAAAAAAAAAAAAAAGGCCAAACAACAGACAATATGCAGTGTAACAACTAAACTGCAAAGCATATCCACTTAGAAGCTGAAATTGCAGAAGACAACACACATACATAGAAGCAGAGTGATATTAGAAGAGGGCTCTTACCTCCGTCCCCAGATCCTGAGCCAGCATCTGAGGAGAAAACAGAATGGAATTTATATTCATGTGCTACAGTACTTCCTGTAAGCATGTAAGGCAAGACTGTTCAGTTAAATGCATTACATTGTATCTTGTGTTTGATGTCATCCCTGGGTAAATTACAGAGATCTAATCTGAACACAGTTCACTCAAGCTGCCTTACTCATGTCTGAACTCCCGTACTTTATAGTCTTATATAAAGACTAAAATAACTTAAGCCCTGGAGTGCTGTGATGTTCTCAGAAGCCTCTGCCTCATTTTGTTGTACTGAGACTGATAAAGCAGTTCCAGGAGCTTTGTTCCCAACAGTTGTGCAAAGTCACTTCACATGGCCACTAGGAAACAGCCAGCATCAAACAGGGCTTTTAAACACGTCTGTCTGAGGACAGCCTGACTGGAAATGCGTGCCCTCATCTGAACACCTCAGCAGATCACAACCAGTTACAATCAACCTCTGAAAGCCTCAGCCAAAGTTCTTCAGATAAACAATTAAAATGCCATTTTTTTCCTTAAGGCTGTTGCTGAGTTTCAAAACCAAACGCTTTGTTCTACTTTTGCTCAGTGTTTCTTTGGATGGAATGACCAGATCCACAAATCCAAGTGCAAACCCAAGTGCAATGCATTCAAATCTCCAAGCAGAGAACTTCATTATGGTGCTTTCTAACCAAGACGAATACAGAAATGCATGCACTGGGAAGGGCTACAAAATTCTCCCAGAGAGTAAGCAGGAAGGCTATCACTTCATGCCCTCCTTAGCAGGGGTTTATCCATTCATCAGCATCAAGAGGTACAGAAACAGTCTGGGAAGCCTGCTTGGGGACCCAGCCACACCACTGACTGTTATGTCTAGCTTACTGAAAGTAGGGTCTGGTGGATATGAACTGGCTTGCTTGTGCCACCTCTGCTTCAATAAATCTGTTACAAAAGTGGCTCAGAACGGTCAACTTGCACTGCAAGACTGCATGGGACAGAGGTAGAAGGGATTTGGAAAAGCAAATGGATAATGACGGTGTTTCCCTGTATTTTCTGTCTCCTTGTAAGGAGGGATGCCATGTTTTCCTCCTGCCTCTACACTTGGGAAGCCCACACCTCCACCCAGCCCCCAGCAGCACAGGTCTCGATGGAGGCTGGTGGGCCTCTGTGTCACTTTGCACCAGAAAGAAGCAAGAGAAGGAAAAGATGAAGCAAATCCCTTTAATAAAAATGTTTGGTTGTTGGTGTTTTTTGTTTGTTTACTTTCAAACAAATAAGAAAAGAAACAGTTGCAGTGTTAGGTAAAAGGAATCTTATGCCACAGTAGGCTTTGTCAGTCTGAGCTGTGCTTCATATCAATGTAAAGAGGGGGAAAAGAAAGATGCAGCTTTTTTTTTTTTTTTTTCCTTCCAGCCCTCTTAAAAACTGTCAGGTAACAGTTTCAGAGAAAAACAAAAATTTCCAGGAAAAAGCTTTTTCTCTCTGATGCACCAAACACAAAAATCATGGCACTGCAAGAAGTTTGTCTGATGTCCTTTTTATCGACTCCTCTGCCTTCACCTGAGGAAAAAAAAAATCTGCCTTACGTTTAAAAGGCTCTCTCAAGAACAAAGCCTTACTCCTCCTATTCTTTTCAAGTGAACTTCACTGCTCAGGTCTAACAGACACTGAGCACAGAAGAAAAACATCAAGAACCCCTGCACCTAAGGAACATTGTTTTTCTGATGGATTTTGCTCATTTGCTTTCCTTGCTGCTCCATGAAAGCAGTGACACGAATAGCTCTTGCTGCTCAGAGTTCAGCAAAGGAGTCTCAAACACCAGTCAGTTTTCACATGTGCTCTTCAATAAGTTTTTCCAACAAATCCAGAAAAATAATTGATTGCACAGACCTGCTCATTAAGAGTGGTTGAAAAAAGAATTACCATTACGAAAAAAGAATTACCAACTCCTGCATTGGACCCTGTCAACCTACACCAGGCTATTTAGGAGGAGCAGCAGCAGCATCTTACAATCTGCACTGAATTAGCCCCTGTGAACTCAAAGGAAGGATTCACAGGGCTGCAGTCCTTGCTCTCTGGTACGTACCGGTTGCACACGATCCTTCGGAGACCAGCAGTATCTCGCTCTGCTGTTTGCAGGCAGCTTGCTTCAGGTAGCACTCGTTCTGGTAGGTGTCACCGTTGGAGCCGCAGACGGGCACGTAGTCATTGTTGCACTGGGGAGGGACATGGAGTGGCAGTGTTAGCCATGCAGAGGGATGGGGCAGCCTGAGGTTGTGTGCCCTCACCCCACAGCATGAAACCCCCTAGAGAACAGTGGGAGGGAGGCACTGCCTCTGGTCTTTGCTGGAGAAGAGGGACGTGGTGAAAAGGAAGTGAGAGAACCATGAGACAGCCCAGGGCAGGTACACACAGAACTGCCTCCCCATGAGGACGAGCAGGAGCACTCCCAGGCAGGGAACACTGGGCAAGGCAAGCAGCTCCCCAGCAGCAGCTCACGTGTTTCTATTGGACAGCAACAGGCAAATTGCAGCAAGCAGACTCTTCCCATCCTCCTCCCCCTACAGAACAGTCCTTTGCATGCAGAGAAGCGCCCGCCTGCACGCACATATCTCTCTATTGAAGCATTTAGCCATAATGAGAACTGATGGGACAGAGGGCAATCATTTCTGAGAGATCTTAGACCAAAAGGCATCCATCCCTTTTACCATGGGCAGGATGCTGCGGACCCCAGCTTCTCACACCATGGCTGTGCTCCCCCCAGCCACAAGCCCTGCCCCACTGCCCACACCATCCGCCTTCCCCCTCCACTGCTGCAGAGCAGCTTTGCCCTCTCCTGCTCGTTTTAATAAAAATAATTCCATTTTATAGAGAAAATTGGGCAACCTACGGGGTGCAGTTATCATCAGATAATCACACTCCGAGGCTTAAAGATTCTTGGATGTGCCCTGTACGTGGTAATTACGCCAGGGATATGATTATCTCGTGATTACTGTACTCCTGGCATGCCTCATTGTTTAATTATAACAAATGAAATGATCACAATTATTATTTACAAATGCTCACCTCTGCTTAAATCCAAGTGAATATTAAAGAAGCCGTACTACCTATTTGGCTACCTTGTGCCACAGAGCAGCTGAGGTGTGCTCACAGCCTAAAGCACAGGACTGAACCATACTGGCCACACAGGCCTTGAGGTGAGCAACTACAGAAACCAACATCACAAACAGTTGCACATATTGCATTCATTGCAGCCCTCTGCACGGAGCAGCTGCCAAGAAATTATTCACAGTTGGTCAGAGTAACATTTTGATTGGGCCAAATCAAATGACATTTTCCCTATGCGCTGTATTTTCTCAGATCTTCCAGAGCTGTGTCCCACCTCCAGCATCCCCTTCCTTGAGAGCAGGACAGCAAAGCAGCAGTGAAAATCTGTCCATTCCTTTCCTGATGAGGTGTTACCCCACGCAAAAATTTTCAGCAGCCCATTAAAACGTGTTTCTGCTGTTGTCATGCTTGTGCTCCAAACCTGAAGAACATTACGAGCAAAAAATGCCAACTTCATCCAGTAGCTCGACAACAAACGCTGGAGGGTGATCTGGAATACTCAACCAGGACAATTAACACAATCATGCAAATTTTTTAAAGCACGAAGCATCACATCAGTCTTGTTTTACACATCCTCCCTCCGTGACACCCGTGGGACTTCTTGGCAGAGCAATCAGTGCAGAATCCGACCCAAAGCATCTCAATAGGCTCTGATACACACATAAACAATGCTGGACCCCACTCCCAAGGAACACAGTGGGAACGCTGCTGATTTGCCCAGAGCCAAAGATGATCTTTTACACTGACTCAGCTTCAAATCTGAAAGGCCAAGAAGCCCTACATTACCAGTGTGAGACGTCAGGAGTGAGATCCTGAGCCACAGGCAATGGTGGTAGAGCTTCTGGAAGCAAAGCTGGAACTTCTTTCAAAGCTCAGCAGCTTCAAAACACATCTGAGAGACACCAGGGCCCTGGGAAGGTGTCATTCTTTTCGCAGAGGTTCTTCCATCTCTTCTGTTGCTCCTGACTCACCCAAACTTGGCTGTGGAGAGCAGAGGTAGCCAGCCCATCACAATGAGGACCAGTGATCCACTCTGTCCCTTCCCAAGCTGGGCCGGTCCCTGATGCGTCTCTTCATCAGGGCCCATCTGTCCCACCACTCGCTTCACACAGCAGCTGCTTGGATGGAGAATGCAGAACTGGGGAGCTGCCAGTGGGAGCACAACAGGCAAGAGCTTCCAGATGGGCGCTGCCTCACGCTGAGCTGGGCTGACTCTGAAAGCTGCGATGAAACCATGGTGGAAGTCACCCAGTAATCAGGACTGCCGAAGGGAAGGTCATAGCATCAGTGCTCAGGTAGCCAGTGAGCTTCTTCCTTGCACTACAGGACATCAGACCTTGGCATGGCTTCCTCAGTCTAACAGCATGTTTTTGGTACTGGTTTAAGACTCAGCAGATCAAGCTCTGGACACGAGCACGATTGTCCATCCCTAAAGGCCCGTTGTAACGCATAGTGAAATCCATGTCAAATCTCAATAAACCCAGAAGCACAGTGTCCTATCGTCAGATTCTCTCATATGTACGTGGGTTCTTAAAATATACCTGCGAAGAAGGGAAATAAGTGCATCCAAGTCACCTACATTCTCAGCACGAGCAGCCTTGAGCAGTCACAACCACAGCTGGAGACAAGGCAGTCCTGCAAGTGCTGGGGTCAGTGCTGGAAGTACAAGGTCTGTTTTCTGAAGAGATGGGTGAACCTGTGCACCTCCTCCTCCTTGTAGCGCTGTTGGAAGTTTGACCTCCTCCTGCTCTCAGGCTTCACTCCCCAAACACTGGCTATGTTAGGAGCCACGTAGCGTGACACTGTATTCCAGAAGTGAAACAGCAGGCTGCAAGCTGGCAGGTGAGCTACAGCTCCACCAGTACCGAGGGACACGAGGCACTCAAACAGAAGGAGGGCTCCGCACATACAAAGCAGTTAGCATTTGTCGTCTCGGTCACTGGGTGCAGCCTTGATGCAAACACCTTTTAGACACATTCGCAAGATCTGAGCAGAAGAGATATCAGCCTGCTGATGGTTTTGGAGGACCAAGGTATGGAGGGAGCAGTGCATCTAGCCACAGCCCTGCTGGGCTTGCTGTACAGGGTAGGAGGGAGGTGGTTGCCACCATGCTCAGCTCCATGGCTGGGGGCAGAGCGAGACGAGGCACTCTGCCCCACAGAGCAGCCCACCATGAGGAGGCAAGGAACAGGCAAAGCCTGGTGAAGGAGCAAGGGGGAGCCAAGTGATAGGAGCCCCTGCCTCAGCATGTGTCTGCTCATCTACGGGGAGAGATCCCCACTCACACCTTCCACATCAGTCCGACTGGATATGCCCTCTCAAGCAATGAGACATTAATTTTATAAATCACGCCTGCCCTAATGGAGTTAGTATCTGCAATTCTGATTTGAAAAAATAAACAAAACAGCACCAAAAAGCCACCAAAGAATCAAATCCAATCAAAGCTGCAGCAGTTTGCCTCGGCAGCAGACCCAGATTGCCTCTGCAGCCCCCCAAGCCCCATGCTGACCAGTCCAGGCCTTCCAGACAGAGAGGAGGCAGAATTAGCTTTCAGTCCCTGTCTGCTTTCTCAAGCTGCAGTGAAAGCCCCTGGCAAATTCTGGAGAAAACATAACAAGTAATTATAGTGATGAGGTGTCTGCTATTGATTTGCTCACTATCACGCAGCAAGCTGTCACCAAAACTGAGGCGCTGAGTTCTGAGGGAGGATCCCCTCGCCACGGACACTCATCCCCAGGGCTCTGTGGCTGGGTGAGGCAGGCAGGCATCTCCCTGGGGGCCCAACTCCCACGGGCACACAGCATCCTGCTGCTGTGAGGGGAGGCACACCCCTCCCGCAGAGCCGCGGCAGAGCATCTCACAGACATCATCTCCAGTTCACTTCAATGCGCTCCAAGGAGCGAGGGCAGGGCTGGGTAGCAGCACGCCAGCCCCCGCAGCAGGACCAGGCAGCGCCACGCCGCGTTGCAGCTCGTTCTTAGAAAGAGAAGCCTGAAATCCCCGCACACACTGAGCTGCAGCGCAACGCGCCTCGGCACTCTGCTCCGAGCGGGGCTCCTAGCGGGGCGTGTGATGCATGCAAACCAGAGACGGAATTAAAAGCTGCACACTGAGCGGGGAACCGCAGCACCTCAGCCTTGCTCCCGTTACCGAGAACTCCTTCGCTGGAAAGGCAGGAGTTGATCACTCGGGATTTTGCTCCAGAGATAGATCTGGCTCTAAGAATCCCACGGTACTTCTGGTGCTTCGGAGCGAGCAGCCTATCAGAGCCCAGTAATGCATCAATCACCGCAGGCACACGCTGTCCCGAGCCGTGCCGCTGGCCTGCCCAGCTGCAAGCGCACAAGTTGCACAAGTTCACACTGCAACACCAGGGACCACAGGGAACAGCACAGCCCCTCGACTGCCCGGGCTCTATTCAGGTCAGTACGGAACGCGCAGTTGCCCGCGGGTCGGCCCCAGCACCACACGGAACCCTTCCTGAGGAAGCTGCCCAACCCCAAGGATGCCTGGGATGCTGCAGGAGGGAGAAGGAGCAGGGGGAGCTCCCACAGCCCGGCAACAGCCTGCTACAGCTCTATTAACCTAAAGGGAGCTCACGGTTGTGGAACAGAGGGATCTCTCCCTGATCTGATGGGCTGGGCAGACACACGGTCAGAAGCACTGCCACGGTGCAGCCCTTCCTCAGCATACCGCGTAAGCACCTTACAGATCCATTTCCTCCACGAGATCAGAACTCCGCAATAAGCCGCGACCGGTATCCGAGCCCTTCCTAAACTCATTTCCAACTCCTCCTTCCAAGGGCAGGGGACAGTCAGAAAGGCACAGTGGGAGCTGCAGACCGAGGGGACGCGTCAAGCCGCTGCGTCTGCCTTCCCCGGCGGCTCCCGTGTCCCCGTGCCACCAGTTGGCTCTCCGGCAGCCTGCCGCACGCTGCCAGGTTTTGCCTCCAACTTCGCCGCACGCCGGGGAACGAACCGCCGAGTGACAGGTGACAGCGGGAGCGCCGCGCTTTGTGCTCTCATTAACGAATTAGGGGAGGAAGCATCAATCTCCTTACCTTGAACTGACAGACGCAAGTCACGCTGTCTCCGATCCTCAAACACTCCCCATCGAATTTACAGGTGTTGGTGTCGCAGAGAAAGAGATCGTTTTCTCTGTCATCGTAACCTCGAATGCAAAGCGGGGGAAGATGTCAGCATCGGGGCAGCGACGGACGACGTCCCGCCGTCCCTCTCCGGTACCTCACTCTTTCTCCCGTTTCCCCCTAGCTCTCCCCGATAGCCCTCATTTCCCGCAGCCCCGCGCACTTTTACCCTATCTCGCCGATTCCCTCGTAATGCCACCGACTCATCCCCGCACCGCCGCCAACGGAAGCCCCGATTCCCGCAGCCGCGACCGAGCGAGCCGCGCTCCGCAGCCCCGCGCCGTCACCGGGAGCAGCCCCGCAGCTCTCAGCCCCCGTCGCCCCGCGCAGCCGACGGACGTCGGCCGGGACACGTCGGGCTCAGCTCGGAGCTCTCTCCGGACTCGGGGCAGCCCGCAGCCCTGCCCGACGCCACGGCGACGCGCGCCCGGCCCCGCTCGCTCCCGGCGGCTCTCACCGGAGCAGTTCCAACCGGTGGGCGTCTGGCAGTCGCTCAGGGAGGTAGGGAAGGCCGCCAGCTTGTCGGGGCGGGCGAGCAGCAGCAGCGCGGCGGGCAGCAGCAGCCAGCAGCAGCAGTCGCACAGCGTCCAGCCGCCGCACTGCCGGGGCGCGGAGGGCTCCCAGGGCACCATGACTCCCTCGCTCAACTCTCCGCCGAGCCCCCGGGGCGCCGGGTGCGGGGCGCGTGGCGGCCGCACGGAGCGGGGACGGGAGCGGAGCGTTGGGGAGCGCGGGGAGTGCTCGGCCGGGCTGCGACATCGCGCCCCGCTGGAAAACTGCACCATCACGGCGGCGTGCACACCTCGGGGCGCGGCGAGCGGGGCCCCGCGCCATCCCGCCGGCCGTCCCGCGCCGCCCGGTGCCGGCGGCGAAGCACGCGTTAAAGCTTACGGGGAGCGGCTCCCCATCGGATCCGTGTG